>JARHVA010004371.1:747500-1065000 GCA_037957365.1 Torreya grandis | reverse complement strand
AATAGTGTGTTTCACTTTTTGGCATAAAAAGGCACATAAACTTTCATCTTTTCTTCAAAATATATTGAGTTTAGTTTATTGAAATTAATCAAAAAATATGTTTTAGAAAATATAAACAAGTATTTATTGCATATATATTTTTTATTTTAAAAATAAACATTAAGTATTTTTTGGGATTTATTTTTTAATATTTTTTTTTATAATTGACCAATGGGACATAGTATTTTGTTGTTACCCATCCATATGGGGCACTATTGTCTAGTGATAAAATAGATGACACTCAAAATTGTCTAGAACCCAGATGATTTGTGATAGTCACTTTCGAGATAAATCTATATTTATGCCTATTTATTTCTATTTTTAGAATGTTATAGAAGGTAAAATGCCATAATAAATCACTACTCAATTACTAAAATTTATTTAACTGATTTGGAGATCTCAACTCTTTAAATAAACATAGGAATTACACATATAAAACCCTAAAAGGTTAAATCACATTGTAGTGTTTGACACCTAAACTCAATACGTCAAAAATAAAAACTTTATTTTTATAAATTTAAGATGTTCCATAAGAAAAATGGAATAGAGCCATGTTTTTAATATTTTGTATTCTTCTCAAGAATACAAGTGCTCAATATGTCAACAATGGCATGAATACATACACACTCAATTGTGAGAGAAACTCCTATTTTGTATAAGGAAATCGACTATATTTTTACTTTGAACAATGGGCAATATGAAAACTAATCTAAATACTAAATTCAAGATCTAACTTAATTATTTTTAAATATCTTTTAGAGATAAGTTTATTCATGTCATTAGTGTGTATTAATTATAAAGGATGGGCTTTCATAACTTTTTCCCATTAAAAATATTATTTTCCCCTTTTCATAACTTTTTTTTAAAATTGGATCATCCACATATCATCATCATGAAGCCTCAATATTATGGGGAACATGGATTTTAATTTCCATAAGTCATGTGGACTACACATATAGAATCTTATCATTTCATTTTATGATTTAAATCTCCATTGAGCTCTTAAATTTCTCAAGTTTTTTTTAGCTAGCCACATGATGGTCTTCAAATGGCTTGAAATTAGGTAATTATCAATCCTACTAACCCATTTCAAAAAAATTGCAAGACTACATGATCTTTATAAAAATTGACACATGTCCTTTTTTTATTACTTTGGATCTATGTAGTAGAGGTTAATATGAGGAATACTTAAAACTAGTACAAGGAAATCTAGGTTGCATGATTAATAATATAGTGACAAGTGAAAGGATTGGATTGACTTAAAATAACATATTGTAGGAAATATTCAAGGATTTTTTTCAATTGCATGGTGGTTCAAGACTATGAGGTCCTAAAAAATCAATGTGTGGCATCACCAAATTGATTACAAATGAGAATCTAGTAATATTCTTTACAGTGATCATTTTTAGGTAAAGATAAATATTCTAGTGTTGATGAGGTTTTATATGGACAACAAAACTTTTTAAAACATTGTTAAATTTTTTAAAAGTGATGATAGAAGATCCTGGTTGTATTAGAAACTAGCGACATCGACCACACATTTCTCATGTTACATTTAGACCTTAATTACTAACCCAAAAAAATTTAATTTAGCGTTGGACTAACAAAAAGATTCATAGAGACTACTATTACTATTGGGAATTTGTGACACTAACAATAAACTTTAACTACAGATTAAATCATGTCTATCACACTTTTTTACTTTTACAATAACCTAAGACCTAATTGGTGAAATGTAATTTTGGTGGAACTAAGAGCATGGTATCATGATACTATAACTGCAAAATTAGTTATAGGTACTATAGAGATGTTTTAGGAGTAGAATGTAGTACAATGGTTTCATGGATTTCAAAAGTTACAAAATTTAAACTTACAAGGGAAATCTAGGAAATTTGAATTTAAAATAAAATTTAAAAAATATTTATAGAGTAATTTTTATTGGTTGTAAAGTGTCTAAAAATTATCTTTGGTTGCTACAACTTCTTGCACCTAGTTTTTACCCATCTCTAAAAATATTTCTCCTATGTTGTTGATGCTCATATTTTCTAGGAAAAGATTTAGTATTTTGAATTTCACTATATTTACAATTACATGGGCCACCTATAACTTCAAAATGATTGCAATTTCCCTCTCCATGAGACCATGCTCTAAGAGCACCTAGGTCTAGTTGGAAAAAAATTAAATTTAAATTATCTAGGGAGTTCAACTTTTGGCAATAGTATAAAGACAATATCAAACTTTATACAGAAAGAATGTTTCAAAATATCAAACTTCATAGATTATATTTTTACAATAATTACTAATGGTAACATTACTTTGAATGCAAATCTTGGTTCCTTGGCCATGGCTCAAAATAAATAGAAAACCAAATTATGAATTGGATTGAAATGATTTTTTTCTAAAATAGAGAAAATGAAAGACCTTGTAGCAGCTAAGTTTCAAAGCATAAAGGGTATATTTCACTTTGAATAGAGGTAATGGAATATTAATTGCATGGATAATGACATTGGAATTATCTTTTCCCCCATAATAACC
Source organism: Torreya grandis (assembly GCA_037957365.1). NCBI lineage: Eukaryota > Viridiplantae > Streptophyta > Pinopsida > Cupressales > Taxaceae > Torreya > Torreya grandis. Next base: position 1,062,426 of record JARHVA010004371.1, on the reverse strand, counting down.
TTTGCATATCACACATGGTGCCAACACAAATTTTCTCATACACACCATGGATGAATTTTATTATTCATGATTTTTCATCCTTACTATAAATATACTACTTGTTTAATACCTTATTGAATGTAGAATATTCATGCATTGTTCTAAAACTTATGATTGGTTATTGGGACTTTAAAAAAAATCTAATTCAACTTGAACTTGTTTTCTCATTGGTGCAAAAATCATAAAGTTTTGTGTTCAATTTTTTATGATAGCATAACAACATTATCAAACTTCATACATAATGAATGTTTAGAAATATCAAACTTACTTTCAAGAGGTTAAATTTTTACAAGAAAATATTAATGGAATCATAATTTTTCATGTTCTTCTATTTGAATTTTTACTAGGCCATTTGTCAAAATCAATCAAAAAATGAAACCATGAATTGCATTGAATTGATTATTTTTAATGAAGTAGAGAAAATGAAATAACATGAAGTGGCTAAGTTGAAGCATAAAGGGTATCTATAAATATTATTTATGGAGGTAATGAGATTTTACATGCATGGATAAGAATAATTACTTTTTCTTTTTCCCCATAACTGCCTCTAAATGTCATGATTGGCTCGATCATAAATCTAAATAAAGTTAAAATAAATTTATTACAAGATAACTTGCATTGTAGTTAAGCTTAAAATTAGAAAATATAATAAGAAAACTCTTATATCACTAAGTGAAATGAAATTTATATAAAAATAGAATAAATAAACATAATTTGACTCATTATAAATATTTGGACATCATGCAACAAGCCTTCTTTAATAGTAAAGTCAAACTTATAACTAGAAAGACATCCTAGTCAACTAACTAAACTAATTTAAAAAATTAACTCAAATTAAATTTAATTTAATTCATATAATCAAGAAACCACTTTATTCCTCTTTGGGAATGAGTGGATAATTATTTATAATCAACTAAGTACTCAAATATTGACTTATAGTTTATTGAAGTAAATTATAATGAACTACAGTGAACTAGCAATTAATTGATAGTTTTAATTATCTTTAGAAAATCATTAGAAAGTGTCCCAAACTGACTAAAATAATATTTAAGGTTATAAATAAATTAAATAACATTCTAAAACACTTTAAAAATTAAAATATACTAATTCTAAAAATAGAAATCAAGTGCCCATATTGGCATCATACTCAACATTCCCTTTTTTGATGCAAAGAGGTGAAATTCCTATCATTTCCTTGAGTCTTCCATGGATATTATTCATTAATATCAACCATATTAATTATCTAAAGTCTTATATAATGGGTTTTCATTTATTTTTATTAGATGATAATGTAACTATATCTTATTTATTTGAAGACCAAGAAACTAACCCACTTCTCAATGTGAAGCAATAACCTGAAGTTGACTTCTTGTCATTAAGAGATCCTCCTAAATATAAATCTATGTATCTAATGATACATAAATACCTTTCTGGTCTAAAACAAATACTATATTTATAAGTATCTCTTACATATCTAAAAATTCTCTTAACTACTTGCAAATATTTGAATGATGATTTGCCCATAAATCTAAAAACTAGTAAAAATTTATAAATGATATCAATTCTAGTCATAATGAGATACATCAAACCTCCCACCATAGTTTTAAAAGTCTTTTCATCAATTGAAATACTTCCATCCTCTCTCATAATCTTTTTTTCACTTGCAATTTTAGTGTTTGTAGGCTTAGAATCTTGAAGATTGTACTTCTTTAACATGTCTTGCACATACTTAACTTGACAAATGAATACTTCCTCTTTATTTTAATGAACATATATTCCAATAAGATACTTCATAATTCTAATATAAATCATCTCAAATTATGATTTCATATCTTCTAATAAGCTATTCAACAACTCCATAGAGCTACCTATAAAGATCAAATCATCTACATGGAGACAAACACATAAACCATTAGAATTTAATACCTGTATGTAAAGAGTTTATTCATTTTGAATTTTTAAAAATATTTGATCTAATAAACAACTACAAATTATTTATTACCAAGGTCTTAGAGCTTGCTTCAACCCATAAAAAGCCTCTTCAACTTATATACCGAAAAAAATTTACCCTGTACTTCAAAAAGTCTTGGCTACCCCCATATTCTTCTTCTTCAATCACTCTATTAAGGAATTCACTTTTAACCTTGGTTTTTTAGACCCAATTTGTACCAATGAAATATTTATTCAATATATGTTAAACTAAATTCTATGTATCATTCATCTCAATTGAATCTATCTCTAATTTTATAGCATCAAGCCATTCTTTCTTTTGACTAGCCTATATATAAATTCTACGTTTAATAGTCACTAATTCTAATGGAAGTATAATATTTTCATCATAATAATCATCAAATAAGTATCCTTCATAATGTTTTAGCCTTTTGATCCTTATATCATAATTAGGATCCAACATTTTATTTGTTGGAGGAGGATTCAACAAATGCTTATTCCTGTTTGGCATTGATGTGGATGAATGACAAGTCTCTTGTAAAGTGCTAGCATTATTTTTTTATGAACTAGAAACATGTATAGGACTTTTTAAGACCTAAAAATAAAATTCAATAGACTACCACCTTCACTTATGAAATCAGTAACTACATGATTAGAATCATAATATTATTCATTTAAAAAAAAAATCCTTGGAAATAATTATGGAGTTATTAGTAGGATTATAAAACTTGTATGCCTTACTTTCATCACTATAATTTTTTATACTATGATGAAAAATCATAAGAACAATTATATCACCCTTACCTTTAATTGTGATAATTTTAATGCTACTATTTCTTTTAAAATGGATAGACTTTCCATCTCCTATTAGCTCTTAACTTTTGAAGGAATCATCTAACTTGTTGAAATCATCTTTGTGACTTATCACTTATTTTGAGCATCAAGAGAAACAAATTTTTCTTCCTTTATTACCAAAAAATATGGTATACAGTAATATAAGATCTCTGTTAACTCACATTGTTTAGCTTGAAAAGCCTTCTCTTCTTTTTCTTTATTGGCTCGATTTTTAACTTCTAGCATCCTGTAATCTTTTAACACATGTCCTATTTTTTTATAGTAATTACAAGTAAAGTATTTCTTTCTCTTACCTATGAATTTTGATTCAAAATTTTCCTTTGAATTTGAGTTCTATAAACTCATCTAATTCTGAATTTTATTTATCTATTTGGTATTTTAAAACCTTGCCTTGGTTTTCAGTACTTATTTTAGACCATGTTCTTGATATCTTGCATTTAAAATTATCATATCCTCATGAAACAAGAGAGAACCCACTAACTTATCAATAATTCTAGTTTTCATGTATTTACATTCTTCAAGAGTGATCACAATATTTATCCTTATTTGACTTAAATATCTTTAAAAAAATTACTATAACACTATATTATATAGTATCTCCATAAACCCTCATTCTATGAATTAAGTCATTTACCTGTATTCGATAATGTCCACCTCATTTAGAATCTGACATTCTCATATTCTCAGAATTTATTTTAAGAGTTTGGAGTTTTTCTTCTCTTACCTCATTAAATCCTTTACATTAAATCTATGAAGTATTTCATGCCTCATGGGAATTCTTTCATCATGATATTCTTAGATAATTGCTTGGTTCTATGGCACTCTATATATTGAAGAAAGCTTATGCATCTCTTTTTTCTTCATCCATTTTTATTCTTTTCTAATCTTGTGTCAAGGTGGTCCAATATTGAAGTGGTGTGTACCCATGGAGAAATTTATCTCAAACTCCTTTCCACACTATAATTATCTTCAATTGATCTCTCTAATACTCAAAGTTGTCACATTTGAAAATGTGTAAATTCATAGAATATGAATTCACTAAAGCCATTGTATCTTTTGAAAATGACCTAAAAATCCATTTGAGCCTTGCTTGAACCCATGATAAAAAATAAAGGTTTTGAATAGTTTTTTGAGTTAAAATAATTTTTGTTTCCCTCTAATATTGAAGCTATGTATCAACAAAATAGTACTAAGATAACTAACCATCAAACTAGTTGTGTTGTAAATGAAATATTCATAAAAAATTATACTGAATATCTTTATACTTAAAAATATGTGATTTTTGGTTTAAAATACTATATAACTACAATAATGTTAGATATAAAACATAAAATAATCTTATCTATTTAGATTAATGCACTACTACACCTTATTAGAATTTAGAATGAATTTATAACCAGCAGGATCTCTCCTACAAACCATTACCATAGCACATTTAAGATAGACATTGCACAATAAGTCTTTATAAATATATTCACAATTCATATAAATCATCTGTATGGGTCTACAAAACCACTCAAGTCAAAAAAACATGGGAGTGCTTATTAAATAAGCAAGGTAGGTTGTTATATGCAACAAAATATTGTTGCATGAATAACCATAAATTTGAAGTTTCTATTATTATTATGAACTCAATAAATACATGTACAAATAATAATAACACCTCCAACAATTAAAAAAGCTCCTGAAACAAGCTTACATGATTTATTCTAACACCCTCCCTTAAGCGTAGAATAGGGAGTGAAAAAAGATAAAGCAAAGAGACTAATGGGTTCGACAACTAGGCCTGATCAGGTACCCATGTATAAATCATAATAAAATACAAAGTGTCCCTATTGTAACCAATCCATCTTACCAGACTTCATGGATGACAAATCAGTGTAACCACTAAATCAAAATAATAATTGGTACTCTATATGAGGCTAACTCTGTAAAAAAAACTAATATCAAAACACTAAGAAAAAGATTCACCAAGGATGAAATGTATCACTACGTGGCGCCCAAAAACTAGTAACAATAGGTAAAGTTGAGAGAGCAAAAAACATATGCAGCAAGGTGTCCTAAGAAATCAAATAGCTCAATACTCAAACATAATGCTAAAAAGGGTGCATTGGATGGAATGAAGGCCATAAATTACAAATACACTTGGTGGACTCAAAAGTCTCAATAGAACTCGAATATGCATGAGTGTTCTAGATCCACTACTCGATCTCAAAAAATAACTAACACTGGAATTCACCAAAATAGCTCTTATGAAAAGAAAATGTCAAAGGTGTCAAGTAAAATGGTTCACCAACTAAATTTGATCTACTACCATAAGATGTAGTACACTAAGGGTTAACAAGGAACATGACTATCGAAGAAACAATATTTGTACCATACCCCCATACTGCTGACTGAGTGGAGTGACCTAAAAAAAATTGTATGAGTGGACTGAATCCACTACTCAAACTCTAACATGCTGACATTGTATTCACCAAAATAGCTACTCTTTAAAAACATATCAAGCTCCACAAAAAATTTGAAGGAGACTTTCAACTGTCAAAAAAATATCGAATATATAGAAAAAAATATCTCTCAAGAAAATAACACTGGTGGTGATGGGATAGTCAAAAACTGAAGAGTAAGTGCTCAACAAGGATCATACAAATATGAAGAAAAAAATAATCCATGACTCTCAGTATAACCACAAATAAAGATCTCAAACAAAAAAACACCAGATGATGCATAAAACCTAGAATACTATCAATTTGTAGAAGACACCATCAAGAAACAAGAGAGTTGCTCCTAAAATAAGGGAGCAATGTGCAACACAAAACCATACTCAAGAATTTAGGACATCGAGCTCTATCAAAAACGTGCCTATGAGTACAAAAGAGAGGGAGAAATCTAGACAATTTGGGTAAATAAGGAGAAAAAGAGAGTTTATTTACTTTTTAGGGGGTTTGACCTCTTGCCAAACTAGGCCTCACTCTCTAGTCTTCAACAAACGATACTGAAAGAGGAAATTTGAATGACAAATAATGAATTTTTTTATTAAAAAATGCCAAAGGCACTCAAAATTTCATTAAAAAATAATTTGTCTCCATATAAAAAGGAATGCTCCCTCTTTAAAATATATCTCCCCGTGCATATACCTCTTTTTCTAATTTATTCAACTTTGAAAAAAAAATCCACAAAGATAAAAGTTTCATCACTTGAAAAAATTAGCCCCATCTTAAATAAATACCTCCCCACTAAAATAATGCTTCCCATTATTAGTCTAGCACTTAATCCTTTCCAAGAAGCATATGAATAAATATTTTTTTAAATTGTTTGGAAGGAAAAAAACTTCAAATGTTAAACCTTTTAATAAATGGCCGGTGAAAGAGATCTCCACAGTGGTTGACATTAGTAATGTAAAATGGTGGCTGATGGATGAACCAAAAAAACTTTGATCTAAACATAATTTAGCAAGTGACAGATGGGATGAGTCCCACCACCTTGTTGAACTCCATGATCCATCCAAACATTGAAGAAGCTCAAATTATGTGAGAGGTAGATAACTCACGTGGAGATCTTGGAAGGTCAATGTCTAGCTCAAATTGAGTTAGATTGGTGAGAAAGCATATTTCTAGGACTATGCCAAAAATTTCAAAGATTGGTCAAGATCTGTTTGGTGATGGATTAGATGGTGACTAATGTCTCTAATTGATATGATTCTCATCTGGAACTAAAATTCATTTCTTGTAAGAACATAATTATATACATGAGTTGATAGTAGACAATTGTCCAGAAGATAGCTGGTGGGTGATAGACTATATACAAGCTAATAATGTGGGATATACAATCCCAAGCATTGTCACCACTTGAACATAAAAAACTGATAGTGGATCAGGCTAAGATGAGATAGAAATAGATCTACAAGTCATTTGAAAAAACCATGAATGGTTATAGGTACGTTTGGGACCTAGAGTGAAGGTTGCCAATATCTCTCTAAATTACTTTGAGTCTTAAAATCTTACTAGGATAGATAACTCCTACATATAAGGACCTAGCTAAGGGAAGACAAAAAATAAATGTCATTCAGGCCATAGAAAAATTGTTGTGTACTAGTGGTAGCTGAAAGAATGAGGATGGATGATGAGCATGCCTTGGTAAGACCACAACTATTAATCTCAAATCCACAAACAAATCAACATCAGATGTAGGGATCTAGCTAGGCTTTCACCATTTCAACTTGGCTCTAGACAAGACTATATGGAAAAACCAATCCTAAGAGAACTATATGGCATTCACCAGTGATGAAAACTATTTCCCATTCAAAGAAATAAGAATGAAGGCCATGGTTAGGAACTGTAGTGGTACTGAGTTGGAACCTTCTTAACACATGCAAGAATTCAACAAATAAAACTTGCCATCAATTGCTTATAAACTTGATCAGGTCATGTAAAGAGTTGAGCTATAGGTTTAGAAAATACAAATATTGTAATGCACTCAATAAGATAAATATATTGGATGTTGGAACTTTGAAATCAATGAAACTGTGACAAGGCAAGTCGATTGGTGCAAAAAACATAATGTAAATATGTTGAGTTGATGCTAATCAAATGGGATACACTACCAACTAAGGTCTATGGCCATGAAAAATAAATGAATGCCAAAAAATTTAGAGCATAATATACCTATTCAATTTGTATATAATCTATTTTGGCACACACATTGAGTAATGGCTACATGAAGCAGCTTTGATACCATATTGGAATTCAAAATGAATTCATAACAAACAGGATCTCTCATGTAAACCATTACCATAACACATGTAAGATATACATTGCATAGTAAGTCTCTATAAATGTATTCATAATTCATTTGAATCATCTGTGTGGGTCTATAAAGCCAACCAAGTCAAAAATACATGAGAGTGCCTATTAAATAGGCAAGGTAGTTTGTTTCATGCATCAAAATATTGTTGCATGAATAACCATAAATTTGGATTTTCTATTATTATTTTTCACTCAATAAATATGTGCACAAATAATAATATCATCTTTAATAATAAACAAACTCTCGAGACAAGCTTATATGCTTTACTCCAACACACCTTTTATCTATAATTCTTATTAATAAGAAAAGCTAAAATAAACTTATTACAAGATAACTTACATTGCATATTAAGTCTAAAATTAAAAAATATAATAAATAACTCTTATAACACTATATTAATTGAAATATAACTAAATATAGAATATATAAACTTAATTTAACTCACTTAAAAAATTTGGACATCATGCAAGAAGCCTTCTTTAATATTAAAGTCAAACATGTAATTAGAAAGATATCTTAATCAACTAACAAAGATAAATAAAGTAAATTAACTAAAATTAACATTAATTTAGGTCATATAATAAAGAAAGCACGTGATTCCTCTTTGATAATCAGTGGATAACAATTTAAACTCAACTAAATATTCAAATATTGAACTAGATTACATCAAAGTAAACTATAGTGAACTTGTAGTTAACTAGAAGTTCCATCTATTTTTTTAAAAATCATTAGATAGTGTCCTAATGTGACCAAAAAATAATTAATGTCATAAATAAATTAAATATCCTTCTAAACACTTAAAAAATTAAAATATATTAATTCTAAAAATAGAACTCAAGTGCCTATGTCGACATCATACTCAACTTTCGTACACAACATGAAGGACTTTTATTTTTCACCATTTTTCATCTTTAGATAAATATTCTAATTAGTATTTTTAAATATATCTATTAGAAGATAGCATAGTCACAATATGTATTAGAAATATCTATCAATCATAACTTTTTGGAAGTCAAATGACATAAGATTGAACATACTATTATTGATATGAAAGGTTGTGGGATAGCATGGTCTATTACATGAACATGACTTAGAAAATTATCTATGTGATATCTTTGTATCTACTTAACAAAATATTTTCCATTGCCCAAATTTTACTTCAACTTGATTCAGTTCAATTTATTGGAAGCAAATTCTCTAGGATGTAAATTTTGCATTGGAAGAGATTAATAACACCTCCACTTAAACTACATTTATGACATGAACAAGTAACAATTAAAGATTTGCTTAGTAGTTTAGAAACCCACAAATTTCTCATTAAAATCAATTGGCTTACAAGCAAAAGAATGAACTACATTTTTATATATTAACTTTCATATTTGAATTTGTCAAGGCAATTTGAAGCAATCAATATCTATCATTGCATGAAAATCCATTGAAACATTAAAAATTGTTTATAATTTCAAATTCAAAAAAAAATCATGAGTGTAAAAAAATTTCCATTCATTTATAAAACCAATTATAGATTTAAATAATAAGTAACGTCTAACCAGAGAGATCCTTAAATTCATTGATGTACATGCATCATTTTTTCTTTCTTAATTCCCATGGAATAACCCAAAAAAAAAACATATATTATAAAAATAGCAAAAACAAAGAGAAATTTTTGAAATACACTAAGATGCATGTCTTCCTAAGTCCTCATAAATGTTATAATAGATTTTTACTCCAGGCAATTACATAATATGATCAGATATCATTAGTAAGATGTTATGCCCCTGGTACTAATGTTATTGGTTATGTATGGTATTTTTGATTTTCATTCACTTATAACTTAGTGGAAAAATGGATTAGTAAAAGTGATTTATGAATTTGTAGGTGACAAAACTGGCCTAGTAACACTAGGAACAACACAATGACTAGTTGATATAACCCATTTTTCCATTGCTTGCAAATTGGAAACATCTTGGACATAATTGATCTGCACATTGAATAACTACTACACAAGTGAAACAATCCTCTTATGAATTGAAATCATTTTATCATTTATTACACAAAGCTTACAAGACATTTGGTAGTAGAGTCATTTTGAATTGGTTACGATAACCAAAATATCTAAATTGTGATAAAAAAAGATTGACAACACCATCAATAAGACATACATAATATGAATAGTTCAATTTTAAACCATCAATGAACTAAGAATAATTAATGGTTATTACTTCTTTTCTTGAACCATAAATAATATATGAATATTTGAAGCGCACACTAATCATATTATAAGAAACATTTATACCAAAGACATATATGTGGTCCATAATCCTGTGCAAAAAAACAAACAAATAAAAAAAATATGCAATTATAATAATATATTAAAATATTACAATGCCAGAGAATGAATTGTATAACATTAATATCACAAGAGCATAAAAATAGGGTATAAATCAATATACATTTCAATGGAATATCAAGAAAGATAACTTGTCTAATGAAATATAAATTTATATTTTCATGCAACGTAACTTGTTTCATTACAATAACATAAATATTGATTATTGACATTGTTACATCTCTTAGTGAAGCTAACCTAGGAGGAATTTGTATTCTTGGACAATTTGGAAGAGTTTGATTAGATAAGTAGGGTATAATAGAAAACTAAACACTTCCCTCATCTTCTTCAGAGAATATTATATTTTTGGTGGGTTAGTTGATGATGAATGGTGTCTTAAATAATTCTTAATCTCTCTTGGAGGAGCTTATACTTATAATGTATTAGTCAATGATGGGCAGTGTCTTAGGTACTTCCTCATCTCTTCTTGAGGACCTTATACTCCCTAGTTCTTGGTGTTCATTAACATTGAGTTATTTAATTTTTTTTTAACAAATTTTCATTATGTTGAACCTTCAATATTCAACTTTTATTAATTTTCAACCCACTATATTTTTTATTTTAAAAATTAATAAATATTTCCTTTCTTAAGTTCTTAAACCTAAGAACAAGAAGGAGATTCTAATAAGGTTAATAATATAAAATCATAAAAATATACATAACTAAAATATTTTATTTGCTTATTTTAAAATTTAAATAAGGAATGTTGATTAATATTATTACATGTTAAATTATGATTTATTTGATGTTGACTTTTTTGGGGAATCAAGAAAAAATTGTTTATTAACTTAATTTTTACCCGAAGTCGTGTTATGCAATTTTCAATCTCATATTATTTTCAATAAATAAATAAATAAAAATGTTAAGCTAGGGGTATATACATATAATTTATTTTTATTCATTGATTTGATGCTAGAAGAAAAGTTAGATGCATACATTTTGTTGTATACTCAAGACTAAGGGATGGTAATTTACTTATATTCTCATTTTTGTTTCTTGACATCTACAAATTTACACATTATAATACATTCAAGAAATGAGAATAATTTAAACATAAAAATTTTAATGATTGGTAAAAAAAATTGCAAATCTTTTTGGCACTATTTATAAAACAAATTGAATTTTAATACTCTTAAAATTTGGAATCAAATTATCTAAAAATTCTTTATATATGTATATAAATATTGGAACATTAATATTTGTGGAGTTACTTTAGTGGCTTACATTTTTCTATAATATAAAAATTAGAACAAATTATTAAAAAACTTATGTTGTGTAAATATAATATTATATATATAAAAATGTATGTAAACAACTAAATTAAACATGTTGTGAAAGTGAAAAGATATAACCACTTGGTTATAAATATTGAGTAGATATATATTACCTTTATTTAAAATAATATTATGACATTGTGAATTGTTCAAATTTAAATATCTCCAAACATTTTATGAAGGAATTTTGTAAATCTAAGTGATGTGAAAAATATTTTATTGCATTTAAAATGTTTCTAAATTAATAGATATATACTTTATGAGTTTTTTATCATGTTGATGTTTTTTCATATTAAATCTTGTGTGTTGTTTTGTGCACATTTACTTTGTTTTCCTTATGAAATTATTTGAATGACAACTAGTTCATCCTACATACTCTAACATGTTATCAGAGACAAGATGTTGTCAAAATAATTTTATATATAGCTTTATCAAAACTTCTTATGAAGAGAAATTATATAATAAAACCTTCTTTTGTAAGTGAATCTCATTAGATCTATAATATATTAATCATTTAGAGGTATCTTGATACAAAAATAGGAGTAGAATGTGAAATGGAAAAGAAATAGTGGTAAAGGGCATATTTTTAAAGGGTCTTAAAATCAAAAATATAAATCACTTTTACTTTTAACTTCAAGAGAAAATAAATTTCAGTCCTTATGAAATCAAATGTTGTGTGGAGATAGATGGAGAACAATTGATAACAGAATTGAGTAAAAATAGAAACTCCAACAAAATAAATAATAAGATAAATAAGTAAATTTGAAAATATGTGAGCATGTTTTTTAAAATAAATAAAAATATAAGAGTAAAAAGAAAATCTTTCGATCCATACATGTAAAAATAATATTTATTAAAATATGTATATGAATTATATAATTTTATTTGAGTAATTTAAATATAAAATATATGTAACAATATATCATATTTTCACAATGTAAAAATATAATAGGTGTTAGAATCTCTAACAAAATAAACTTGATGATAAGAATATGGATAATTACTTTCCAAATTATTTTATACTAAAACATGTTGGATTATTTATGATCCAAAGTTATTTCTTTAGTTTAGTTTATATTTTGTTAATGAGAGTTAGTTCATGGAAATTAGTTAAATCCTATAACCACTCATAAAAAATTTATAAAATTTTACCTTCCTTGTAAATAAAATCATCTTTATATAATATATATCTAAACTTTGAGTGAAATGTGTTATTCAAAATGTAATTTCTGAACTTTATTCTCTTGCTACTGGGGCCAACAGTGGTATCAGATCCTGGCAAGAGGAATGAAGGTATAGATATATACATACAAGAGGTATAAAGGTTACTTCATTTTCTTTTTTTGATCTTCCATGACAATCATTTGGAGTGGTAAAATCCAAGAGATTTTTTACAAAACCCAAAATCATTTTAGTTTATTTTGCTTATTTTCACTGTAAATAATTTGTATAGTCATATATGTGATGTTATTGGAATAAAGAATGTAGTAGTGTTTTTTTTTTAATGTGATCTGTTATCATGTGCATTGTTGGCAAGACAACATATTCACCTTGGATTAGTATTGAAGTCAAAATCAGAAATAAAGCCATTTGTACAGAAATATTAAAAAAAAACTCAATTTTTAATAAGATTTATGGCCCAGAGAGGATAGGAATCCTATTTTCAAATTATGTTTTATGCTTTGTGATTAAAAAAATCGATCTTTTGAATACATTTTATGATCAATAACCTAGTTTATTTCATCTATATGACTTCTTGAGGCTTTTCATCAGATTTGTATAATGGCTTTCTTGTAAAAAAATTGTGATTTTTTAGCCACACAAAATATCATACCTATATGACATAATCTATCACTCATCTATGATGCTTCAATGCTGATTGTATGGTTTTGTTTTGAAGATATTCTGCTATAGACACACCTGTACGTCACAATGAAGACTTTGATAAATATGATTATGGCATAGGTTTGAACCTTAAAATTTATTTATTTCCTTAACTAAAAAATTAGTGAGCCCTACCAAAGTGACAAAATCACTTTTTACATGAAAAGAAATACAAGATTATAGATTTTTACATATTGTCGAATAGTGGTCGAAGCTTTATCTTTAACATCAACAACATGTAAGGATATACAAACTATTTTCCATTAATATTTTCAAATTGGTAAAAGGTGAGTTGGTTTAAGAGATCATATCAAGACATTACTATTGAAAAAGGTCACATGTTTAATTCTTATGCATGTAGCATTCCCCAGTCTAAGAGATCATATCAGAACATTACTATTGAAAAAGGTCACATGTTTAATTCTTATGCATGTAGCATTCCCCAGTCTAAGAGATCATATCAGAACATTACTATTGAAAAAGGTCACATGTTTAATTCTTGTGCATGTAGCATTCCCCATATTCATTTGGGAAAGTTTAAAGATAAAGTCTTTTATTTTAAAACTTTGAGTTATTACATGGTGAAATTGGTGACTTCAAATTTTGTAAAACATTAAGTGTTTAAAACCTCTAAAATATTTTATTTTGGTCTCAATTTTATCATATTCAATATTAAGTTATTTGTATTACGATACATTTTTTGACAAATCATTATTTTTCTAAAGGTGGTCATATGACCAATTAATTAATAAGTTTTTGGATGTTTCGAACATATTGGAATGGTCAATTTTATACTTTGAAGTGTATTTATATGATTTTCTGAATAAATGTATTAAAAAAATAATATATAAAGGTGTACTTTTGATAGAAACAAACACTTTATCAATGAAAATTTTCATAATACCACCTCTTAATTTTCTATCTATGAACACACTATCCTTTATAGCTTCCATGAAGATCCTTATGATTGACAAAGTTTAAATCTCACACTGGAGGTTGGAGGATCCATTCGAGGCTGAAGGACTATTCACGTTTTCTAATTAGCTATTTTCTTATAATTTGGGTTCAATGCTTGAATGATAATTTTGGTAGCATTAGTTTTATTATTTCTTCTATTTTTGGCTTTCTATACTTGATATTCACAAGATGGAATAGATAGAGTTATTTGATTTTAATCTCTTCATGCACAACTTCTCAGCTTTTGCCTGATAGGGGGAAAAGATATAGTATTGGTTGGTTTTCAATCATTCTTCATTGAAATACAATGATAATAAATTAATAAAATAAGATGACATAGTCGATGTTGCATAAGAGAATTCGGTGACTTCTAAAATGATTGTTGGCTCAACTTCATTTGAAATGGGTGTAATTTAAGCTTGAACATTCTTAGTAACTGATCTAGAATCCATATGCCTATTGTACATTTACATAATTTAACATGTTCTTTTGACATAAAAAGTGGGAGTCACAATCTTAGAAGAGCTTGAAAGTGTAGGAACAAAAGTTTCTAATAGTTGTGTTGCATCTTTCAATATGGAATATAAAACCAAAGTAGGGGATCTTAAGATTGGGAGAAATTCGAAGGATGGAAATAATAGTTCTCAATAATTCATACGTGCATCTTGGTCGAGATATTTAACCAATAGCAAGTGGACATTCTAGAATTTTAATAATAAGGAATCAAGGGGGTACTTTTTTGTTTGAGTAGACTAAACTACCTTTTGAGAATATGTTGGCTGAACGGGCCCTTTTAACACCTCCTTTGTGAGATATAAGTTTGTTTTAATAAAACCATCAATAGATGTTGGGGAATTTCAGATTCATTGTATTCCTTGTTATTAATCTTGTCAAGGTGGTTGCTTGATCAGTTTTGTAGTTCTTATTTTTGCATTCACTGCTTCATCATTTTCTGCATTCATATAGATGAATCCTATGGTTGTAATCCATTTTTTTTCCCTCAATGCATATTTATGAATGGGTTCTATTGTGTAAAATTATGGTCATGTACACTAAAGGAAGAGTGGTGTTGTGTTAATGCTTGCAATGTTGGTCAAGTATTCAAAGTGCTTCTTTCTATTTTAATAGGGATATGGGGCCATGAGGATTGTTTTCCAATTTTGTAACAACCATAAACTCCATGTAAAAATTGATATGTGGTTTTGTGTTCTACCAGCTTACCCAACATGTAACAAGGCAACTTGAGGGATGACACCAAAACTCCCTTTATTCTTATTATTGTAAAGGCTAGATAGTACCAATATGTTCCAATACTTAGAATAGAATTTTTCATCCCCTTAGTTCCCCTTAGTGATCCTAGGCATCTGTATCCCATTTATAGACTAATATATTGGTGGATAGAATAAAATACATATCTCTCTCTCATGCAATTTCAATATTAGAACACATGTAATTTAGTAAATTAAATATGATCAATAGTTCATGAACATGGATTCCATCTTGGGAAGTTTGGAAGTTCAAGCTTTATTCTAATCCATTGTAGATTATAAATTGACATGGTAGATGGAAATAAATCCAAATGGTCAAGATTAACATTTTTAACACTCCCCCTTAATCTTGACCTTGATACTATGTTATGTTGAAGCTTTTCCCCTATAAATTATCATGAAAACCTTTACATTGGTTTAGGAGTTCCCTGTGCATCTTCAAAGTTGTTTGCACATCTTTGAAGCTAGTTTGAGCATCTATGGAGCTCTTTTGAGCAATTCAAAGTTGTTTCCATAGTTGTTGTGTGTATTTCCATATCTCTTTTGTGAAACTCTAGAGCTGCGTTTGTATGGACTTCGGAGCTATTGTGTAACTCTAGATTCATGTTTAAATGGACTGTAGAGCTCAACAACTACATGTATAAACATTATAGAGATAATTTTAATTCATTTTTGACACATAAATAGTCACTTACACACTCAAAACTACATTTTGACAATGCCTTGGTAAATATATAAGCGAGTTACTACTCTGACTTATAAAACTTAAGTTTAATCTCTTTATTTTCAATGAGTTCTCTAATGAAATAATCCCTGATTGCAATGTGTTTGCGTCTCCCATAGAAAACATGTTTCTTAAATAAATCTATTGAATATAAATTTTCACAAAAGATTATCGTTTCTCCTTTTTTATTATACAAATATGATATCATTCTTATGATCTAAATGGATTGACATGCTACTACAATTTTTGTTATATACTCAACCTTAACTATAGAGCAAAATAATGGATTGTTTATTTGAATTCATTGAAATGACTCTCAACCCAATATTGAACACATATCTAGATGTGCTCTTTCTATCATTAGGACCACTTGTCTAGTCACTATCTATATATCCAACTAGTTCAAAATCATTTACTCCTACATACAATCCATGGCCTCTTATGCCATTGACATACCTTAAGATCCTTTGCCCTACTTGTTAAATTATGATTTCATACATGATATTAAGTCCAATTCCTTTCAAATACATTATGATTTTCACTAAGCACTTGTATTGTGTTTGATCTAATTTACTGCTACAATCTTCCTTTTGTAGTTTTAGATCTATTTCTATTGGTGTTGGTGTTGGCTTATTTTTCAACATTCTAAAATATCATTTGTATTCTTATTTTAGAATATAAAGATACCATCATCCATTTGTTTAACCTTAATGCCAAGAAAGTACTTTAACAAACCTAAATTGATCATCTTAAACTCCTTCTTCAAGGCTGATTTGAACTCTTCTATGGATTAAATTCTATTTCTGGTAAAGATTAAATTGTCTCCATATAAAAAACCAATCAAAATTTTACCTTCATTATTTTCCTTGATGTAGAGAGTATTTCCATTACCATTTTTTATAAATCCATTTCTCAACAAATATATGTCCATTCGATTGTACCATGGTCTAGTGCTTGCCTAAGCCCATAAATTTTTTTCTTCAGAGTTTACACATTATTTTCATGCCCTATAATCTCATAACTAGGTGGTTGTCCCACATACACTTCTTCCAACACTCCATTTAGAAATGCTAATTTGACACACCTTCCACTTATTTTGACCAGCTATTTCTATGATGGTTATAACTATTTCTAGCATGGGTACAATAGAAAATGTCTCATTTTAATCATATTCATGCAATTTTTGTAGCCTTTTGACAACTATAATTGCTTTATGGATCTCAATATTAACTATTGGAGTGGTTTTGGTTGTTTAAACCCAATTGACACCAATGACCTTTTTCTGGTTCAAAGGTTGACTAACTCCCAAATATGATTTTTATGAATTGCATGCATTTCTTCATCAATTGATTCACACCACTTACTATTATTAATTGCTTCCTTAAAATAATTAGGATGAACTACTGAAAATAAAGTAAAATTAATTATTTCAACATCATGATATCCATACATTGACTGCTCATAAATTTATTGCGAGCTCCTTATTTGGGCTAGGTGTTGATTTGATTTGGAGGATGGTGAAGTTGTCTCTTGAGCTTCTCCTTGTGCTCCTTATTCATTTTTATTACTTGAGGAATCGACCCTTTGTGAAATATGAATCCAACTCAATGTATTAGTGTTTGTACCACTTGTTAGTTCATTCTCAAGTAATGGTTCACTAACCCTTATTTGTTTTTGTTGTTGTTCTTTTCTATCATTTATCTTGCATCCTCTATAAATTGAACATATCTGGTGATTATTAAATCCTTAATGACTAGATTGTATAACCTACAAGCTTTTGATTGATCACTATATTCGATAAAGATGCATTTTTTTATTTTGTCATCTCACTTTGATCTTCTTTGCTTAGGCACATGTGCATATACCACACATCTAAAAACTCTTTAGTGTTTAACTGATCCAAAACTTAGAAGTTCTGGTTGAATATTTCAATAACACAGAAATAACACAATAATAATGGATTCTCTAAGAAGAGACATCGTATTACTTAACAACTTCAATACAAAACATGCGCTTATCTCTGCGAAGAGATGTCTCTCTTCCCCTTTTGGGTTACAATACATTTATACATATTCTTGAAGGCCACCTCAGGAGATTGCGTGGCTCGAGGAATTAACGGTGATGACTGAACAAAACAACACTCAAGGATATAATCACTCACAACATTAAAACAATACAATGCTCGAGGATATAATCACTTGCAACATTAAAACAATACAATGCTCGAGGATATAATCCCTCACAGCATTGAAATAATGCAATGCTCAAGGATATGATCGCTTGAGGACCAAAACAAAATGAAAAGAATACAACAGTCAAGGAGCTGACTGCCACCTAACTGCCACCGAGCACAAAATGAAATGAAAACAATACAAAATTCAAGGAATTGACTGCCACCTAACTGCCACCGAATGGCCACCTCGAATGGTTGCCCGGATCATTCCTCCCTCCTTGAAAAGCAATGGTCTCCATTGTGTCAAGATTCCCCGTCAGGTGGGGTATCTGTGTCTTGATGTGATTCGTTGTGAGCCACTCACCTTGGTGGCTAAGTTGGCCTCTCCTGACCACTCGATACAGTGGAATAGAGCATCCTCGTGTTGTCTTCATCCAAGTATCCACAATCTGATCCTCTTCTACCAGAGCCAAACTATGTGGATCAAGCTCATTAATGTCTAGTTGTTCTACCACAACTGAAGTGTCCAATAGATGTGGGTGATATGGTTTGAGGAGCTCCACATTGAATATTGGATGCAGACCAAGGTAGGCAGGTAGGTTCAACTCAAAAGCATTTTTGCAACTTTTTTGGTGATGGTGTATGGACCATATCGCAGAGGATGAATCTTTCTATGTGGGCTTGCAAGCCGTTCCTTCTGAAGCTGTAACCAAACCTTGCCACCCATAGCAAAATGGTGTGCAATCCTATGTTTGTCATGGCGTAGCTTATACTTCTGATTCATCTTCTATAGGATGTCATGAACTTGTTCCTAGATATGCTGCATGTGTTCAATAAACTTGGTCGCTTTTGCTACCTTGGAGTTTCCATGAGCTGTGTATTCCATGGTAGAGAATGGAACAACTACATCAATTGGTGCCATGGGTTGGAACCCAAAACATACTTGGAAGGGACTATGCTTAGTCGAGCTGTGCAGTGCCTGATTGTATCCGTGTTGGATGAACGAAAGTCCCTCGTCCCATGTGTGTGGATGTTTGGAGTGATACATCTGAATCATGTGAAAAATCAAGCAGTTTACCACCTCAGCCTGACCATCGATTTGTGGATGGAAGGCTATGGACTTCATCAGCTTAGTATCCATCATTTTCCATAGAGTGGACCAGAAGATGCTCAGGAACCTGCTATCTCGATCTGAGACAATGGACTTGGGGAGACCAAAATGGAGCCATACATGGCTAAAGTATAGTTGAGCAGTTTCCTCAGCAGACATACTTTTCTTACAAGCAAGCATAGTAGCCATTTTTTAAAAGCGATCAACTACCACAAAAATATAGTCCTTGCCATGTTTGGAAGTGGGAAAACCTGAGAGAAAATCCATTAAGATGGACTCCCAAGGCTTGGTTGGTTCTGGCAATGGTGTGTACAATCCTTGCTTCTTATTGGTTGGCTTGGTGATTGCACACGGGGTGCAAGATTTGAGATATCTTTCCACATCTTTGTGCATATGGGGCCAGTAGAAGTGTTTCTGAAGAACTGCCAATGTTTTTTTGATACCAAAGTGGCCAGCTGTCCTACTGAAGTGTGCTTCCCATATCATCTTTTGCTACTCTACAACAGGAACACAAATGTGCCCCATATGGAAGAGGACATTATTTTGCAAATAGAAGTCAGAAACATGTTCACCTCTTTGGAGCACTTGATATGTGTCAGCAAAGATAGGATCTGCTTTATATAGAGCACCCCAAGTGGTAGTCTCATGTTCGCACAGGTCAAGCACTATTTTGAGTGCAGTAATTGGTGGGTAGCTTAGGCAATCTACAGCTGTATTTGCGCTCCCCTTTTTGTGTTTGATTATCAGGTGGAATTGTTGAAGACACATGGCCCTCTTTTGGTGCCTTTCATTTTGTATTTGCTTTGCGTCTAGATGAATTCCAATGGTCTATGGTCAGTGTGGATGACCTTATCTTTCCCTAAGATGTAGTGTTTCTAGTGTTTGCAGGCTTGTACAATGGCGTAGAGTTCCTTATCATATGTTGGATATTTCCTGACTGTATCAGTGAAAGTTTCACTATGGTATGCAATAGGATGGCCATGTTGCATGATGACAGCTCCCATGGCATATTCAGATGCATCTGTCATCAACTTAAATGATTGATGCAAATCTGGCAAGGTAAGAACAGGGGCTGAGCAGAGTCTGTTCTTCAAATTCTCAAATGCCCTTTGCTGCACTTCACACCACTAAAATGTATCTTTAGCTCCTCCTTTAGTCACTTGGGTTAGTGACCAAACAACATGTGAAAATCCAAGAACAAACCTGTGGTAGAAATTTGCAAGGCCCAAAAAGCTACGAAGCTCTGTGAGGGTCCTTGGTGTGGGCCATTCTTGAATAACCTGAATCTTTTCTGGATCGACGTGGACCCCTTCCTCATTCATAACATATTTGAGGTACTGAATTGTTGCCATTCCAAATGTGCACTTGTCAAGATTTACATAAAACTTGTGCTCCCAAAGAGTTTGAAGCACCTTACAGACATGTTGCAAATGTTCTTCCCATGTTTTGCTATAGATGAGAATGTCATCTAAGTAGACTACCATGAATGAGTTGGTGAAGGGTTGTAGGATGTCATCCATCATCCTCATGAAGGTTGCAGGTGTGTTAGTTAGGCCAAAAGGCATAACCAACCATTCAAAGAGCCCCTCCTTGGCTTTGAATGCAGTTTTCTAGACATCAGTGGGATCGATGGGAATTTGGTGATAACCAAATTTGAGATCGATTTTGGCGAAGAACTTCGCACCACGAAGCTGGTCCAGCAGGTCATCGATTATGGGGAGAGGGTAGCGATTCCTCACAGAGATTTTATTCAGGGCTCGGTAGTCAATGCAAAGCCTCCATGTTCCATCTTTCTTCGGTGCCAAGACAATTGGGCTACCACAAGGTGAATAGCTTGGCCTAATGTGACCCCTTTCGATCAACTCTTGAATCTGTCTTTTTATCTCATTATTCTCCAAAACTGATCTATGATACACAGGACTGTTAGGCAAAGGTGATCCTTGGATTAAATCGATAGAATATTTTACCTGGAAATGCAGTGGAACTCCTGTGGGTGACTTGAATAAGTCAGCATATTCACCTGTGATTTGTCGTATCTGCTTTTGTTATTGTGTTGATTGTGTAGTTAGAACTACAACATTAGCCTCCTTGGATCTCTGTGGTTTGACCATCATGAGAACAAATTGCTTACCACTGATCAGGGAAACAGATGTGGGAGGTGGTACCTCTGGTACCCTATAGCACCATGTTCCAAGAGTGAGGGTGATCCTTCAAGTTCAGGATTCATAGATGCCATGCCGCTCATACATGAATGGTTAACCAAGGAGGACATCACAAACATCTAGATTGACCACATCACACAAAACTTCATCCTTGAATGGTTTTATATCATATGAAAGAAGACACTGATGGGTGACGCGAAGGTCTCTCCCTGGGCTTAACCACCCAATACTATATGGCTTTGGATGAGGCTTCATGGATAGACCTAGACTTCTCACAACTTTAGCTGAGATTAAATTCTTTTGACTCCCGCTATCAAGAATAAAATGTAGAGGCTTAACTTTTACCCATAATTTGGAGTGAAATAATCTTTCTTTGTCATCTGGTCTTTTCTCATGAGTTTGTGATGAAGCGATGATGTTGTTGGGCTCAGCATCTATAATTTCTTCTTCGTCCTCTTTGACTGTAGGTTGTGTATGAGGTAGAGTAGTAGACGTCGAGTATTGTGACTCAGAGAGTAGCGACTTGATGGCTTGACATTCTTCTTTGGAGTGAGTTTCAATTTTGTGGTAATCACACCATTTTCCAGCCTTCCCCTTCTGGGATTTCTTATCCTGAAACTGCTTCTGCTTCTAGTTTTGGCATCATGTTTGACCTTCCTTGTCGCTTTTCCCTTTTGAAGGTTGATTCTTCATATTCTTCTTGCCATGCTTCTGTTCAATCTTCACTACAAATTTATATGCCTCATCGAGGGTTTCCAAATTGAAGAGTTCTATTTCCCCCCGGATGTACTGTTGATGTCTCAAAATGACGCTAGATCTTAATCATCAACAATGGGAAGTTTCACGCTGTGGGACAATGCGGCTTGAAAACAACCTCCTGATTTTAAAGAAGCTGGTCTCTTCTTTTGTATTGGGTGTTGGGGAAAAGGGATAGGAGACTAAACAAAAACGCAAAATGCAAAAATTGAAACCTAACTACAGCGATGCGCCTGAGAGTAATCCTAATCCTAACTTGAGCACAGTGAAACTATTATGTGATTATATTACATTTAAGAGCAGACAAGTGCATGATCAATGTAAAAAATTGGAATAACAGAAACAGAGGCTCATAATAGGGGAGTCTTTTGTTGAGATACAAGAATTGTCAACAAAGGCATAGTGTTCAATCTTCTTAATAGAATCTTCCAATCACATTAGAGGCACAGAAGTCACACATAGTTATGTAGAACTTCAGACTCCAAAAAATGGGACAGAAGCAAATAACATTTCCAATCACAACACTAAAAAATCTACAGCATAGACTACTTTGCAAATGACATAGATGACATCAACAAGGGCATAGTGTTCAATTTTCTTATTGAATCTTCCAGTCATACAAAAGATGCAAAAACACACATAGTCATATAAACCTTTCAACTCAAGAAAATGTAACAAAAGCAAATGATATTATTGGTCAAAAACTCTGAAAGTCTAAAACTATGAGAATTCCCCCCTCCTTTTTAGATTTTACAATTCTTTTTCTTTTATATCCCTGGATGTCTCCCTATACTTTCTTTCCCGCGCAATCTTCTCTGTCCTTCGTGTAGAGTAATTTCCTACTCTACATCGTATTTAATTATTTTTGATTCGAGCACTGCAATTTTGGTTCTTCGGGTGAAGCGGTAGAATTTTGAAGCAGAGGGCCGGTTCATTTTGCCCAAGTGTTGAGATGCAGCGGAAGCTGCCAAGTGTCACCCTCCGAGCAGGGTTTTTTCCCTTGTTTCTTTCATCTCATTTTTGCCCGAGTATTAGTTCAAGTGGATGCTGCCAAGCGTTGCTTTTCAGGAGATAAAGCCGACAGTTGGCATCCCCTGAGTCACCTTTTTGTAACCTTCGAGAACCACGGATCGTGCCACATACCCAGTAGTAGTTAAGCGAAACGCACCATGTGTCAGCATTCGTGTCTCATATCGGCGTCCGCACTTCATTCAGAAACTTTCACCATAAGGCAGTAGAGAAGATGGAAAGTGCCAAGTGGCAGTTGTGGAGGCCCTAAAAGACCTTTTTGGAGAAAAATCGCAAGCCACCACGTGTCAGCATTCGGGAAGCCATGAGTCCAATGCTTTCCATTCAATGCACAAAGGCATCATTTTATTTTGCTCAAGCGCCACAAAGTAGTAGATGCTGCCAAGTGTCACTCTCTGGGTCCCCCTCTACTCCATCCATAGAAGAAGTGAAAGATGCCACTTATCTTCCTCGAAGCCACAGAAGTTGCCAAATGTCGCCATCCGTAGGAGTCAGATATATGCCCCTAATGATACCACAGCACAGCCAAAGGGGAGCGAAAAGAGTCACGTGTCTTCGATGAATCAGGCGGAAGGCACCAAGTGTCATTTTTCAGTGTATTCTAGGTGATCAAGGGGATTTTCAAAAAATTAACTAAGTGTCCTCTCCTATTTCAAACATAGCAGAGTGTTCCGTGTATTGGTTGCCAAAAGCAAAATGGAGGGAAAATTAGCTAGAGTTAATTCAAGTAGATGAAACAATTCATCGAGTAGATTTTTGGAGCCACCCACAACATTGAAGGCACCGTCTATTTGTCCCCTATGAGCGAAGGACGGAGAAGATTGCATGGGAAAGAAAGTATAGGGAGACATCCGGGGATATAAAAGAAGAAGAATTGTAAAATCTAAAAAGGAGGGGGGAATTCTCATAGTTTTAGACTTTCAGAGTTTTTGACCAATAATATCATTTGCTTTTGTTACATTTTCCTGATTTGAAAGGTTTATATGACTGTGTGTGTTTCTGCATCTTTTGTATGACTAGAAGATTCAATAAGAAAATTGAACACTATGCCCTTGTTGATGTCATCTGTGTCATTTGCAAAGTAGTCTATGCTGTAGATTTTCTAGTGTTGTGATTGGAAATGTTATTTGCTTCTATCCCATTTTCTGGAGTCTAAAGTTCTACATAACTGTGCATGACCTCTGTGCCTCTAATGTGATTGAAAGATTCTATTCAGAAGATTAAACACTATGCCTTTGCTAACAATTCCTATATCTCAGCAAAAGACTCCCCTGTTGTGAGCCTCTGTTTCTGTTATTCCAATCTTTTACATTGATCATGCACTTGTCTGCTCTTAAATGTAATAGAATCACATAATAGTTTCACTGTGCTTAGGTTAGGATTGGGATTACTCTCAGGCACATCACCATAGTTAGGTTTCAATTCCTGTATTTTACATTTCTGTTTAATCTCCTATCCCTTTTCCCCAACACCCAATACAAAAGAAGAGACCAGCTTCTTTAAAATCTGGAGGTTGTTTTCAAGCCGCATTGTCCCACAGCTTAAAACTTCTCATTATTGTTGATTAAGATCTAGCATCATTTTAAGACATCAACACTTCACTCATAGAGGACAAACAGACGGTGCCTTCAATGCTGTGGGTGGCTCCAAAAATCTACCCGATGAACTGTTTTATCTACTTGAATTAACTCCAGCCGATTTTCCCTCCATTTCGCTTTTAGCAACCGATACACAGAACACTCTGCTATGTTTGAGATAGGAGAGGACACTTAGTCAATTTTTTAAAAATCCCCTTGATCACCTAGAGTACACCAAAAAATGACACTTGGCACCTTCTGCCTGATTCATCAAAGACAAGCGGCTCTTTTCGCTCCCCTTTGGCTGTGCTGTGGTATCATTAGGGGCATATATCTAACTCCTACGGATGGCGACATTTGGTAGCTTCCGTGGCTTCGAGGAAGATAAGTGGCATCTTTCACTTCTTCTATGGATGGAGTAGAGGGGGACCCAGAGAGTGACACTTGGCAGCCTCTGTTGCTTTGTGGCGCTTGAGCAAAATAAAATGATGCCTTTGTGCATTGAATAGAAAACATTAGACTCATGGCTTCCCAAATGCCGACACGTGGTGGCTTGCAATTTTTCTCCAAAAAGGTCTTCAAGGCCTCCACAACTACCACTTGGTGATTTCTTTCTTCTCTGCTACCTTATGGTGAAAGTCTTTGAATGAAATGCGGATGCCGATATGAGACACGAATGCTGACATGTGGTGCATTCCACTTAACTACTACTGGGTATGTGGCACGATCTACAGTTCTTGAAGGTTACAAAAAGGTGACACGGGGGATGCCAACTGTGGGCTTTATCTCTCGAAAAGCGACGCTTGGCAGCATCCACTTGAACTAATACTCAGGCAAAAATGAGATGAAGAAAACAAGGGGAAAAAAACTTGCTCGAAGGGTGACACTTGGCAGCTTCCACTGCATCTCAACACTTGGGCAAAATGAACTGGCCCTCTACTTCAAAATTCTACTGCTTCGCCTGAAGAACCAAAATTGTAGTGCTTGAATCAAAAATAAGTAAATACGACATAGAGTAGGAAATTACTCTACAGTTATTGGCGACCATCAGGACTTTTGAGCCTGCTCAAAAAGAACCTGACTCCCACTCGATCAAAATTTCAAAATTTATAGCTTCAAAAGAGCTGTCTGGAAGATAAACCACTCATGGTGAGATAATCCTTCCTTTCTCTGCAACTCGTCAAAAGCCAAATCCAAGCTAATGAGATCCTTGTGCGAAAAGGTTTGCAGGATCTGGGTAGTGGCTTTCAGCTTGGATTCTAGCCAAAAAATAGGGATTAGAACATTTTTGACCTCAGAGGTTGGAGAATCATCCCGCAAGCTCTGACAAACTATTTGATCCCTTTGCCTGGCCAGCATCAATAGTTGGATTTGATCCACTAGCAGCACTATCTTTGCATCCATAAATGTGGAAGAAAGGCCCAGTTGCACCAGATCTTCAATGTGTTGCCTCATTTCATTGATGCCTTCTTCGACGACATCGAGACAGCTTCTGCAGTTGTTGGCTGCGGCATTACGATTGAGCTCCTCATTGACCCATTTCACGGTGGCCATTCTGTCATAAATCTCCATGACTACCAATGTTGCATCCCTTGAGCTGTAGAGCTTCTTCAGCAAAGAATGAGAGTCTATGACTCTCTGGGAGATAGTGGCCAAAGTGCTCTATACCGGATTCTCGACCATCTCGCACAGCTGCTGCGCGTGGCGTAGGAAGGTGAAAAGTGGCCTAAGCTAGAAAATCTCCAAAGAGATTCTCTCCAATGCTGACTTGTAGAGTTCCTTCACCAGCTGCACCATTCTGATACCTCTTGGCCTATTGGCCAGCTCAATTTCTAGTTGCACGGTCTGCTACTGCTCTGCCTGGAGCTGGGCTTGAAAAGCCGCACCCTTGTTCTATTTTTCCAGCAACCCTTGTTGTGATTGGGTAACTTGTAGTTGGAGTCCTTCGATTCTTCACTGCAATGTTGTATTTTCTTATCTTAGAGCTATTGTTGCACCCTTGGCAAGTTCACGCTCTGCTTTTAGAGAATCATTTTGGGCCTGAATTGCCCATTGAGTCTGGAGGAAAATAATATCTTGCAACTATTTTTGTAGACTAGGTATCTCATTGTCCTTCTGGTTTATTTGTTCGGCCAAACTATTGTAGTTTGCCTTTTTCATGGCCAGGTTGGCCTCCATCTTCTGTAGTCTCCTCGATATCCTCAAATAATCTTCTGTGACTGCAGAAGTGGATTCGGTCATGAGCTCGACTCTATCTTGAGGCGTGAATAGGGACATGTCGATGGCCACTGTGTTTATATTGTAGTCTTTCGGCCGCATTTGTTCGCTCGACTTGGCAACATTGGGTGACAAATGGGTCACCGTCAGCTGCTATTGAATGGGGTCAAATTGTGACCTCAAATGTGGCACTGTCGGTGCTTTATTCACTTTACTCCTCTTCTTCTCTAATCGAGATTCTCTTGCCTTCCTTGCGGCATCAACCTGCATCTGAAAAGTGGAAGGGGATGTAATATATCCCCCTGCGAAGGAAAATCTTTACGGCAGACTGTATTAGAGAACCATTGGCTGGCTGGGGGTGAGTTGAAGGGGCATTTTTCTGAGAATGGAGGGGGAGAAATAGGGTAATGTTAAGGCTTGAGGCATGGATTGAGAGGGAGGAGGGGAAGTAATTCCTACCTGAGGAGAAGTTGCAGTGATCTGCACTGGGTGTTGTGAAGGTTGTTCTTCTTCTTCTGGGTCTGATTGGGACTGCACCCTTCCTCTCTTCTTAGGTGTTTCTGATGTTCCCGCCATCTCTAAATCTCTTGTATAATAACCTGGTATGAACCTTTCACAAGATAAAAACACGCTTGCTGCAACAAATTTCACTAGGTGCCACAATCACAATGAGCAAGATATTTTCGCAGGAATGCTTGAGAGTTTGTAAACTTTAAAATTTGGTAAGAGATTTTTATCGGCCTATCAAGTCCCAAATAGCATTAAATTAAGGTGATCGTTAGCAAATCCTACTCAATCTTTGGGAAACAACGAGGCGGACACATTATGTGACGCAAGGTACCTTGAAGATTTTAAAAGATTTGGGGAAGCATTTATTGTGGCAAAAAATAAAGAATTAAAAAAAATTTAAGACGTCGACTTTGCATTTAAAATGTTTATTTTAAAGGAAAAGCGGGAAAGCAAAAAACAAAACAAAGCAATGCAGGAATGGAAACTACCTAACTACATTGATTTAAAATCTTTATTTTCCTTCGAGATCGAAAATGAACTTTCCCACGTCCATTTTATGACAAACCAACTTGTGTTGCCATACTAGTGATTACAACGGATATGTCGTTGATGGAATGTTCTCTGCACCAGCCACACAGATCTACCTGCACTCAAACGAGTCTAAGCAAAATGTGTATTCGACACCTATGAACTCTTCTTGTCCTTGAATGCCCATCGAATACTAGTTCTTCATGTTGTCAGGTGTCATCAAGAAATCATGGGCTATTGCTTCTTCATGCTGTGCCTTTTGATATCCATTATCTTTTGGCACATCTTCTTCATATTCCAATTTTATTTCATCATCATGCTCTTTGATGACTTCATCCTCTTGCAAGGATGAATTAAAAGGCTAGCATCTCTTCTACATACTCATTTGAATCTCAGGGCTTTCTTCTTCATCTGAAACTAGCTCAGCGCCTCCTATCTCAATGACTTGGTCGAGGGAGTGTCCATGTTCTTCCATATCCTCTTGCAGAGTGAGGAAAAAATTAGAAATGATCTCCTCCTCATCAGAAGTTAAAGAAAAAGCTTGTGGCTTATCCTCTTGCTCATCAAAATGAGAATCTACGGTGATCTCCTCCTCCTCTATACTGATGAAATCCTCTTGACTAGCCATGAATTGAACGCACTCCTCTGCAAAGTTTTCAGCTGCTTCATCATCCTCTTCGGTCCAACTTAGAGACTCGTCATCATGCTGAAAGATCTGGGGAGTGGTATAAGAAGTTTCTTTTGAAGCAGGCTCATAGGAATTTTCATGGAAGTGAGGAGCCTTTTGAGGAATGGTGGGGGAGAGTTGAGGAAGAAGTGAGGGTCTGGGGTCATCCTGACTTGCTGCTAACATGGGCTCTGCATTATTGGGGAATTGACCTTGACAATTTTGACCTTGCCCATGAATAAGGGTGGCATATGCCTAATCTAGAATTTGTGGTGGTGGATATGAAGTTTGGTAGATTTGATAAGGCTGGTTCTCATGAATGCCTAGCCTCTCTTCTATAAATGCAATCAATCCACACACATCTAACATTTCGTATGTAAGCTCTTGCCAATATGCCCTTTCAATGGGATCCCACTCACTTTTGATCAGGTCTATTGCCTCCCTCACTTGATAGATGACTTGACAAAGAATTTCTTGACCACATCCCCTTCTGTTATCAAGCTCTAGCACATATTTTTTAAATCCCAGCAATGTTTTTTTGAAAGTGAAAATAAGGTTAGGTTCAACATGGGATGAGACATATTAGGGGGACTGGGCATAAGACTGATGTGGCTCATAACAATATGCATCCTCATTACTCGACATGATTCTAGGAGAAGCTTGTTCTTGATAAACCATATTTGAAGGAGAATAAGACTCATAGCTATGAGTTACAGAGTTATACATACCAAAGGGATTTCTTGATGATACTGCTTGATTGGCTGGTGACGCAGAGTCGTTGTTGGTGTCGATAAAAACCTCCAAAGGCAGATTGGTTGAAGAATACACCAAAATTCTTCAACTCCTTGAAAGATTGGTCCCACCGGGCATGCCAAAAACTATTGATGTCTTAAAATGATGCTAGATCTTAATCAACAACAATGGGAAGTTTCAAGCTGTGGGACAATGCGGCTTGAAAACAACCTCCAGATTTTAAAGAAGCTGGTATCTTCTATTGTATTGGGTGTTGGAGAAAAGGGATAAGAGACTAAATAGAAACGCAAAATGTAGGAATTGAAACCTAACTATGGCGATGCGCCTGAGAGTAATCCTAATCCTAACCTGAGCACAGTGAAACTATTATGTGATTCTATTACATTTAAGAGCAAACAAGTGCATGATCAATGTAAAAGATTGGAATAACAGAAACAGAGGCTCACAATAGGAGAGTCTTTTGTTGAGATATAGGAATTGTCAACAAAGGCATAGTGTTCAATCTTCTTAATAGAATCTTCCAATCACATTAGAGGCGCAGAAGTCACACACAGTTATGTAGAACTTCAGACTCCAGAAAATGAGATAGAAGCAAATAACATTTCCAATCACAAAACTAGAAAATCTACAGCATAGACTACTTTGCAAATGACACAAATGACATCAACAAGGGCATAGTGTTCAATTTTCTTATTGAATCTTCCAGTCATACAAAAGATGCAGAAATACACGCAGTCATATAAACCTTTCAACTTAGGAAAATGTAACAAAAGCAAATGATATTATTGGTCAAAAACTCTGAAAGTCTAAAACTATGAGAATTCCCCCTCCTCCTTTTTAGATTTTACAATTCTTCTTCTTTTATATCCCCGGATGTCTCCCTATACTTTCTTTCTCATGCAATCTTCTCCATCCTTTGCTCATAGGGGACAAACAGACAGCACCTTCAATGCTGTGGGTGGCTCCAAAAATCTACCCGATGAACTATTTCATCTACTCGAATAAACTCCAGCTGATTTTCCCTCCATTTTGCTTTTGGCAACCGATACACGGAACACTCTGCTATGTTTGAAATAGGAGAGGACACTTAGTCAATTTTCTGAAAATCCCCTTAATCACCTAGAATACATTGAAAAATGACACTTGGCACCTTCCACCTGATTCATCGAAGACACGCGGCTCTTTTCGCTTCCCTTTGGCTATGCTGTGGTATCATTAGGGGCATATATCTGACTCCTATGGATGGCGACATTTGGCAGCTTCTGTGGCTTCGAGGAAGATAAGTGGCATCTTTCGCTTCTTCTATGGATGGAGTAGAGGGGGACCCAGAGAGTGACACTTGACAGCATCTGCTGCTTTGTGGCGCTTGAGAAAAATAATACGATGCCTTTGTGCGTTGAATGGAAAGCATTGGACTCATGGCTTTCCGAATGCCGACATGTGGTGGCTTGCAATTTTTCTCCAAAAAGGTCTTTCAGGGCCTCCGCAACTGCCACTTGGCGCTCTCCGTCTTCTCTGCTGCCTTATGGTGAAAGTCTCTGAATGAAGTGCGGATGCCGATATGAGACGCGGATGTTGACACATGGTGTATTCCGCTTAACTGCTACTAGGTATGTGGCACGATCCGCGGTTCTCGAAGGTTACAAAAAGGTGACTCGGGGGATGCCAACTGTCAGCTTTGTCTCCCAAAAAGTGATGCTTGGCAGCATCCGCTTAAACTAATACTCGGGAAAAAATGAGATGAAGGAAACAAGGGGAAAAAAACCTGCTCGAAGGGCGACACTTGGCAGCTTCCGCTACATCTCAACACTTGGGCAAAACGAACCGGCCCTCTGCTTCAAAATTCTGTCGCTTCGCCTGAAGAACCAAAATTGCAGTGCTCGAATCAAAAATAATTAAATACGACGTAGAGTAAGAAATTACTCTACATGTACCATTGTAGTCCACCATGATATTTGAGAGTTTTATGTTTCTCACTGTCTTCAATGCCCAATTTTGCAGACAAAGAATTTAAAGCATCTGTGTAATCTTGCACAAATTGGTCCTTTCCTTGGCAGAGTTGTTGCCACTATATGTATAGATCATCATACGCGCCGAGGGGATAGTATTATTCTTTTATTGCTTCCGTAAAATCATCCCAGATGGGTTCCACCCTAAGGCCAATGATATCCAAATTGAACCTCTTTTTGTACACTTCCCACCAGTTTTTCACGGGCAATGATGATTTCAGAAGAGCAAAAGTGATTTTTTCTCCATCGGTGAACTTATTTACTGAGAAGTAGGACGACAGTTGGTCCAACCAATTTTTCACTGCATCAGCATTGATTTTGCCTTCAAATGTGAGAATATCAAAATTTACCTGAACCTTGAAGGGTGTTGGGGCACTAAAAGGAAGCTCCCTTCATGAGGAGCCCAACTATGTAGCCGCAGAGCCAAAATTTCCCATCAAAAGTGTTTGAAGAATTTGAGAAATTGTTGGAGCATCTGCGCTTGTTGCCGCTGGAGGGCTTCATTCACCATTTCCTTGAAAGGATCGGATGTCTCGGTGTCATCTGCCATTTGAGGTCGTTTGCGGTGCACAGGGGGAGCATCTAGAAGCTCTGTCACTTCCCACCCAAGTTTCCTGTATCCTGACCTCATCCTTAGGAACATACACTTCTCAAGACAAACCGCTCTGATACCACTGATCCAAAACTCAGAAGTTCTGGTTGACAAATATTTCAATAGCACAGAAATAACACAATAACAATGAATTCTCTGAGAAGAGACGTCGTATTACTTAACAAATGCAATACAAAACATGCGCTTATCTCTGCGAAGAGATGTCTCTCTTCCCCTTTCGGGTTACAATACATTTATACATATTCTTGAAGGCCACCTCAAGAGATTGCGTGGCTCGAGGAATTAACGGTGACGATTGAACAAAACAACGCTCGAGGATATAATCGCTCGTAGCATTAAAACAATACAATGCTCAAGGATATAATCGCTCGCAGCATTAAAATAATACAATGCTCGAGGATATAATCGCTCACAGCATTGAAATAATACAACGCTCAAGGATATGATCGCTTGAGGACCAAAACAAAATGAAAACAATACAACAGTCGAGGAGCTGACTGCCACCTAACTGCCACTGAGGACAAAATGAAATGAAAATAATACAAAAGTCAAGGAGTTGACTGCCACCTAACTGCCACCGAATGGTCACCTTGAATGGTTGCCTAGATCATTAACACTTGGATTTATTTCACTCCATGCCTCTTCAAGAATCATGCCACTAACACTCTTAGTATGACATCTATTCAAAAAATAAACTTTTGTTGTAATTGCTTCAGTGCAATACTCATTTGATAGTCCTTTGACCTTTATCAAGTTTCTTGTCATCTCTTGAATGGTTCCATTTTCTCTCTTAGCTATACCATTTTTTGTGGTGTGTACTTCGCTATAAATTATTTCATGATCCAATTATCCTTAAAAAATTCAAAAACTAATTTGAAATATATTCTCTCCCTCTATGCATTCCTAAGATATGTATGTAATAGCCACTCTGCTTTTCAATCATGGCCTTGAATTAATTGAATATCTCAAATGCCTTTAAGTTTTGCTTTACGAAGTATGCACATAATTCTACTTAAGTCATCTATGAAATTAATGAAATATTTTTTATTGGATACGGAGGGGGTTTTCATGAGACCACTTAGGTTTGAATGAATCATCTCAAGAGGAGTTCTAGCTCTCCATGACTTACCTTAAGGAAATACATTCCTATGTTGTTTCCCCAATATGTATCCCTCACAAACTTTATTTGGCTATTCTATTAAAGTTAATCCTCTTACCATGTTATTTTTATAAAGAAGATTCAACCCACCAAAACTCAAATGACCATACCTAAGATGTCAAAGATTGGATTGATCAATTGAAACTATTTTAAATGTTGCTAATAATTCATTTTTCATTATCAAAGGAAAATTTTTGTTATGTGTCATCTTAATAGCTGCAATTTACATATTGTTACCACTTATATCTTATATTATGCACTCTATCTTCAAATCTCATATTATATCCCTTTCAGACTAGCTAACCAATGTTGATCAAGTTATGCTTCAACATTGGCACATAATAGACATCCTAAATATGCCTCTTATCACCTTGCTTGGTGAGAATGGAGATAGTTCCTTTGCCCGACCTTGTCATTGTTTCTGATTTTAACTTTTGATTTG
The DNA here is from genome assembly GCA_037957365.1 of Torreya grandis. Classification (NCBI taxonomy): domain Eukaryota; kingdom Viridiplantae; phylum Streptophyta; class Pinopsida; order Cupressales; family Taxaceae; genus Torreya; species Torreya grandis. The sequence continues at coordinate 1,028,574 of JARHVA010004371.1, read as the reverse complement.
ATTGATTCATCTATGTTGTTTAACATTTCATTGATCCCACCCATGGGGTTGTTGTAGCCACTATCTAAATACCATATTTCATTATTGATTTGCTTAGTTATGTTTCAAGTTATAAATAATTTTTTACTATTTTCATTATTATCAATTTCAGATTTATTTGCTTTAAAGAAGTTTACATTTTGTTTATTCATGTCATACTCTTTCTTTCTATATTCGCTTGCAAAATTTCCATTTATTTTTGCAATAGTAACATTGGACATTTGACTTGTCATACGTTTATGAAGAACCACCTCTAAGAGTGTTGGTGTTCCTTCCACTTCCTCTTCCATGTGATTCTCAATGATTGTGTCTTCCTCCTTCTTGGTTGTTGCAAACTCTGCCTCTTCCTCTAGTGTTGTCTACTCTCCCCCTACTTCTCATATTCACATTTGTTTTTAAGGTTTGTTCACGAGAAGAGTTGCCTAACCTATTCAACCTCTATTCACAAGTCTGTAAGAAACTCATCAACTCATCAACTATCATTTGTCTTAAGTCCTTGGACTCTTCTATTGCTACCACAATAGGATCAAACTTGATAGGAAGGCTCCTTGGGACCTTTCTATGATTTTATGGTCTTTTATAGCATCTCTATTTGTTTTGACTTGATTGACTATGCACATTTTTTATAGTAAATAAGCCAGTGATAGATTCAAATTCTCTCATTTGTAAGGTCTCAAAATCTCTTCTCAACAACTATAGTTTAACTAGTTTCACCTTATCACTACCTTGGTATGCATTTTGCAAAATGTCTCATGTTTACTTGGAATAAGTAGTTGTTGTTATCATTCGGAAGACTAAATCACTTAGCATCATTTGTATGTAGCTTAATGTCTTGGCATCCTTCTTTCTATTCTCCTTCAATATGTTCATTTGTACTTGTGTGAGTGTATTGAATGCACCTTGGTTTGCTACCTCTATATAGCCTCCTTCAACAAACTACCACAACTCTTGAGAGAAGAAAATGTCATCATCTTGATTCATCAAACATAGGTGGTTGTTGCCACGAGTTTCTACTATTGACAACGATGATTTAACAGGTACTAAAGACCTTTGCTTTGATACCAATCTGGTGGAAATATAAATAGCAGACATTATACTCTATACCAATTTGCTGGAAAATAAATGAAACCAAACAATATGTAAACAGGGGTGTGCTTAAAATGCAAACAACAATAAGACAACAAGCAAGAAATAGACATCCATAAAATATGTATATATATTAATCATAATATATACAGCTGTTTACAGCCAATTTGTTGGCAAATAAATGAAACCAAACAATATGCAAACAGGGGTGTGCCTAAAATGCAAACAACAATAAGACAAGAAACAAGAAATAGATATCCATAAAATACGCATATATATTAATCAGAATATATACGACTGTTTACAAATTGTTTTCATCAAAAAAAAATTCCTCTGGTCTGTACCGTATTATGGCTGATCTGTTTTCTTCTTCCTTCTACCAAACTGCTCTGCTGCTATAATATTCTACTTGCCCAAACTGCTGCTATTCTATCTCCTTCTTTCCTGACTGCTGCTCCTGTCAGCTGTTCTATTTCTATTCTTCCATCTGCTGTCCTCTTGCTTTTCCGTCTATGAATAATCTTCTGTATCCTGTTATTTGACAAAATTTAAAGACTGGTCACAATAAGAAAGGATTTTGTTACAGCACAAATTAAAGCTTCAATATTCCTGTTGGATTGGAGGATGCCAGCTTTTGCAGGACGCACTCAAACAATAATGGTTCAACATACATATTTATCGTGGTGCTCAAGACAATGATTCTTCCCATCGGAGTCAGGGCACCCTTGGTCACCACTTTCCCAAACTTTTATGCAAACAATTATCTTCCCACTTGTCTATAGTTATTCTTAAAATCAATCATTCAACAGAGCAGAGACTAGTTACAGTCTTAATAGCCTGTCCAATATGATTCATACAGCCCATAAAGATCTTTGGTTCCCATCCTGATAAGGTACCCTTGGGGAATGAAGCTGTACAGGGAAAGACAGCTAATCTCATATTTGGAACAAGGCTGTGTGGACACCATGGTGGCCCTGAGATTGAAAACCACTTGGGGAAATTGCTTTAACAGATATTGATCTCTACGACCTAGGTTTCTATGTCAGACGCTAGAAAGCTGGATTACTTCGTGAAGGTTACACTTGGCACTACTAGTCAGATACCGTCTAAGGCAGTCAGCTGCTCTTACAGAGACATTTTTAGCCATTCTAGAAGTTCCTGCACATTGGCTAATTTAATGGTTCTAACTTGACCAACCAATGCTTCATCTATCAGTTCCAAATTAAAATTAAAATTAAAATGAAAATGAAAATGCTTTTGAGAAAGGAATATTGCTCTATATGTTTGTAATCAGAACCATTCACCAATGCAAATAAAGGGCTCAAAAGATTCTAAAACGAAATTGCAGATAACTAGAGAGAACAGAATCTACATATACAAAATTGAAAAAAAGTATTATTTCTGGTAAAATCATTCATATCCCCCGTTTTTCCAGAGTTGAGAATATTAAAGAGAAACACTCCATTGCACTGAATTACACAGTGTAAGACTGTTGGATTGGTTGAATATCAAGACCCTTCAATTTTAAAACAGCCTCCACATGCCCCTTCAATGTGCGCAATTCCCTGAGCCTGTCATCAGATGATGTAAATCATTAGAACGTATAGCAACAAACTGCAATTGAGGATTTATCTCTACACAGCATTAAACTTTACCTCGCAATTTGGGAACGTCTCTTTGCTTCTTCAGAAATCTCAGATAATTCTTGGTAGTTAAATTTCTCTAACAGATTGGTTTCAGGTGCATGAAGACCATGTAATGTGCCTTGAGCATGTGCCCATTGTGCTTCACGCTGCTCTTTCCTAAAGTCTTTCTTGGTGGTGAATGCAGTCTGCAGGCAACACGAATAACGTAGTCAAGGATGGATTAAGTACAGGTTATCAATTCCTACGAGACGTTCTGCAACATTTAAAAACTAACTTCTTGTTTTTTACCTTGGCTTTTTCAAGACCCACAGCATGTTTTGCAACATTTAAAGATTTAGTTTTATCTAGTTCTTTTAGCACAGCCGACACTATCTTTTCACACATATCGTCCACATCACTGAAAATTTGACAGGTAAATAAAAATTTGATCAGAAACGAATTCAGGTAGACTAAAATCACTCAGAAAAAATTATGTCAACCTCAACAATTTTATAGACAATATAAAAAAGAACTCTTACTGATTATTCTTGCTGAATTCATAGCCATTGATGAATGAAACCGTGTGGAGGGCTTCTTTCCACTTCTCAAGCTTGCCCAAGTGTCTCCCCTTCCGTTGGTATCCAACAAAGGCATCAGAATAAACTCCCTTCTGGCTGTAGCGGAGGTCGGAAGGCCGCACACCAGAAAACACAGGTATAATCTTCGCATCAGTCTCTAACATAAGAACCAGCTCAGCTAAACACCAAGGAGACTTGGCATATCCTTTGGAGAATATGGCAATGTGAACAGATGCAGAGAGGATCGCATTCTGAAGGGCGGAAGGAAAATAATCTCCCAACTGAATCTCTTCGGAATCAAGAAACACTTGGAATCCCAATCTTTGAAGGGATTTATAGAGTGGGAGAGCAAAAGTTTTTTTTGACATCCGAGCCGCGGTGGTTGATAAATACATGATACAATCTTGGAGATGATGCAGATGAGTGTGTCCTTTTTGTTGGTGGGGGTTCAAGCCCACTGAAGGGACCATCTTCCAACATATTGATGATCAGTTGAGACTGAATACTCCAGGGTTGGAAGACTTCCGATGCCAAACAGAGGAATGAAATTACAACCAGGGTTTCGTAGAATGGATCGGATTTCGTATGATAAAAATTCTCGCCCCTGGTTTCTACATTGGTACGGGGAAATAAAGAGAAAAACTTAGTGGCGTGTTCCAGACTTTGTATAAGTGTATTACATGCGTGTCGTTTACGAAAAGAAAGAAAAAAAATGGTATAATTCCATTGGGAAAGGGGCTTCTATTGCGACGTGTCACAGAGTACGGTTAGTAGATTAAATTAAGAAAAATAAAATTTTATTGCAAAACGATTTGGTTAGTAGATCAAATCAAGAAAGACAAAGAAATATATTGTATTCAATAAAATTGTATATATGTATTGTTTTTTATATATAATAATAAAGGGAAAAAGGATCTTTGAGTTAAATTACAAAAGGATATGTTCAATAAATCAAATTAAAAAAGAGAAAAGAATTTATTGTACTCAACAAAATTGTATATATGCATTATTTTTTATGGATAATAATAAAGGGAAAGTATCTTTATCTTAAAGTAAAAAAAGATATGATTACTAATTCAAATTAAGAAAGACAAAATAATCTATTGTATTTAACAAAATTGTGTATATGCATTTTTTTTTATAAATAATAGTTGGGAAATGGGTCCATACCCCAAGATAGAAAAGAATCTAGGCTGTAGATCAAACCAAAAAAGATAAACGAAGTCTTTAGGAAAGAGAAGTAGATGGTCAAAAAGTCAAAAGCTAAGCAACAATACAACCAACATATATACAAAAGTTATATATGTACATTGTTGAAATAAGAAAAGTTGTATATATTCAGAGTCCATATTTAAAAAATACATATATTTTGATCATTAAAGAATGTTGAGGGTGATTTATCGTCAAGGAACGTTGAAAATAAAAACTTACACAGTTTTCTCCAAACGAGTTTAACAATACTGTGTTTTATTTAGATGTAAAGAGTAGAACATATCACAGTGCATACCTTGTTCTCTAATAGATTATCCCATGCCCTACCACTTAAAATGTAGCAAATAGCAAACGTCAATGGGTACAGAGGTATGTAAAACACCAAACTGTATAGCCAAATAACTCTTGCCTAGCCCCATCCATAGCCTTTAATATCTGCAAAGCCGCAGTTGGCATAAACTGCAATGAATGTTGTAACCTGCAAGTGAAGGGCAAGAAAAAAATATTTAACTCATGTACCTCCTTTCAGTACTGTTAATTGTAAGAAAAAGAATAGATTTTTGTTAATGATTTTGGATAAAAACTGCATGGAATATACTTTGGTTATATTCCCAAACATACCAGCTAGGCAATTACAAATGCAGTCAGAGTGGGGTCTCTCTACAAATGGCCAACATTTGGATCATGTGACGAAAATGAGAACCTAGCTTAGAATGCTGGCTTGTAAGTATGGTGCAGCCATTTCTTCATGTGGACTCTCCGTGATTGAACGAACAACAAATTTGCCCTGCAAGCCTATTGAAAACACCTTAAAAAATCTACTAAAAATTCAACCAAATTTCAAATGAGAGAGTGGGAGCTAAACACACAATAAATAATGAATGAATGATTGTTGCACTGCTAAATGCTCAAATGAAACAAACCACAAGCTACGGTTCTATGGCTCACTTCCGAATTCAAATCTAAACTTACTAAACACTTGTTTCTTTCTATTCTATTTTTTATAGCAACGTGCCTTTACAGTTTCCACATAATTTTTGGGCCTCAAGAAAATATTGTGAAATCAAAGCCTCTCAATCCAGTGTCATTGGTGCAGATCCAAGCAGAGCTCCACACTTAAACAATTAAGGAAAATCCTCAACTATACAGATGAAGCAAGCAGAGATGAATGCAGACCAGAATAAGGCATATCTTCACCCATAAATCATCTGAAGCTGAATACAACAAAGGACAGTCCTATTTTAAAGCTTAGGGCCAAATCAGGACAAAATAATGTTGTATTTGATCATACACAGCAATTTTACATTAGCTGGTCTGCCCATGCAAAAATCCCACTCACGCGTTCTCAATATAAACCGACATACACAAAATACTAAACTACAATTCCATACGGCCTCTACACACACTACCTATTGACGTAAACTAACCTATACAAGCTTTACACCTTGTTTAGGCCTCTGCAGGCTCTTCTGGCAGTCCACACCCAGCTTTCCAATAAGCATATAGCCATCTTCGAACCATCGCTGCCCCAGAAGAAATCCATAATCTCCTGTAGAAATTAATTCTCTTACAGCTAGCAAGCAGCATTCAGGGAAACAGGGCATCGACTAAAAAAATGTTGTTATGCTTTCTTTACAAAGAAATTGATAGCATACCCCTAACAGGCGCCACTTATCCTTTTGGCAGCATCTTTTTTATTTTTTAATTGATATGAGTAACCTTTCCTCTTTGTATCTATGCACTCTCTCTTCTAAATTTGATAGAAATATGGACAATATAGCCCCTACTATCCACTAAGTGTCCTCTGTCCACCAAGTTTTGAGTGAGGTTTTCCTTAGAAATAGCAACAACTTCCTTCCTTCCTCGATACACTCCTATAAAGATTAAATGATGTAGGAGCACTCACGAGATTGTGCAATCTTGTATCACCCAAACAAATAGGAGTATATTTATTTATTTTTATTATATTTTGTTTTGAGTTGTCTTAACCATGTTCAATCCTCACAAGTGTTTTGGGGAGTTCTCTTAAAATAAAAATTATTGTAACTGTGTTTTAATTTCTTTTAGTTGATTTATTAAATTGCATGTTGAATTGGAGGGGTAGGGACTGTTGTAGAAGATTGGGGGAATTTAAGTTGTGGCAAGCATTTTTTGTTTAAGAGAGAAAGGCAGAAAAATGGAGATATTAAAAGGAGCGCAGCTCGTTGAAGGAAAAAAAAATGGATGTGTATTCCTTGTCTTAGATTAACAGTCAGAAGTCGTGCTAGTTTTTGTTTATTAGAAATTCTATTTTTTAATAATAATTCAGCTGTGTTTATTTGGCCCATGTTTTTCATTAGAATTCTAGGTTATTACATGATATTTGCAAGTTTTCTTTCTACTGAAGTTTGTAGAAACTAACTGCACCAAGTTTTGGTATTAGAGATAGAACTTTCATAACTAAAAAAGTATGAAGAAAATTTTGCAGAGGGAAGTGTGTTTGATAGTTGTAGACTGTGGAAAAAAAGGTCTACAAGTTGAGAAACATAGTAGATGCAAATGGATTTCGGATGGGGTGCTGGTAGATGGGTTGCAAGAGCAAGAGCACCTAGGGTTGCTAACTTGACACAAATGATAAGGGAGATCAAAGCAAGGTTGGGTGCAATGGAGACATTTCAAAGAAGGGGAGTTTTTATTGAGGATGTAAGTGATGATATGGAGTGTTAAGATCCTAGTGGGTAGATTCACTAACAATTTGAGCTTTTGGTGTAACAGTTCGTTATATGTGGTATCAGAGTGCCCACCCATGTTTGAGTCTTGGGTCTTGAGTGGTAATGCCAGCATAGCAGTGTTCATCGGGGTTCTCGTATGCACATGGAGGTGCACACCCATCCCAAAATGGGATTGTCAGAAGTGTGGTGGGGTGTTAAGATCCTAGTGGGTGGATTTACTAACAATTTGGGCTTTTGGTGTAACGGTTTGTTATAGAGATGGAGCCCAAGGAGCTTGAGAACCTAAAGTAGAAGTAGGGGATGTAGCTAAGTCCAGATTTCTCAGAGCCATGACAAAGATTATAAGTAAACCCAAACTAGACATACCTTACTATAGTAGAGGTTTGAATAGAGAAGAGCTTATAGATTGGATTGCAGAGATGAAAAAGGACTTTGACTATGAATCCATGGAGGAGCCCAATAAAGTAAAGTTTACTTGCACAAGATTAAAAGATCAAGCATCTTTATGTTGGGACCATGTGCAAACTGAGAGGGAAAGTAGAGGGAAAGAGAAAATTAAAATTTGGGATAGAATGGTCTCTAACTAAAGGCCAAATTCTTACCTTCAGACTATCAAATGAGTTCATTTAAAAAGTTGCAAAATTTGAGACAAAAGGATGTAGGTGTGAAGGAGTATATAGAAGATTTTTACAAACTTATTATAAGGGATGGTCATGTGGAAGATGACCTAGAAAAGGTAATAAGGTATGTGAATGGGATACCTTTTAATATCCAAGATGAATTTAGTTTACTAAACTTCAGAACAATAGAAGAAGCCTATCAATGTGCATTGAAGGTGGAAGAGAATTTTTCACGAAGGCAATAAAGGAACTCTAGAGGTAGAAAAAAGTTTTTAAGAGGAAGAGAATAAACTTTGGGGAAAGAGGATAGTAAACTCATGAAGGAGAGGTAAGTAGCTCATAGACCTAGAACTTTAATGCAAGAGGAAGAGGATTCTATGGAAGAAGAAGATGATTCACAAGAAAATGTTTTAAGTGCAATATGTATGCTTGTTATAGATCATTTGAGTTCCCAAAACAATATCAAAAGGACTGAATGGATAGCACATATAGCCCATGGGGATGAATAAAGTGTTACATCTCCAACACACATAGAAGAACTAGATAAAGGAGAAGCCCCTTTGATGAGAAGAGTGCTCCTAAAACCAAAAAAAGAGATGAATGAACCACCACAAAGGAAGAATCTCTTCAGGACAATCTACATAAATGGAGGTAAGTGTTGTAGCTTAATTATTGATGGTGGTAGCACAAATAACATAGTGTCTAAAAAAATGGTAGAGAATATTGGGTTAAAATAGACAACACACCCAACTCCTTATAAGGTTTCTTGGTTGCTCAAGGGACATCAAGTGTTAGTCAATGAACAATGTACAATAAACTTTCATATTAACAATGAACAATGAACAATGTACAGTGTAGTCTATAAAGATGAATTTGTATGTGATGTAATGCCTATGGATGTGTGTCATGTACTTTTGTGTAGGCCCTGGTTGTTTGATAGGAGAGCAACACATGATGGTAGGGCAAACACATATACTCTCATAAAGGATGGGAAGAGATTCACATTGATAGCACATTGATTGAATATTCCTAAATCAGTAGATAGCAGTTCAAAAGTGATGTTAGTGTCTAGAAAAGTGTTACTAACAGAGACAAAGAAGGGAGAGGCATGTTTTGCCTTAATTTCCACACTCATGTAAGTGGAATCAAACACCAAGGTGAGTTATCTACTTGATGAAACTCAAAAAAAAATTGGATGAATATGTAGTTATAATGTCCAATGATTTACCTAATAGATTACCACCAATAAGAATCATTAGTCATTACATGGACTTAGTTGCAAGAGCAAGTTTTCCAAACAAGGCAGCTTATAGGTTGACATCTCAAGAGAATGGAGAATGTGTACAAATTCAAGGGAAATAAATAAGATCATGATAAATTACATATTCCCATTGCCAAAGATAAAAAAAAATTATGGACTTTTTAACTAGTGTCAAATACTTCAGGAAGATTGATTTAAAGAGTGGGTATCACCAAATCTAGATAAGAGAGGGTGATGAGTGGAAAACGATGTTTAAAACCAATGATGGGTTATATGAATGGCTAGTTATATCATTTGGTTTGTATAATGCCCCAAGTACATTTATGAGACTCATGAATGAGGTGCTAAAACCATTCATAGATAAATTTGTTTTTGTGTATTTGGAGAATATTCTAGTTTTCAAAGATTCTAAGGAGCATTTGAGACATTTGAGACTTGTGTTAAGTAAGCTGAAAGAGGCAAAATTATCGATGAACTTGAAATTTTCAACTTCATGAAAGAAAAGCTCATTTATTTTGAATTTGGGATTTGTGATTTCATGAGAGGGATTTAAAATGGACCCATAAAAATTAAAAATAGTAGTGGAATGGCCTTCACCAAAGACTATGTTTACAATAAAGAGCTTTCATGGGTTGGCTAGTTTTTCCAAGAAATTTATTAATAATTTCAGTAGTATTATGCACCCATCACAGAGACAATGAAAGGGGACAAGAAGAAGTTCCAGTGGACAACTACAGTAGAAGAAAGTTTTTAGTTGTTAAAGAGAAAGGTTATAGAACAACCAATTTTAGCCTTGCCTGATTTTGAAAAGGTGTTCCAAGTTGATTTTGATGCAAGTGGGATAGAAATAAGTGTAATACTTAGTCAAGAAGGTAACCCTATTGCTTATTTTAGTGAAAAGTTAAATGAAGCAAAGAAGAAATATTATGTTTATGACCAAGAGTTTTATACAATAGTTCAAACTCTTAAGAAGTGGTAGCATTATTTGTTGCCCGAAGAATTTGTTTTGTTCACTGATGATCAAGCATTGTAGTACATAAAAAGCCAAGGTAAATTGAATTAGAAGCACTCTAAATGGGTAGATTTCCTTCAAAGTTATACTTTTATTTTAAAACCTAGAAGTTGTAAATCTAATACAATGGTCAATGCTTTGAGTAGGTGAGCTCTTGTATTGAATGTGATTAAGTGGAAGTCATTGGCTTTGACTCAATGAAAGAATTATATGAATATGATTCAGATTTCAAGGAAGCATGGGAAACATGTAAGAGCCCAACAAGTATTGATAGAACTCCATGGTTGGAATTTATGATCCAAGAATATTTTTTATTCAAGGGGCATAGGTTGTGCATACCTCAAGGTTAAATGCAAGACAATATTTTGAAGGAGAAACATAGTGGTGGTCTTGCTGGTCATTTTGGGTATAACAAGACATTGACCCAACTAAATAAGAAATATTGTTGGCCAAATATGAGTGTGGATGTATGGAAATTTATAGAGAGATACATGATATGATATCATACAAAGGGTATAATTTAGAATAATAGACTTTATCAACCATTACCAATTGCCAATAAACCATGGGATACAGTAAGTACGGACTTTGTGTTTGGTCTACCTTAAACTCAATGAGGTAATGACTCAATTTTTGTTGTGAATATATTTTATAAAATGACACATTTTATATCATCTAAAAATACAAATGACACCACCCATATTGTTAATTTATATTTTGAAGAGGTTGTAAATTTGCATGGGTTATCATTGAGTATTATGTTAGATAGGGACACTAAATTTGTAGGCCATTTTTGGAGAATGTTGTGGAAGAAGCTGGCTACAAAACTAAATTTTAGTTCAACCTATCACCCATACACTAATGGACAAACATAGGTAGTGAATAGATCTCTAGGAAATTTCTTGTGATGCATTGTCAGTGATAATCCCAAACAATGGGTTTATTTTTAGCACGAGCTAAATTTGTCTATAATGACTTTAAATAGAATTACATGTATGATCCCTTTTCATATTGTATATGGTAGCAACCCAATAAGAATTTATGAATTAAGAAGCACAACTGGGATGAATAGGAGTATGGAAGGTGAAGAGTATGCACAAGCCATGCATGATGTACACATGCAAGTAAAGTGAAAGTTGGAAGAAAGTGGGAAGAGATATAAATAGTATGGTGATATTAAGTGCAATGAGAAAGTGTTTGAAGTGGGAGACTTAGTATTGGCACATTTACACAAAGAGCAGTTTCCAAAAGGTGAGTATAAAAAGTTCAAAATGAAAAATATTAGACCTCGTAAGATATTACACAAGTTTTTAGCCAATGCATATGAAATAAAATTCCCTAAAGGATAGGTATTTCACCTATATTTAATTATTCAAACAGATACCCATTTGTTAAGGGTTACACAAGTGGAGATAACTATGATGAATATTCTTCAACCATTGATTAGAGAGAACAAATGCCTGAGGGAGAAAGAGAAGAAATGGAAGCAATCATAGACATTAGAAACAACAAGAACATAAGAAATAGAGAATATTATGAGTATTTGATCAAGTGGAAAGGGCATGAAACATAGGATGTAACTTCGATCTCTGAATCAAAAGTTGTGAAGAAATGAAAATCAATTGAGGAGCTCACAATCAATCCATGAGTGGGAGTTCATGTTCTATTTACCTTGGGTGTCTGATTTAGGAATATTCACTGATTATGCAATCTTGTATCACCTTAAAAATAGGAATATATTTATTTATTTATTTATTTTACTTTTCTTAACGACTGTCAAGCTAGGCAACTAAGTGTTTTGGATAGTTTTCCTAAAATATAAATTATAATAATTGTCTCTTAGTTTTTTTCATTGATTTATTAGATTACATGTTGAATTCGAGGGTAAGGACTGCCATAGAATATTGGAGGACTTTAATTTGTGGGAAGTAATATTTTTTTTATAGAGAGAAAGGAAGAAAAAGGGAGATATCATAAGGATCACAACTCATTGAAGAAAAAGAAAGAATAAAATTTTTGTGTATTCCCTGTCTTGGACTGATAGTCAGAAGTCACACTAGATATTTTTTACTAGGAATTCCAGTTTTTAAATAATAATTCAGTTGTGTTTATTTGAACCTTATTTTGAATTAGAATTATGGGTTATTACATGATATTTGCATGTGTTCTTTCTATTGTAGTTTGTAGAAACTAGCTACCCTAGAAAATAGATTCTATGAATTAAAGCAAGAGAAGCAATATTATAAAAATAAAAGAGAAATGGAATACATAAGAATTAACCCAACCATTTATAATATATTAATATACTAAACCAATTTATTTATTTCCTTCATTGTGTGTAAGTATATATAGTCACATCAATACGTAAATCATTCGTATCAAAACGATGGATCCCAAAACCATGGGTCTCAATATCAAGGGAAACAAAATCATGGTTTACAAAACTATAGTTATGAAAACCATGGGTACCTATAAGTACATGAAAAATATACAACATATTTTTAATAATCTCACATTTATTGAATAATTTCCATAGGGGGCCACATGGCCATACCTTTAGCAGCTAAGGGAAGCTATGCCCATTGATTTTTTGCACCAAGAAATTTTTCAATACTTACAATCTTTCTCAGTGAATTAACAACATTTTCACTATCTACTTTTTTAAACAATATTTTTTTTTCTCCACTGTTTCCCTTAAAAAATGGTATTACATATTAATGTGTTTCATTCTAGAGTGATACTCAAGGTTCTTTACTAGACACGTTTCACTTTGAGAGTAACAATCTATCCTTATAGCCTTTTGAACAAACCTAATATTGATAATTAACCTTTGAATCCAAACCACTTCCTTGTTTACACGAGTATTTATTTTGTACTCAATATCTTATGGTGGTTATCAAAACACTAGTCTATCGTTTACTTTCTCAACTTACAATTCCACTAAACAAGTTGAACACATACCCATTGGTAGATCTCCATCAATCAAGATATCTAACATAGTCTAACTCTATAAAACCATGTAAATTTAATGTCTTTATTTCATTAGGTTTACCCTAATGGAAGATTACCTATTTGTTTAAAATAAACATAATGAACAACTTTGCTTCTTCCAAACCCATGTCTCAACACATACCAATCATACTTCTAAGTCCACATTCTTGGTGATCGCTTCAAGTTGTAAAGAAACTTTTTCAGCCAACACAGTAAATCCTCATTTATCTTTATCTTAAAATATTTTTGCTACATCATGTAGATTTCCTCCTCAAGATCACCATGTAGAAAATTTGTATTTACATCTATTTTTTCTAGTTATAGATTGAAATTAGAAGCAAGATCTGGAAAAAATCAAATGAATTTAATTTAGTGGGTGAAAAAACCTCACCAAAATTAATTCCCTCTACCTAAGAGAATCTATTTGTTACTAGGAAAGCTTTATACTTCTCAAATTTTCCATATGTATTGTAGTTCTTCTTTAACATCCATTTGCAACCAATAGGTTTTCTTCTAAGAGGTAGTTTTACCAAGTTTCATGTTTGATTTTTATATAATGAATCCATTTCTTCCTCTATAGTCTTCTTCGAAGAATTAGTTTCTTTTGAGGTAAAATCCTCCTTTACATGATTGAAGGAGTCATCGGTGTTAAAAAATACTAATAAAATAAATGCATACTAGAAGACAATGGAACTATACTTATTAGGTGCTCTTCTTATTCTATTTGATCTTATCAAAATTGGAGTTTCTAGTTCTACATATTTTGGTTCCTCTTCCTTGGCATCTTCTGAATATTTATCCAAAACTTCTTACAACTCCTACTCTAGTTCATCTTTTGTAGTTGTTTCAATTTCATACACTTGTTTTCCCTCTTCTTCTTTAATTTGAATCTTTTCAGGTTAATCATTTGGTTGTCCTTCCTTTTTTGGAACCCCTTTAACCTCTCTAAATATATTATTGTGACTGTAAATAGTCCTCTTCATTTAAGAATTCCATAACTTATATCTCTTTACACCAATACCATATCCAATAAAGATACATTTTGATGATTTATTTCCTAATTTAGCCTTTTTCCTTTTGAATATGTAAATAAAAATCACAACCAAAATTTATAAGATGTTTGATAGAGGATTGGATTTTTATCATCTGAAGTAGGTGATCTATTGATCAAATAGTACGTTGTCCAAAACTTTCTTTCTAATCTTACATAATTAAGCATGCATCTCACCTTATCCATTAAAATTTTGTTTATTCTTTCTGTAACTCCATTATGTTGTGGTATATATAGAGTTTTATTTAGCCTTTTTATTCCACAGTCCTTATATAACTTATTGAAAGCATTATAGCAATATCATTCACCATTGTCACCCCTCAAGACCTCAATCTTCTCTATCTGATTTTCCACAAGACCCTTAAACTCCTTGAAGTTACTTACAACCTTTGATTTAGACTTGATATAATCAACTTAATATTTTCTCAAGTATTCATCTAAAAAAGAAACACAATATATAGATTTTTATAATGATGGAATCTTCATAGGTTCAAACACATCATTATACACTAAATGCAAAATTCATTAGATCTTGTAGAATTAATGGAAAGATTCACTTGAGTTTGCTTACGAAACACACAATTCTCACAAAAATCAAAGTCTAATAGATAGTCAAAATTTTCTTCAACCATACCTTTGGATTTTAATGTTTGAAGGTCTTTATATTCAATGTGTTATGTCATTTGATGAAATTGTCTTATCTATAAGAGATGTAGGATACTAGTTCGACATTTTTCTTACCTCAGGAACCATAGAGCTATTACATTCAACACTTACAATGTTTGCCTCAAACTTAAACATCGTTCCTATACAAACTCCTCTATCCAGTACTGCTGCTACATGAATCATCTTGCAATTATATTTATTAAATGCTATTTGTACACCCACATCATTCATCTTACTTACAAATATTATTTTTTTAGTCAAACTTGGAATGTACATAACATAATGGATGATTTTAATCCTTTCATATTCAAATATGAACTTGAATCTCCCTAAACCTAGGATCATATAGGTCAAATTATCTCTTAAAAAGAAATCACCTCCATTGATCTTTTCATATTCGTAGAACCACTCCCTGTGAGGGGTCATATAAAAAGAGGCACCCCAGTCAATCATCCATGTATCATCACATGCATACAAGTTTGAAGTTGTGAAGAATAAATTTCTCGAGTCTTCAAGGGACTTGCTTTTGCAGATTGAGAATTATTAAATGATTTACCATTTTTCAACTTTTTAACATTTGCATTCATTAATGAAATGCCTCATTTTACCATAGTTTCAACATTTCCTCTTATCTTTTGTTTTAGTATTAGATTTGCCTCTAGACTTTGACTGCCCTGACTTTATTTTAGTTTTTTCTTGGGAATGAACTCTTAAAAACAAGACATCCTTTTTTTTATAATCCTCATCAAATTTCCACCTCATTTCTTCTGATAATAAGGCTCCCACTAAATTTTCAATTTCTAATGTATGATAAAAATTCCCACACCTGGCTTATAACATGGTACTAGGAAATATGGAGGAAAAATTAGGGGTGTGATCACAACTTGAGGTAAATTATATGAGTTTAAATATATTACATGCATGTCTCTTATGACAATAAAGGGATAATTTTGTATGCATATAGGTTAAGAAAAGAATGGTATAATTATATATAGTTTTTAATAGATAATAATAAAGGAAAAAGGGCTTTTATTCAAAAGTGTAAAAGGATCTGGTTAGTAGATCAAATAAAGAAAAAAATTGTAGTCAACAAAGTCATATATATGTATTATGTTTTATAGATAATAATAAAGGAAAATGACACTTACCCTAAACTACAAAAGGATATGTCTAATAGATCAAACCAAGAAAGACAAAAGAATCTATTGTATTCAACAAAATTGTATATATTCATTATTTTTTATAGATAATAATAAGGTAAAAGGGGCCCTTATCTTAAGGTAGAAAATGATATGGTCACTAGCTCAAATTAAGAAAGACAAAATAATATATTGTAATCAACAAAGTTGTATATAAGCATTGTTTTTTATAGATAATAGTAGGGGAAATGGGTCCATACCCAAAGATAAAAAATAATTTGGTTGGTATATCAAATCAAAAAAGATAAAAGAAGTCTCCAGTAAATAGAAGGAGATGGTCAAAAAGCCAAAAAGATAAGCAATAATACAACCTATATATATATATATATATATATATATATATATATATATATATATATATATATATATATATATATATATATATATATATATATATATATATATATATATATATATCAACAAAGTTGTATATAAGCATTGTTTTTTATAGATAATAGTAGGGGAAATGGGTCCATACCCAAAGATACAAAATAATTTGGTTGGTAGATCAAATCAAAAAAGATAAAAGAAGTCTCTAGTAAATAGAAGGAACTGGCCAGAAAGCCAAAAAGATAAGCAATAATACAACCTATATATATATATATATATATATATATATATATATATATATATATATCAACAAAGTTGTATATAAGCATTGTTTTTTATAGATAATAGTAGGGGAAATGGGTCCATACCCAAAGATACAAAATAATTTGGTTGGTAGATCAAATCAAAAAAGATAAAAGAAGTCTCTAGTAAATAGAAGGAACTGGCCAGAAAGCCAAAAAGATAAGCAATAATACAACCTATATATATATATATATATATATATATATATATATATATATATATATATATATATATATATATATATATATATATATATATATATATATATATATAATCAAAAAAGATAAAAGAAGTCTCCAGTAAATAGAAGGAGATGGTCAAAAAGACAAAAAGATAAGCAATAATACAACATGTGTGTGTGTGTGTGTGTGTGTGTGTGTGTGTGTGTGTCTGTGTGTGTTGTATTATTGCTTATATATATCTACAACCTATATATATATATATATATATATATATATATATATATATATATATATATATATATATATATATATATATATATATATATATATATATATATATATATAATTGAAATAGGGAAAGTTATATATATTCACAGTCCATAATTTAAAAATAAATACATATATTCTGATCATTAGGGAATGTTGAGGGTGATCCATCATCAAGGAACATTGAAAATAAAAACTTACACAATTTTCTCCAAAATAGTTTGACAATAATGTATTTCATTTAGACGTAAAGAATAGAACATGTCACATTGCATACCTTGTTCTCTAGTAGATTATCCCATGCCCTGCCACTCAAAATGTAACAAATAGAAAACCTCAATGGGTCTATCAGTATGTAAAATACTAGACTATATAGCCAAATAACTCTTTCCTAGTCCCATCCATAGCCTTTGATATATGCAAAGCCCCAGTTGGCATAGACTACAGTGAATGATTCAACCTACAAGTGAAGAGAAAGAGCAAAATATTTAACTCATGTACCTCCTTTCAGTACTATAATTTGTAAGAAAAAGAATATATTTTTTTAATGATTTTGGATAAAAATTGTTAGATATGTGACAACAAAGTTAAATTTTGGATCCCTTTGTGACACGGTTTGTAGCCCATATCTCGATAAGGGGTATGGGGCTTTTCCACCCACTATTGTCTCAGGGGGTCTAGGGGGCTACCCAGCCAAAACTCAAGGAGTCAAACCCTTGTTTTTAGGAAGAATAATTCCACTGAATTCTATTTTTAGAAGGAAAGCCCTAATGGCATTTTCCACTTTATTTTTATGAGGAAGAATCCTAACAATGTGTTTCCAATTAGGCATATTTATATTTGTGAAGTTCATATGTAATCTACATAGCGAGTTCACACGTAATCTATTCATTTTCAAATTAATAAAGTTTGATTTATTGCACCGTGTATGCTTCCTTAGCTTACCTAAGTTTTTACCATGTAAATCCTTATTTTTTTAATGTATGTTGAGTATTTTTCATGTTTAATTATCTTTGTTATTTCATTCTATTATTTTCCTATTGTTATAGAGTGTGTGGTTTTCTAAGAAGTGGTATCAAAGTGAGGTTACTCTTGCAACCACTATGTTCTATATATGGTGTTGTTTTTCATAGCATCAACTCGTGAAATTTTTGAATTCAAAGTTTGAGGTGGAGAAGTTTAATGATAAGAACAATTTTGAGTTTGAAAAACTCAAAGCACATGATTTGTTGGTACAATAGGGTCTACATAAAGCCCCAAGAAAGAAAACTATGTGGATGGCTCATGAAGAGTAGGAAGATTTGGATACAAAATCTCTCAGTGCAATATCATTGTGTTTAGTAGATGAGTTTCTTGTCAACATTGATGGAGAAAAGTCTATGATAGGCTTATGGACCAGATTAGAAAGCCTGTATATGATGAAATATATAGAAAAACATGTTTAGTTGAAGAGGTAGTTGTATACATTAAACATGAAGGAAGGTATGAAAATGTTTGATCATTTAACACATTCAATACTCTGTTATACTAATTGACTAATATTGGTATGAAAGTGGACAAAGAAGACAAGGCCATCACCTTGTTATTTATATTGCCAAATTCTTAGGATTATATAGTAACCTTTATTAGCTTCAATACTAATGATGATATTGTCTATGATTCTATTGTGGGATCATTTTTGGCTAAGGAAATGAGGATAAAATATACTTTAGATACCTCTACTCCTAAAGATATGAATGCTAGGGGAAGATCTAAAGAAAGAGGAAAAAACTTCAGAGGCACATCAAGATCTAATTCACAATCCAGGAAGAGTAAGGTAAGGTGTTGGCACTATGGTAAAGCAAGGAATATTAGTGAGGATTGTTGGAAGAGAAAATAAGGTGAAAAAAAATAAAATCCACCAAAGAAGCAAATCAGGTAGAAATAAGTGAAGGTATGAGTGATGAAGTTTTATCTATTTGTAATTTTTCATCTTATCATTATGAATGATTATTGGATCAGAGTGATACACAACACATGTGTCTGCATAGGAGTTGGTTTTCTTCTTACTAAACCCTTGATGGAAGTTATATTCTTTTTGTAAATAATGTTTCTTGTAAGACTAAAGGGATTGGTAGCATTAAGATAAATATATTTGATGGTATAGTAATGACTTTAATAGAATTAAAACATGTACCAAAACTTAAATGGAATTTGATTTCTTTAAGTGAATTAGATTCTTGTGGTTATAAGATCACAGATCAAGGTGGAACTCTTAAGGTGTCTAAGGGTGCCTTAGTTGTAATGAAGGCTCTAAAATTTGGGAATCTTTACATATTGCAAGGGAGTGTAGATATCAGTCAAGCAGTTGTGGTATCTAAAATAGCAAAAGATCCTGCTCATTTATGGTATCTATGTTTGGGCCACATGATCATGAAAGGGTTAAAAGTGATACTTGGCACCCTTTAGGAATGAAGCTACATAGGAAAAGACAACTAATCTCATATTTATAACAAGGCTATGTGGACACCTTGGTATTTTTGTGATTTAAAACCACTTGGGGAAATTGGATTTAATAGATATTGATCTCTATGACCTAGGTCTCTATGCCAGACACTATAAAGCTAGATTATACTTGGTACTGCTAGTCAGGTACTATCTAAGGTAGTTAGCTAGGCTTACATAGGAATTTTTAGCCATTATAGAAATTATTGTACATTTTCTAGTGGAATATATCTCAATTTTATTTAATGGTTCTAACTTGACCAACCAATGCTTCATCTATCAGTTCCAAAATAAAATGCCTTTGAGAAAGAAATGTTGCTCTATATATTTATAATCAGAAACGTTCACCAATGAAAATAAAGGGATCAAAATATTCTTAAAGTAAATTGTAGATAAATAGAGAGAATAGAATCTACATACACAAAATTGAAAACAATTATTATTGGAAAATACTGCATCTTTTGTCATTTGACATAACTTCAAGTTAAAAGACAAGAAACTAGTGATGGTTAACAATCTACAAAAAATGAAATTTAGGATTTTTAAAAAAACACAAACTTGGTAGCATATTAAAGAGAAACACTCCATTGCACTAAATTAGACAGTGTAAAATAATTCATAGCCCATGTTTTTCCAGAGTTGAGAATATTAAATAAAAACACTCCATTGTACTAAATTAGACAGTGTAAGTTTGTGGGATTGGTTCAATATCAAGACCCTTATATATCATAAGATATTTCATATACCTATTCAATGTGTGTGATTTCATAAGCCTATTATCAGATGATGTAAATCATTAGAATGAATAGCAACAAACTGAAATTGAGAATTTATCTAAGCCACACAACATTAAACTATTTTACCTCATAATTTTAGAACGTCTCTTTGCTTCAAATTTTTTAGATAATTCTTAGTAGTTAATATTATCTAAGATATTGGATTCACACTTCTCTTTTCCATATTCTTTCTCAGTGGTGAATGCAGTCTGCAGGCAACATGAATAACATAGTCAAGTTCATCAATTCTACATGCTTATCAATTCCTACGAGACATTCTACAACATTTAAAAACTAACTTCTTCTTTTTTACCTTGGCTTTTTCAAGTCCCACAGCATCTTTTGCAAGATTTAAATATTTTGTGTTATCCAGGTGTTTTAGCATAGCCGAAACTATCTTTTCACACATATCATCCACATCACTTCAAATTTTATAGGTAAATAACAATTCAATTAGAAATGAATTCAGCTACACTAAAATCACTCAAAAAAATTTATGTCAACATCAACAATTTTATAGATAATATAAAAAATAACTCTTACTAATTATTCTCATTGAATTCATAGCCATTGATTATTAAAACCCTATGGAAGGCTTCTTTCCACTTCTCAAGCTTGCCTAAGTATCTCCCCTTCAGTTGGTATCCAACAAAGGCATCAGTTGGTATTAGAGCGAGGTTAATCTTCTAAAAATTGTGTTCTACATTTGGTGTTGTTCTTTGTAGCATCAAATGGTGGAATTTTTGAATGCAAAGTTTGAGTTGGAGAAGTTTCACATCAAGAACAATTTTGAATTGGGAAAAATCAAAGCACATGATATGTTGGTGCAATAGGGGATACATAAAGCCCTAGAAAAGAAACATGTGGGAATGTTGATGAAGATTGGGAATAAATAGATACAAAATATCTAGGTGAAATATGATTGTGTTTAGAAAATGAGATTCTTTTCAACATTGTTGGAGAAAAGACTATCGCAGGCTTATGGAACAGATTAGAAAGTTTGTGCATGACAGAATCTATAAAAAAATCATATTTACTCAAAGAGGCAACTGTATAAATTGTAAATGAAGGAAAGTATGATTTTTTTTATCATTTAAACACCTTAAATACTCTATTATGTTATTTGACTAGTATTGGTGTGAAAGTGGATGAAGAAGATAAGGTAGTCACCTTGTTATGTATATTGCTAGATTCTTGGAATCATATAGTAACCTCTATTAGCTTCAGTACTATTAATGGTATTATTGGAGAGTTATCAATAATGTCATGATGATGTCATGAAGGTGTCTAGGTGTGTGGATTAGGATCCTTGATAGTATATGTGACAATGACAAAGTGTGCAATGTGCTTGTTCTAGTATGCTTGAAGTATGATTGTTTGATCTTCAGTTTAGGCATGGTTAGAGATGTTTAGGGATGAGTATGGTGATTTAAGGATATGAAAAAGGTCCTAAGATGTTTTTTATACTTTGAGTGATTGTGTGCATAAGTATAATTCATTTGGTTTTCCATAGTTTTCATCTAGACACTTTGCGTCTCGTGGCAAAAAATGTGAGTAGATAGTTTGATGATGTCAGCATTGCTATGTATGGATGAGTCAAAGGGAGTTGGTTATATGGTTATGATCACATTATTACCTATTTTATTTACTTTAATTTTCATATCATGCATCAAATCACATTAAAATATATGTAAGGGAAAAGTTGGGCTCCTAGGCAATTTGACTGTATTTTCCCATAGCCAAGTTTGCACGAGGTAAGAAAGAGCTAAGTAAGAAGTTTGATGGTGGCATATTTGGCATGTGTGGATGCTTCAAGAGAAGGTGATCATATGGTTATGTTAATTTTTATACCTATTTTATTTTTTATAACTTTTAGGTCAAGCACCATAACATGATAAAAGATATGCATGTTCAAATTCGGCCTTCTAGACAAGTTTTTGACATAGCTGTCTCTATGATAAAAAATCTAAGTGAGAATTTTAATGTTGATATATCTCACACTTGTATGAGTTTTAGGAGTATTTTGGTAGATGGGTGTATTCTCCTATGTGAGGATATAATATGGTCAAAATTTGAGAACTTTCAAGTGAGTGAGACAAAAGTTATGATTGTGCAAAGTTGGCCTTCTAGACGTATTTCAATGGTCCCCATAGTTTATTTTGCACAAAGAGAAAGACCAGGATCAAATGAAGATCTAATAGCTCATGGATAATTTGGAAGTGAATATATATGGTGAAAAATAATTCAAAGAGGTCAAAATATTCATTTTTTAATGAAGGTAAAGTTTGAGCTCTTTACAAAAGGATCAACAAAGAGTGTTTATTCCAAGGACTCAGGAAGCATCGAGATAAGGACAAGTGCTTGATGGTTAATGGTATAAGTTATAAAAATTAATTTTATGGTGATAATTTTCATGATCATGGGGGTTCTTATAAATATCAAATGGTGAGCATTGTATGATAAGGACTTGACTGATCTACAGAGATCGACGATGCACAATGAGTCAACATTGCAATAGTGTATGAGATGAGGTCTATATGTTCAACGTTTAACATTTGGAATTAATGATATATGCATTAAATTTCATATAAAATCAATGATGTTTTATTTATCTAAGTATCAAGGATATGATATATGATCAAAGTGGTTGAAGTTTAACTGTGATCGTTTACATTTGAATATTTGAATTTAACAAAGGGAAAAACTAGTATATGGTTTTTGAACCATATATTTTGATCCATGATGAATTTACTCATGGTGAAAAAATAAAAATGGTAGAGGAATCCAAGGCACATCTGAAAATAAATACTTTAATATCTTAAAGTGTGTATAGACATTGTTATGAATGTTCAAAGTTGATTGTGTGTTCCTGCTTGTTCTGCAAGTGACCAAAGAAGGATAATTAATCTTGTGTAAATGTTGTTTTGATGTTTCTTGATGAATTTGATATTGGGTAGTGTTGTATACTTCCTAATTTATGTGAATTATGAATTTTTAACCAATTTTATGTAGTATAAACAAAGTTTTAAAAGGTGACTAAGTGTTCATTCATAATGACTATGTGCACAAAATGTTGTTTAAGTGAATTATGCTAAAGCAGAAGGTTACTATGTTAGTTATTAGCACTTAAGAGGGACCTATAGATTATATGTAATGGGTCCATGCTTTTGGTAGTGGTTTTTCTTTTCTTTTTTTTTCAATAAAGTGCTAAAGGAGTGAATGGGTTCACATGAGACCTACAAGGGCTACAAGGGCTTAATTGAAAGGTATAGTTCCTTAAGGGTGACCCATAGATGTTATGGACAACCAATGAATATTATATTGAGCTATGTTTTTGTATTATATATGACTTAAGGTTTAAGGTTCATTCCTAATGGCCAACCAAGATGGTGATTATCAAGTATGCTTTATACATAGTGGAACCAAAGATGATGATTTCTAGACTGGAATGAGAGACTTGGGAGAGATTTGAGAGAGTCTTGTGTGTGTGAATTATGGAGTTAAAGAGGGGTAGAGTACCCTATGGATGATTTAAAGGGTATAATAGATTGAGTACTATTTATATAACCTATAGGTCATAATTTTATTGGTAGAATAGTGCTCTTGCATATTGAGTATTGCTACCATAATAGGATTAAACTTGATAAGAAGGATCCTTAGGGCCTTTTCTATGATTTTATGGTCTTCTAGAACATCTCTATTTGTCTTGATTTGATTGACTATGTTCATTTTTCAAGTAAATATGTCATTGAGAGACTCACATTCTCTCATTTGTAAGGTCTCAAAATCTCTTCTCAACAACTATAGTTTAACTAGTTTCACCTTATGACTACCTTGGTATGCATTTTTAAAAATGTCTCATGTTTACTTGGACTAAGTAGTTGCTTTTATCATTGGGAAGACTGAATCTCTTAGTCCCATTTGTATGTAGCTTAATGTCTTATCATCCATCTTTATATTCTCCTTCAACATATTCATTTGTGCTTGTGTGACTATATTGAATGCACACTGGTTTTCTACCTCTATATAGCCTCCTTCAATAAGTTCCCATAACTCTTGAGAGTAGAACATTGTTTTCATCTTGATTGACCAAACATTATAATTTTTACATAAAGCATAGGTGGTTGTTGCCATGAGTTGCTACTATTGAAAATGATGATATATCAGGTCCTAAAGACCTTTGCTCTGATATCAATATGGTGGAAATATAAATAGCATACATTATACTCTATACCAATTTGTTGGAAAATAAATGAAACTAAACAATATACAAACAGGGGTGTGCTTAAAATGCAAACAACAATAAGACCACAAGCAAGAAATAGACATCCATAAATTATGTATATATATTAATCAGAATATATACAGCTGTTTAGAGTCAATTTGTTGGCAAATAAATGAAACCAAACAATATGCGAATAGGGGTGTGCCTAAAATGAAAACAAAAATAAGACAACAAGCAAGAAATAGACATCCATATAAATATGTGTATATATTAAACCGAATATATATGACTGGTTACAAATTGTTTTCATCAAAAAATAATCCTCTGGTCTTTACTGTATTACGGCTGATCTATTTTCTTATTCCTTCCACCAAACTGGTCTGTTGCTGCAATATTCTAATTGTCCAAATTGCTGCTATTCTATCTCCTTCTTTCCTGACTGATGCTGCTGTCAGCTATTCTATTTCTTTTCTGCCAGCTGCTGTCCTCTTGCTTTTTCTTCTATGGTGAATATTCTTCTGGTCTATATGCTGTTATTTGACAAAATTTAAGGACTGGTCACAATAAAAAAGGATTATGTTGCAACACAAATTAAAGCTTCAATATTAAAGTTGGGTTGGAGGATGCCAACATTTGCAGGACGCACTCAAACAATATTCGTTCAACATATATTTTTATCATGGTACTACAAGACATGGATTCTTCCCATCCAAGTCAGGGCACCCTTTGTCACCACTTTCCTTAGCTTTTATGCAAAAAAAAATATATTCCCACTTGTTTATAGTTATTCTTAAAATCAATCATTCAACAGAGCAAAGACTAGTTATAGTCTTAAGAGCCTATCCAATATGATTCATTATAGCCAATAAAAATATTTTGTTTGCATCCGGATAAGGTACCCTTGGGGAATGAATGCCAAACAAGAAAGGTTTAAGGATGCCAAGAAGGATAGACATAGCTTCGTAGCCATCTGTCTAGAAAAGCAAGAGAAATCAAATGTGGAGGTAATTGCTAGACCTGAAAGTAAATCTAGTGTCGAGGGGGGATACTTTACTTCAGACTCTAATAAAAAATGGATTTTGGATTCAAGGGCATCATTTCACATGATTGGGGATAGATCTTTGTTTAATGATTTTTATGAAGGGAAGAATTCAGACAAAGAAATTTCTATTGGCAATAAAATGAAACTCCCAGTTTTAGGAACAGGGACAGTTAATGTAACAAATGGGTCTTTGAAAAATATTTTACTGGTTGAAGGATTAGGGGTGAATTTTATTTTAGTATATAAAATTATTCAAGCTGGATGCGAGTTTGTTGTCACTGACGATCAAGTTATTGTTAGAGATATAAAAGATTCAAACAATATAATTATTATTGGTAGAGTTAATCATAACGAGAGACTATTTAAATTTGTGGGGTTTGCTGATGATGAACACACACACTCTCATGCTTTTATTGCTTAGACTGATTACATATCAAAATTTTGGCATGCTAGACTTGGACATATAAACTATTAAAATTACAAGAGATGGTTAGAAGGGATATGGTTAGAGGATTAACAAAAATTGTAGCTTCTAAAGGTGTATGTGAAAGATGTGTGTTAGAAAAATATCATAAAGATCCTTTTGATACAGGGAAAGCATGGAGAGCTAATCATATGCTACAACTCATTCATAGTGATTTATGTGAATCAGGCTATCCTTCACTTTCTGATACTAGGTAACTTCTCACTTTCATTGATGATTATAGCAGGAGAGTATGGGTTTAATTTATTGAAAGAAAAAAATGAAGTATTTGATGTTTTTGAAAAGTTTAAGGCATTAGTTAGAAATCAAAGTGGAAAATAAATTAAATGCTTAAGGATGGATAATGGGTGTGAATATTGCAATAATGTACGAGTCATTTTGTGAAAATTTTGGTATTAAGGTGCAAAGAACAGTTCCTTAAACTCCTCAACAAAATGGGGTGGCTGAACGAATGAATAAAACTCTTTTAAAGATGGATCATTGTATGTTGCATTTAAAAGTTTGCATAATAAATTTTGGGGTTTGGCTGTTTCTATTGCTGCATATATTGTGAATAGAATCTCCACCAAAGCCCTCACAAATATCACCCCTGAAGAAGCATGGAGTGGTAGAAAGCCCCATATAGGGTATTTTAAAGTATTTAGGTGTAATGATTGGGCACACATTCCTGATGAAAAGAGGGAAAAGTTAGAACCAAAGGGTCATAGATAATTTTTTTATGTGTTATAGTGAAGAACCAAAGGCTTTTAGGTTTTATGATTTAACAACAAAAACGGTCTTTGTTAGTAGAGATGTAAAGTTTGATGAGCATTCGCAACTTAGAACCACTTCCTCTCACTCTACAACAACAAATGCTTCTAATTTTTCAGATATTTTAGAAAGGAATGGAGACTACATTGATGAGGATGAGGTGTGCACTACTATAAATGATGATAATACTATTGAAAATGAAACAACTAATGCTTGTAATCAGCGCTTTTCTGTAGGTAGTGATGATGAAGAAGATGATATTTCAGCTGGGCAAAAGACAAGGAGTGTTGAAAAAATATATAGGCAAGGCTCAAATATCAAAGGAAGGAATGGTAGTGCTTTCATGGCTAAAGTATTACAAATAAATGACCCAATCTCATATGAGCAAGCTAGAGGGAGGAAAGATTGGGAGTAAGCCATGAAAGAGGAACATGATGAATTGTTAAAGAATACAACTTGAGAACTTGTGCCCTGCCCTAAAGGTAAGAATATTATTGGTTGCAAATCGGTTTATAAAACAAAATCTAAATCAGATGGTGCTATAGAAAAATTCAAGGCTAGATTGGTTGCTAAGGGGTTCAATCAAAAAGAGGCAGTTGATTATGAAGAAACATTTGCTCCTGTCATTAAAATGAATACAGTTAGAATTATTCTTTCTTTGGCTGCATGTCTTGGGTGGTATATTCATCAAATGGATGTGAAAAATTATTTCTTAAGTCGAGATTTATATGAAGAAATATATATGATTCAACCACCAGATTTTGTAGATCAGCAACATCGTAATTTTCTTTGCAGATTAAAGAAGTCACTTTATGGTCTTAAACAAGTGCCATGAACATGGAATGAGAAGATTGACAGGAATTTTCAGCTTCATGGATTTAAAAGATAAAATTTAGATCCAAATCTTTATGTGAAGAAAGTTCAAGATGAGATTAATCTTGTTACAGTTTATGTAGATGATTTACTCATTGCAGGACCAAATATTGAGCTAATCAATGATTTAAAATCAGATCTTAAAAGGACATTTCATATGAGTGATTTCGGTGAACTAAACTATTTTCTTGGATTACAAGTTTGTAGACTACATGATGAATTGTTTATCTCACAATCAAAATATGCTTTGAATCTTTTAGAAAAGTTTAACATGCTTGAATGCAAGCTAGCTTTTACCCCATTTCATACTGGATTCAAGCTTACTAAAGAAAGTACTTCCAAGAGTGTAGATGCCACTTTATTTAGACAGCTTGTATTGGTAGCTTGGTTTATCTAACTCATTCTAGACCAGATATTTGTTTTGCAGTCAATCTAGTGTCTAGATTTATGCAGACACCTAAAGAAAGTCATTGGTTGGTTACTAGGAGAATTTTACGATACATTCGTCGAAGCATACACTTTAGCATCTACTATGACTATAAGTCATTAATTTCTTTGGTTGGATTTACCAACTCAAATTGGGGTGATGATATAAATGATAGGAAATCTATTGGTAGTTATGTTTTCCATCTTGGATCAGACCCAATTACATGTAGCACCAAAAAACAAACAACTACATCATTATCTTCATGTGAAGCAGAACATAGAGTAGCAAAAGAAGTAGGAAAGGAAGTAGTTTGGATCCAGAATCTTCTTTTTGAGTTTGGTTTTCTACAAAGTTCTTCTAGTAATATGTATTGTGACAATCAAAGTACCAAAAAGGTTGCAAACAATCCAGTTTTTAATGTTAAAACATAACATATTGAAATTGATGTTCACTGCATTTGGGATCTTGTTCAAGCAACTATTGTCAATCTTCAATTTTGTCCAAGTGAAGAACAAATCGCTGATATATTCACTAAGAGTGTGACTGAAGCCAAATTCATAAAATTAAGAGGAATGCTTGGTATGATAAAGGTGAACATTAAGGAGGGATAGTAGTATAATGTTCCCCACTCTTTTGTATTTTCTTAGTATTATTCTAGCCAATCTTAAGGGGGGATGTTAAGGAAAATTAAGATTGTCTAGGAAAAGAGAAAATATTTCTAGAGTTTTCCATAAATTAGAAACTTCCATAAAGCTGTTCTACAAAAGAACATTCCTGGTTTTAGAATTATCTAAAACGCTAGAAGCTTCCAGATTTCAAAGATTTTGTAGCTATACATGTGTGTGACTGTAGACAGCTGAGACACACAGCATTTTGGATGGAATGTAATTCATACTAGATAAATATAATTTTCTGAGTTATCTCTGTTTTGCCCTGTTCTTCCCTGTTTATTACTGTTATGTTTTTGCCACATTAATCCTTGTTAATGATTGCTGTTATATCATACTGTAGGTTGGGCCTGTTTTTACACTAATCTCATATTTGGAGCAAGGCTGTGTGGACACCTTGGTGTCTGTGTGATTGAAAACCACTTGGGGAAATTGCTTTAACAGATATTGATCTCTACGACCTAGGTTTCTATGCCAGACACTGGAACGCTGTATTGCTTCGTGAAGGTTACACTTGGCACTACTAGTCAGATACTGTCTAAGGCAGTCAGCTGCTCTAGAAGTTCCTGCACACTGGCTTATTTAATGGTTCTAACTTGACCAGCCAATGCTTCATCTATCAGTTCCAAACTGAAATTAAAATGAAAATGACTTTGAGAAAGGAATATTGCTCTACATGTTTGTAATCAGAAACATTCACCAATGCAAATAAAGGGCTAAAAAGATTCTAAAACGAAATTGCAGATAAATAGAGAGAACAGAATCTACATATACAAAATTGAAAAAAAAGTATTATTTCTGGTAAAATCATTCATATCCCACGTTTTTCCAGAGTCGAGAATATTAAAGAGAAACACTGCATTGCACGGAATTGCACACTGAAAGCCTGTTGGATTGCTTTAATATCAAGACCCTTCAATTTTAAAACAGACTCCACATGACCCTTCAATGTGTGCGATTCCCTGAGCCTGTCATCAGGTGTTGTAAATCATTAGAACGAATATCAACAAACTGAAATTGAGGATTTATCTCTACACCGCATTAAACTTTACCTCGCAATTTCGGAACGTCTCTTTCCTGCTTCGCAAAGTTTGGATAATTCTCGGTAGTTAATAAAGGAAAAAGAACCCTTGCCCTAAATCATAAAAGGATATGTCTAATAGATCAAATTAAGAAAGAGAAAAGAATTTATTGTAATCAACAAAATTGTATATATGTATTACTTTTTATAGATAATAATAAAGGGAAAGGGGCCCTTATGTTAAGGTAGAAAAAGATATGGTCACTAGTTCAAGTTAAAAAAGATAAAAGAATTTATTGTATTCAACAAAATTTTATATATGCATTGTTTTTGGTAGATAATAGTAAGGGAAAATCAGTCCATACCTCAAGATACAAAAGAATTTAGGTGGTAGATCAAATCAAAAAAATAACAGAAGTCTCCAAGAAAGAGAAGTAGATGGTCAAAAAGTCAAAAGCGAAGCAACAATACAACCATCATATATACAAAAGTTGTATATATGCATTGATGAAATAGATAAACTTGTATATATTCACAGTCCACAATTTAAAAAATAAATAAATTCTGATCATTAGGGAATGTTGAGGATGGTCCATCATTAGGAAACATCGAGAATAAAAACTTACATAGTTTTCTCCAAAAGAGTTTGACAATAATGTGTTTTGTTTAGACGTAAAGAACAAAACATGTCACAGTGCATACTTGGTTCTCTAGTCGATTATCCCATGCCCTACCACTCAAAATGTAGTGAATAGTAAACCTCAATGAGTCTAGATGTATGTAAAACACTAGAGTATATAGCCAAATAACTCTTGCCTAGCCCCATCCATAGTCTTTGATATCTTCAAAGTTACATTTGGCATAAATTGTAATGAATGTTGTAACCTACCAGTGAAGGGTAAGAAAAAAATATTTAACTCATGTAACTCCTTCCAATAATATAATTTGTAAGAAAAAGAAAATATTTTGTTAATGATTTTGGAAAAAAATTTGTTAGATATGTGATAACAAAGTTAAATTTTGGATCCCTTTGTAGCGTAATTTGTAGCCCACATCTCGATAGGTGGTGTGGAGGATTTCCCTCACACTATTATTGCAGGGGACTCGAGTGGGCATCCCAACCAAAAATCAAGGAATCAAACACTTACTTCTAGAAAGACGAATTCTATCGAATTTTATTTTAGAAGGAAAGCCCTAATGGCATTTTCCACTCTATTATTAAGACAAGGAATCCTAACAGTGCTTTGCCAATTAGGCATATTTATCTTTGTGGAGTTCACATATAATCTATATGATTAGTTCACATGTAATCTATTCATCTTGAAATTAATAAAGCTTGATATCTCTCACTATGGATGTTTCCTTAGCTTTGCGAAGGTTTTACCATGTAAATCATATGTTTTGTTTCATGTAAGTTGAGTATTTTGTCTATTTGATTATATCTGTTGTTGCATTCTATTAATTATTTTTTATTTTAGAGTGTGTGGTGTCCTAACAAGTGGTATCAAAGTGAGATTACTCTTGCAACAACTATGTTTTGGATTTGGTGTTGTTTTCCTTAGCATCACATGTTGAAATTTTTAAATGCAAAGTTCGAGGTGGAGAAGTTTAACAACAAGAATAATTTTGAGTTGGTAAATATCAAAGCACATGATTTATTGGTGAAATAGGGGCTGCATAAATATCTAGCAAAGAAACCCATGTGGATGGTTGACGAAGACTAAGAAGAGATAGATATAAAACCTCTCAGTGTAATATGATTGTGTTTAGTAGTTGAGGTTCTTTTAAACATTACTAGAGAAAAGACTATGATAGGATTATGGACCTATTTAAAAATATTGTACATGACACTATCTGTAATAAATCATATTTAATTGAAGAGGGAGCTATATACATTACGAATGAAGGAAGGTATGAAAATTGTTGATATGTTAAACACTTTGAATACTCTATTATGCTAGTTGACTAGTATTGGTGTGAAAGTGGATGAAGAAGACAAGGCAGTCACCTTGTTATGTATATTGTAAGATTTTTGGAATCATATAGTAACCTCTATGAACTTAAGTATTGTTGATGGTCTTGACTATGATTCTATTTTGGGAGCATTATTGGCTAAGGAGATGAGGAGGAAATCTACTCTAGAGATCTCTACTCCTAAAGCTATGAATACTAGGGGAGGATCTAAAGAAAGAGGGCAAAGCTCAAGGGGCACATCAAGATCTAAGTCATAAGCTACAAAGAGTAAGGCAAGGTGTTGGAACTATAGTAAAGTAAGGCATCTTAATAAGGATTGTTGGAAGAGAAAAGAAGGTGAAAAGAAGGAAGAATCCATCAAAGAATAAAATCATGTAAAAACAAGTGAAGGTATGAGTGATGAAGTTCTATCTATTTGTAATTTTTTATTTTATCATCATGAATGGTTATTGGATTCTAGTGATACACAACATATGTGGTCGTATAGGAGTTGGTTTTATTATTACCAAAGCCTTGATGAAAGTTTTGTTCTTTCAAGAAATAATGTTTCTTGTAAGACGAAAGGGATTGGTAGCATTAAATGTTGATGGTATAGTAAGGAATATAACAAAAGTAAGATATTTACCATAAATTAAATGAAATTCGATATATTTAAGTGAATTAGACTCTTATAGTTATAAGTTTACAGATCAAAGTGGAGCTCTTAAGGTGTCTAAGGGTGCCTTAGTTGTAATGGAGGCTCTAAAAGTTGGGAATATTTACCTAATACAAGTGAGTGTAGATATTAGTCAAAGAGTTATGGTATCTAAAATAGTAGAAGATTCTACTTGTCTATGACATCTACATTTGAGCCACATGCGCAAGAAAGGGTTAAATGTACAGAAAAATTGGGAGTTAATTCATGGTTTAAAATCCTTAGATTTGGATTTCTACAAGTAATATGTTTTAGGGAAACAATGTAGATGGAAGTTCAGTGGAGGAATTCATGTAAGTAAAGGTATTATTGACTATATTCATTTTGATCTTTTGTGTCTAACCCCTATAATTTTGTGTGGAGGATGATTGTATTTTTTTCATTTATAGGTGAATACTCTAGAAAAGGATGGGTCCACTGTCTTAAGCAAAAGTCTGAGGTTTTCAATGTATTTAAGAAGTTTAGATCCTTGGTTGAGAAGAAAAATGGCAGGTCAATCAAATGTTTAAAAACAAATAATGGAGGTGAGTTCACATCCTTGGAGTTTTAGAACTATTTCAAGGAAGTTGGGATTGAAAGGTACAAAACCACCAGCTATACACCATAACAAAATAGGTTTACAAAATACATGAATGGGACTCTTCTAGAGAGAGCAAGAAGCATAGTCAATAATGCAAATTTGAACAAGTTTTTATAGGCTAAAGTATTTTGTACATCATGATATCTGATAAATCACTCACCATTATTTTTAATAGGATGTAAGATTATTGAATAGTTATGGATATGTCATCCATGTAATTATTCAAATTTAAATTTTTTGGTTATAATGCTTATGCATTTACTAATAAGAATGAATGTTCAAAGTTAGACCTGAGATCCAAGAATTACATCTTTCTTAGCAATGGTGAAGGAAATGGTGTTAACGGATAGAGAATGTGGGATCCTACTTCCCATAAAATCATCATTAGTAGAGATGTAAAGTTTGATGAATCATCTTTTCTAAAATAAGATGCAGAAATGAATGAAAAACAAGAACCTAAACATCAACATGTTAAGGTTGAAATCAAGCCATTTTTTAGATTCTAAAAAGGATAAAATTCAGCCATTTTTCGATGGTGAAGATGTTGAAGTTTCACAACAACCTAAGGAAACAACTTAGCAAGAAACATGTCCATAGCCAGTATAGAGATCTACAAAGGTCAAGCATCATCCTAGTATGTACAGTCCCAATATTTCAATTGCTTTGATTTCTAATGATGGGGAACGTAGTTGTTATCAAGAAAAATTGGAAGATGTAGATAGTACCAAATAGAAAAAGACAATGCAGAAGGAAATGGATGCCTTGGATAAGAACAAACAATGGGACCTAGTAGAACTTCTAAAAGGTAGAAAACTAGTTGGATACAAATGGGTTTATAAATGAAAGATAGGTATTGATGATAAAGTTTAAAGGTACATAGCTAGATTGGTGGAAAAAAGATTTGAACAAAAAGAAGGTATTGATTACCATGGAAAATTTTCATCAATTGTTAAACTTGTTTCAATTAGAGTTGTTTTAACATTAGTGGATTTACTTGATTTGTAGTTAGAATAGTTAGATGTTAAAATAACACTCTTGCATGGATATATATATATATATATATATATATATATATATATATATATATATATATATATATATATTGGACAACTCAAAGGTTTTGTACAGGATAAAAAATGGTTTTGTTTGCAAGCCAAGGAAATCATTATATGGCCTAAAATAGTCACCCAGATAATGGTACAAGAAGTTTGATTCCTTCATGGGGAGCAAGAATTTTGTTAATAGTGAGTATGATCATTGTGTCTAATTCAAGTTTTTGGATAGTGGCTTATTCATTATATTGGCATTGTTTGTTGAATATATGCTTGTATCAAGTAAAAGCATGATAAATATCAATAGTTTAAAGGCTCATATATCTAGGACATTTGATATGAAGGATCTAGGAGAAATAAAACAAATATTAGGCATGAAGATACATAGAGACAGAAAAAATGGTAAGATTTGGTTATCATAGCAAAGGTATTTGAAAAAGATACTAACCAGATTTGGTATGAAGAATATAAAATTAGTTAGTATCCCTTTTTCTTCCCATTTAAAACTTCCTTCAAGTTTATATCCTAGTAGTGATGATTAAGAGGAGTATATGTCTCATGTACCATATGTTAGTGCAACATGAAGTTTAATATTTTTTATGGTATGCATAAGGCCTAATATTTCACATCTAGTTGGATTTGTCAGTAGATAGATGGAAAATCAAGTTAAAGAACAATAGGAAGTAGTGAAGTGGGTGTTTCACTACTTCTGAGGCACAAATTATTATTGGATCGGCTACAATAATAATGGTGATTATATTTATGGATATGTTGATTTATATTTTGTAGGTGATTTAGATAAAATAATTTTAACTTAAGGTTATGTTTTACACTTGCAATTGGACCCATTAATTGGATGTCAAAGATTCAAAAGATTATTATTGCATCAACTACTAAGGTAGAATATGTGGTTGCCTATCATACTTGTTAGGAAGAAATTTGGATAAAGGGGATATTAGGTGAGTTTGAAAGAGATAAATCCAAAATGATGGTATTATGTGATAGAGTGAAATTTATTTGGCTAAGAATATAGTTCATCACAGTATGTCAAAGCATATTATTGTAAAGTAACATCTTGTTAGATAGGTTATTGATTAAAGAAAAGTAACACTTGAAAAGGTTCACACATAGGAAAAAATTTTGATGTCTTCACAAAACTAATATTATCATAGAAGTTAAAATGGTTTTTGGCTTCTTTTAGCTTCATATCAAGTGAAAATTATTGTTAAGGTGGAGATTGCTAGATATGTGACCAATTTGTAGCCCACATCTCAATAGGGAGGGTGTTGCCCCCACTATTTTCATAGGTGGTTCAGACCCCTGTTCTAGGAAGATAAATTCTACTAAATTCTATTTTTAGAAGGAAAGTCTATATGACATTTTTCACTCTATTTTTAGGAGGAATCCTAACAATGTTTTGCCAATTAGGCATATTTATCTTTATGGAGTTCAGATGTAATCTAAACATTCAGTTTAAATGTAATATGTTTGTCTTAAAATTAATAAATATTGATATCTTTCAACATGGATGTTTCCTTAGCTTTGCTAAGGTTTTACCACATAAATCCTATGTTTTATTTCATGCATGTTGAGTATTTTATCTATTTAATTATGTTAGTTATTATATTGTATTGTTTTTCTATTGTTATAGAGTGTGTGGTTTCCTAACAAGTGGTATTAGAGTGATGATACTCTTGTAAAAACTATTCTCTATATTTGGTTTTTTTTTTATGTATCATCAAATGGTGAAATTTTTTAATGATAAGTTTGAAGTGGAGAAATTTAATGACAAGAATAATTTTGAGTTGGGAAACTCAAAGCACATGATTTTTTGGTGTAATAGGGGATTCATAAAGCCCTAGAAAAAACATGTGAGAATGGATGATGAAGATTGGGAATAGCTAGATACAAAAACTCACGGTGTAATATGACTGTGTTTAGTAGATGAGGTTTGTTTCAACATTAATGGAGAAAAGAATGCAGTGGGCTTATGGACTAGATTAAAAATCTTCTACATGATGAAACCTATAAAAAATCAAATTTACTTGAAGATGTAGTTTTATACATTATGAATGAAGGAAGTTATGAAAATTATTGATCATTTAAACACTTTCAATACTCTATTATGCCAGTTTACTAGTATTAGTCTAAAAGTGGATGAAGAAGACAATGCAATCACCTTGTTATACATATTGTCAAATTCTTGGAATCATATAGTAACCTTTATTATATTCAGTATTGTTGAAGATCTTGACTATGATCCTATTGTGGGAGCATTGTTGTATAAGGAGATGAAGAGAAAATCTAGTTTAGAGATCTCTAGTCTTGAAGCTATGACTACTAGGGGAAGATCTAAAGAAAGAGGGAAAAGCTCAAGAGGCATATTGAGATCTAATTGACAAGATAGAAAGAGTAAGGCAAGGTGTTGGCACTATGGTAAATCAAGGCATCTTAATAGGGATTTTTGGAAGATAAAAGAAGGTGAAAATAAGGAAGAATCCACCAAAGATGCAAATTAGGTAGAAATAAGTGAAAGTATGAGTGATGAAGTTTTATTTGTTTGTAATTTTTCATCTTATCATCATGAATGGTTATTGGATTCGAGTGCTATACATCACATGTGTCTGCATAGGAGTTAGTTTTCTTCTTACCAAACCCTTGATGAATGTTTTGTTCTTTTGTGAAATAATGCTTCTTTTAAGACTAAAGGGATTAGTAACATTAATATAAAAATGTTTCATGGTATAGTAGGTACTCTAATAGAAGTAGGACATATAATAGAACTCAAATAGAATTTGATTTCCTTAAGTGAATTAGATTCCTATGGTTATAATTTCACAGGTCAAGTGGAGATCTTAATGTGTTTAAGGGTGCCTTAGTTGTAATGAAGGCTCTAAAAGTCTGAAATATTTACATATTGCAATAGATTATAGATATCGGTCAAAAAGTTATGGTATCTAAACTAGTAGAAGATCCTACTCATCTATGGAATATACCTTTGGGCCACATGATCAAGAAAGGGTTAAATGTATTTAAAAATCATGAGTTAATTTGTAGTTTTAAATATTTAGATTTGGGTTTCTACAAGCACTATGTTTTCAAGAAACAATGTAGATGGAATTTTAGTGCAGGAAGTCATGTAAGTAAAGGTATTCTTGATGATATTCATTTTGATCTGTGAGGTCCAACCCCTGTAATTTTTTATGGAGGATCAATGTATTTTTTTGTGTTTATAGGTGATTACTTTAAAAAAGTATGTGTATAATTTATTAAGATAAATCTTGATGTTTTTAGTGTATCTAAGTAGTTTAGAGCTTTGGTTGAGAATAAAAATAGAAGGTAAATCAAATGTTTAAGAACAAATAATGGAGGCAAGTTCACATTCTTGGAATTTTAGAACTATTGCAAGGAAGTTGGGATTGAAAGGCATACAACTGCCAACTATACATTGCAATAAAATAGAGTTACTAAATGCATGAATACGACTCTTCTAGAGAGAGCAAGAAGCATGCTCAATATTTCAAATTTAGACAAACATTCATGGGTAGTAATTTGTACATCATGATATCTGATAAATCACTCACCATCAATTGTAGTAGGCTATAATATTCTTAAAGAGGTATGGATAGGTCATACATGTGATTATTCAGATTTTTTTTTGGTTATTTTTCTTATGCACTTACTAATAAGAATCAACATTCAAAGTTAGACCTAAGATCTGAAAATTACATCTTTGTTGGGTATTGTTGACCACTATTGACCCTAAGGTCAAAATGTCAACCCCTATAGGTAAAAATGTCTTCTCATATTTTATAAAACTTGTTCATATCTCATGAAATGCCTTGATAGTCTCTGATTGGTTTTTATATGGTCTTATTAGCATTGTTTAAGGTAAATTTGGAGAAATCAAGGTAATGCCTTATATTAGTCTTGTAATGGTCTGGTCATGTCATAGTGGGAAGAGTGTTGAGTCAACATGGTGTCATAAGGTCCTTAGTTTCTTATCAAAGTCATTTCATCCCTTAATCAACTTATACAAACATTTCATGTTAGTTTGGAGAAGTTAAAGTTTTTTTGCAAACTTTAAGGTGAAGTTTTATGAAGAAAAGATGTTTTTAACTAACTCCAACGTGTTTCAAAGATGAAGGAATCCAATGGTATGTACATTACATTTCCTAAGATTGAAAAATAGGTTTCTAACATGTATATGATAGTTGCAAGTCAGAGAGTCATCAGATTCTTGAATTTCAATACTTAAGAGGAAGTTTTAAGTCATTTGTATAGACTTGACATATCCAATTCCAAGTGAAAAAATTGCATAGGTGTGTATTAGGATTATAAATTTAAATACCATGTTTAAATTTTAGGTACAAGTCCTAAAAGTGCAAAAAATACTTCCTTATCTTCATCACTCCATTGGCAAGCTTGGAAAGGTAGTTTTCAAGTGAATGGTATGGCTAGGAGAGAGAGTCAGGGTCTGATATTTTTTCCATAAGATAGGGTCCTAGAAAGATTCAAATTTATGGCATTGGTTTGTAGATCCATCCCCTTAGCTTTAAGAATAATTTCTAAAGAGATAAAGTGCTTTTAAGAGGTGTAAAACACCATAGGCTCATTGTTTATCCTAAAGATGGTAGTTTGCATGAAGTTAGAATCATGAGATCAATTGGAAAATATAAAAAAAGGTATGTACAAACATTTCACAACTTCATTCACCATGTTGGCATGTATGGGAGGTCATTTGAGAAAAAAAGCTTCATAAGAACTGATTGCAAGTTTGTGCTTAAGTTTCAAGATTCTCTATAGACTCCAATGTAATGAAATGACTGATATATGTTTCCACCATCTTATCACTTCAATTAAATCTCTCCAATCATATGTACAATCTGTACTAGTCTCCCCAAAATTCACATCATCACTCACCTTGAACACTGTGTGTAGGCTACCTATGTAATAATGGTTGAAAAAGCCTTCTCTTGTCTTGTCAGAGTTTTTTGAGTGTCTTGACCTCATAATTAATACATGAAACACTATTTAATATTTATCTTATTTTTTTAAAGGTCATGATAGGCTTCATAAAATGCTTCTTGCATTAAAATGTAGACCTATAGGTCTACCTGGGCTTGTAGGTCTCTTTTGCACATAAAATGCAATAATTATTTGTTTAAAATGATTCTCAAAGGGGAAAAAGAAAGATGGAAACTTGAGAAAACACTTGAAAAGTGTACAAGAGGCAATGGAAAAGTGATCTCGAGCTCAAGAGAGATAAGTCTAGTGACATTCTAAATTTAGGTTAATATTATAACCCTACATATACATAAGTGATCTAAAGTGATAATTCTACATTTCTAAGTGTCAATAGAGAATAACACACCATCATGAAATAGTTTATCGACACTATATGTTTGTTATAAATCTTAAAATGGTCCTAGGTGAAGATTCAAGGAAGCTAAAATGTCAAAAGGTAGACCTATAAGTTTGCATACCTTAGGTCTCCCTTTCATGAAAATACAATGAATCTTATATTTCAAATGTGGTTAAAAGGGTGAAGTAAACCCAAACTATTGTCAAACATTGATATAATGTGTTAGGTTTAATGGAAAGAGAAAAATGAGTTAGATATTCACCCTTGAGCTCCAACCTATCATACTTGATGCCTACAATAAGATAAGATCAATAGGCATGTGTCTGTGTCAATAGTAAAGAAAAGAAACAACGACACTTAGGCTTGAGTGAATGAAAAAAGTGTTTGGATTCATGGATATTAGTTACATGGTGATTTGGAATCATTGGTATAGACAAGAGTCTTCATTTTAAACCATTCTTAGCATTAAATCTTCTTAAAGAACTACATGCAGAATGGTCCAAAGTGACTTGTGTATATAACTTTTTGGTGAAAGGATTTTTTCGTTGAAAGAAATAAATTAATGAGATTTATTTTTTAGACAACATAAGACTTCATGAATTCCCTTATGGAATTGAGAGAAGTAAACATATGTGTTACAAAACTAAAATCATGCAAACAAGGAGCTCTCATATACACAGTCAAGTCTACCAAGTCAAGTAAAGATGTCTACTTGATTTGAGCATGGAAAAGGTCTAT
The DNA here is from genome assembly GCA_037957365.1 of Torreya grandis. Lineage (NCBI taxonomy): Eukaryota > Viridiplantae > Streptophyta > Pinopsida > Cupressales > Taxaceae > Torreya > Torreya grandis. The sequence goes on along the minus strand of JARHVA010004371.1, from coordinate 988,288 downwards.
AGAAGGAACTAAATCACATGAGAATGGTATTATAATGTTTCCATGACTGCACATGATCTTCATAGTTAATGAAAAAATGATAGGCTTTGACAATACTCTTTTTTAGGCCACTAGAGTGACTAACATTGGTTTGCTAGAGAACCCAAAGTGTAGGTTGATGATAGTGATGATAGGTTCTGAGAATAAGGATGATGGGAAGACCATGAGGACATGTCATTCTGATTTTTATAGACTCCCTTGAAGTGTTTTGGGCAAAACCTGAACTTAGAATACTACTTGTAGGCCTAAAACTCTTTTAGATCTCATGGTTTAACACTCAGCCACCTAAGATGCACTAGCTTGTGCTTATATATCCTAGGAGAAGATGCATGGTTTTAGGATCTATTAGGGAGATATATAGGGGTATATGCACTAGAAATTTATGGCATTAAGTTTTCCATCCAAAGTATGTACCACATGAATCATCGTTAAGATGGTAAGACACTCCAAACCCTCCTAAACTCCTTCTAGTGACCCAATGAGAGGAATGTTGATATAAATGGTTTATAATCAATTTATTTGGTCTTATAAAAACTTGTATGACCTATTTAGTAATAATTATCACCTTATTTATCTATTGTTATCATGTGCAAGGTTCTAAATTATATAGAATAGGCCAAGAAAGCCCATTTGTAGGTCTATTTATGAATGATCAAGGTGGTTTTGAGAACCAAATCAATGATATACGCCTGGTAATCCTAGACATAGATCTCATCATCTCCTAAAAGACTCCATATGTCTCCTAAATCAATTATTTTACCTTCCAAGTTGATATTTTGTTCCTATAAGAGTAAATGCACCATTTTGCTAACCAATAATCTCTATTATAGGCCTATGAAGTATACTTGGAGTGATTTATTCTAACATATGATTTTCCAAAACATTTTTTAGATATGAACAAACCATTTTCATGCTTTTTAACCTAAATATTTCATGTAAAAGGTGCTTCAAATGCCACTCAAGCCTATATAAGCACCTAGACTAGGGTTTTGACCATTTCTTGGTCCACCCACCCATACAACATTTTAGGAGCTTAAAATTGACATGGAGAATATTATTATGCTAGGGAAAGTGAATCAAACACTTTTTATAATTTTTACATGTGATTTTGGGTGAGAACTCAATTTCTAGGCATGAAGGCCTTATTGAGGCCTAATTAAGGAGAGAGAATAACATAAAAAGTGTACTTCTAATTGGTTTTAGGTCCTCAAATTCGACTTGGATCTATAAGGGGACACTAGGTCCTTAAAAATACATTTAGTTTGAAATTACCATCCATAAATTATTCTACATGAATAGATTTACATGATTTTATGGATACAAGGAAATGAGGCCAAGTAAGAGCTTAAGATGCAAGATGAAGCCTTGGAGAGAGTTTGATGACCCAAATTGAGTTTTATCATGTCTTAAATTATATGAAGGAGTCATCCATGGAGAGATATTTCTTTGATGAGGACAAACTCATGATTTTACACTTGTAAGAAAGATTGGCATATGAGGACAAATTGAATTTCAAGCCACCTAATGAGCTATAATCATCATGGTAGCATCAGTTTTAAAGACTTATAAATTGATGCAAAGAGTCAAAGATTATATCAAGAGATAATTCAAGAGGATTTAGTTTTTAATTGTGCCATTTATCCATTCATAAGATAAGATAAAGGATAGTTTTGAAGAGCAAGGCAAGGTGTCAAGCAATGTTGTAAAATCCTATGCCATGTGGAAGAGAAAGACATCTTTAAGAGATCAATACTTATCCTTAAGAACCTGATGGATAGATCCATAATTCATTATTTTTTGTAACAATATTTTGGAAACTTTTCACTCACTCTCTCCTATGCCCTTCTCTCCTCTTCTCTCTCACTTTTTCTATATATTTAGCCTTGATAGGCTATGTTTGTATCCTCCACCTATGTATGGTGAAACCCTACCCATTTGTAAACCATTTATAAATGATAAAATTAGTGATTTACCTCCTCCTTTGACTAGTTTGAATGCCTTTTCTTGACTAGTTGATCTTGACAAGTGATTAGCTTTGTTTCCTTGACATGTTGTCCTTGTTTAGCATTCATATTCAGTTTGAAAGCCTTTTTATAGGTCTTGTGAAGTGTCAAAGTGAAGTGTGAAAGTTTGAGTGAGTTGTATATTCAATAGTGTCATCATATTTTTAGGAATAAGTGATTAATTATGGAATAAAATGCAACATGAAATTTATTCCTCAAAATCATAGCAACAGAGACATGGAAAAACATTTATATCTAAGAAAATACACACATAACACTGATATAATGTGGTTCACCCAATGTGGGCTATATCCACCAAGGGTCTCTCTATAATATTATAAGAAAGAGTATAAAACAAATATCAACAAAAAACCTCTTACAAAGATAACTTTATCCAACCCGATTTCACACTAGAATTCTTGAGATGCTAAGCTACACCTCAAACCCGATCACACTAATTAAAGAGAGAATTATAGAGCTCATAAATGAGATGAAAAACATAATGAATAATGTGTTACCACTCACCCCTATTTATACTTTTCAAAAATACCTTGAAAAAATCACCATAACCATATCCCCACAAAATAAGGCAAAAAATAAGGGAGGTTTCAACCACATAATCCCCTGATTATCTCAATACCTTAGATCACACCCACTTCTCCGAAAAACATGCCACAAATGGGGAAAGTCATTGACACACTAAAAATGTGTCCCACCATTTTTTAAAGTAAATTTTTCATGTTAAAATTGTCCTAATAATTTTAGTTTTACTTTAGGAGTGAAACGGGCTCCACATTTAACAATCTCCCACTTGGAGTTTGTTTCTCCTTGAACAAAATTTAAAAATCTTCGATGATCTTTATGAAGACCAACCAAAAATAAACATAACCTCAACTTATCCAATGTGACTACCTTGGTCATCATATCCATAGGTTTATGGCTTGTCTGCATCTTTTATAGCTTCACCATGTTTTCCTCCAATGTTATCCTAATGAAATGATACCAAAACTGTATGTGTTTTGTCCTCAAGTGGAAATTAGAGCTCTTGGCTAAATGTATAACACTCTGACTATCACTATGTAATACCCCAACTTCTTACGTATGCCCCAACTCATTAAGTAACTATTATAACCAAATCATCTCCTTGCTAGCCTCTTAGTAGCAACATACTCAGTCTCTATGGTTGATAAATCCACAACCTTCTGTATCTGGTAAATCCAACTAACCACTGTATCCCTGATAGTAAATACATAACCTATTGTACTCCTCATACTATCAACATCCCCAGCCATATCTGAGTACACATAACCATGCAAAGTGGTTTATGATCCACCAAAATACAATGTTGTACCCATGGTTCCTCTCAAATATCAAAGAATCCATTCCACTACTTTCCAATGCTCATAACCTAGATTACTCATGTACCTACATACTACTCCCACTGCATGGGCAATATTTATCCTAGTAAAAACCATAACATACATCAGGCTACCAAATGTTGATGAGTAAGGTACCTTAGACATCTTTAGCTTTTCTTCTTCTATCTTGGGATACTGCTCCTTTGATAATTTGAAATGGCCTACCAAAGGAGTTCCAACTAGCTTAGTATCCTGCATACTAAATATCTCCAAAAATTCCTTCATGTACTCTTCCTAGGATAAGATCAACTTTCTCTCCTTCCTATCCTGAATTATCCTCATACCAAGGATTTGCTTCGCTACACCCAAATCCTTCATAGAAAAGGAATCACCAAGTTGCTTCTTGAGTACTCAAATATGTTGCATGTTCTTTCTTGTAAACAACATGTCATCTACATAAAAGCATAGGATAATAGAATTACCATCCTCAAATCTCTTGACATACACACAATGGTCAGAATGACATTTGGAGTAACCTTGTTCTAACATAAAACTATCAAATTTCTTATACCATTATTGTGGAGCTTGTTTCAAGCCATACATGCTCTTATTTAGTCTACACACCAAATTCTCCTTTCCTTTAACCTCATAACCCTATGGTTTCTCCATATATAATTCCTCTTCTAAATTACCATAAAGAAACATAATCTTCACATCTAACTGTTCTAAGTGCAAATCCTCTACTATAACTATACCAATCATAGTTCTAATAGATGTCATCTAAATAACAAGAGAAAAAATCTCATCAAAATCAATACCTTTGTTTTGTACAAACCCATTGACCACGAACTAGGCCTTGTAAAATTTCATTCCTCCATCCTCTTCTTTGATTTTGTATACCCACTTTTTCTACAATGTTATTTTTCCCTTGGGTAGCTTCACCAAATCCCACATCTGGTTCTCAATGAGAGAACTATGTTCCTCTTCCATGGCTTTCTCACACTTCTACCTAGCATTCACCTACATTGCTTCCTCAAAACATTTTGGTTATCTACTATTAGTAAGTAAAAAATAACTCAAAGATGGGGAAAAATGTTCAAGGGATTTTCTTACCCTAGAAGACCTTCTTACTATAGGATTTCAGATTTCTTGAGTCAAAGGTATCTGAACTATCTCCTTGGACACCTTACCATTCTTAATATCATCCAACACTGTGTACTCTTTTTGTTCTTGTTCCTACAACTGATCCTTATACATGACTTTTTCTTTAAAGACAACATCCCTAGACTGGAATATGTTATTGTCTCTAAGACTACAAACTTGGAAACCAAAGTAATCCTCACTATAACCAATAAAGGTGCATTTCTCAAACTTAGCTTATAACTTGGTCCTATCTTTCTTGGCAACATAAAAAAAATGCCTCACATCTAAAGATCCTAAGAAAAGAATAACTAACTTTCTTACCAAACCAAGCTTCCTTAGGTATTCCTCCATCCAAAGGCACTGAAAGTCCTCTATTAATCAGATATACCAATGTGTTAATTGGGGCAGACCTAGATGCAACCTCATGCTCCTAACATGCTCCATGATTGTCTTATTAATCCTCTCCAAAACTCCATTCTCTTGTGGCATCCTTGGAACCATCCTTTGCCTATAAATTCTATTTTGTGAACAATAATCATCAAACACTTTGCTAAAATAATCACCTCCATTATCTAACCTGAGACATTTCAACTTGAGACATATTTCATTCTCAACTAAAAATTTCCATCTTTTGAATGTTTCAAATACATCATATTTATTCTTAATGAAATAAACCCAAACTTTCCTAGTTGCGTTATCAATAAATGTAGCATAATAATTTAAACCACCAATATTAAATACCCCAACTGGCCCCCATACATCTGAGTGAACCAACTCCAACTTATTCTCCTTCTTTGTAGGACAAACCCTCAGGAACTTAACTCACTTCTGCTTCCTGTACACACAATCATCACAAAAGTCCAATTCAACCTATTTTAATCCAAACAACTTATCTTCAAGATCCCCATGCCCTTATGCTTCATTTGAATGAGCCTATACAGACACAAAGTTTTATCTCCATCTATACCAAATAAATTATAGTGATCAAATCTAATAGTCAAATACAAATTACCAATTTTATTACCTCTCAAAACCATAAGAGCATCCTTGGTAACTTTCTAAGAGTCTGTTGTGTTGTCCCCCAAAAAATATTAGTTATTTTTCGGACAACATTTGAATTATTTTGGTCCTACAGATCAAAATTATCTCTTCCCTTTCCAAATTTTGTCCTGGGCATTCAAATTCTTCATTTTTCAAGCTTTTCAAAAATCTACAAACTGCAAGCAGGCTCATTTCCACAAGTTCAACGGGATTCATGACTTCTACAGGTGTGTTCAATCCAAATAATTGGTTTCTAACAATTGATCATTTTTAGAATTGGTTCATCGCCTTGGTTCAAATAGAAATTTCCATCAACAAGCATCAGCAGTAGGTTCAATGTTTGGTTCAACATCAAATGGTTCAAAGGCGGGTTCAATTAAGAGGTTCAATGCTCTGTTTCAACATTTGGTTCATCCACTCAGCTTCAGTGCTTTGATTCATTCTTTGGTTCAATCAAACGGTTCGTCAGTCGATTCAAAGCTTTGTTTGAACCATTGAACCAAAATTTTGTTCAACATCTTGGTTTAACAGAAAGGTTCAAAGACATGGTTCAAAGGCAAGTTCAATGTTTAGTTCAATGCTTAGTTCATCAGCTCAGTTCATTCAAATTGAACCATCAGCTTGAACCATTTTTGGTTCAACCAATTGGTTCAACAGAATGGTTCATCACCAAAGTTCAAAGAAGCCTGAAGGCCATCAAATATTTCCCAAAGGGTGGATACCCTTGTAGGAGGCTCTTCTCAACTCAAAACAGGTCATTTCTTAAGGCCCAAAAGGGCAAGTGCAATCTGGAAAAGTGCCAAACAGAAAATCCAAAAGAAGACAAAGGAATGATGCGCCTGAAAATGTCAAATTCAACACAGTGAATTAGCCATTGATCTTTTAAACATACAAACCAGAATACATTCACATATCTCAAAGCCAAGACTAGTAAAAAGTAGAGAAGGAACATAATAGTAATTTAAATCTAGGACCCGATTCAATTAACCAGACAAGGAGGAATGATGAAGATAAGATCAATTCACCAGGTGAACATTAGAAGTTACAACTTTCAATAAGCACAACTTATTTCCTTGCATTGATAAAATCAAATGGGTAAAGCGCCCCTGAGTTTTGACATGTCTCCTTAACAGTCTCCAATGCAAAATGATGTATTGATTGTTCCCAAGTCCTTTTTGAATAGGATATATAAGGGACTTTCTTTGATTGTAATATAGATCTCTTTTTTGACAGGGAGAATGAAATTCTGCCCAAATTGTAAGGCATTACTGAGACTTAGAGCTCAGATTGCTGATCATATTTTGTTACTGGAATAAGAAAGCAATTGGTTTTTTAGACTTTTTGCTGTAATATCTTTGTTATTGAGTAAATCATTCTTATGTCTTTTTCTTCGATATATCTTCTGTTCCATTAATTCAATAAGCATAATTAGTGACAGCAGTTAAGAAAGTGTCCTAAAGAGTCAACTGTGGAGAGACTTTGTGCCCCCATGATTGCCTTTAGTTTGTTTCCTTTTCATTTTTATGTAAAGGACTTTGAGGCAACTTTGTGCCCTCATTGTCCTTCGTATCTTACTCTTGAGCAATCCAGGTGAAGACTTTGAGCTGCATCTCAATTTTTTGGTTATCACATCCTTTGCTACATTTTGTTGTTACTACTAGGAGTATTCTTGTGGTTTACTGAATAGTATTTCTGAAAGAAGAGGAGTACTATCTATCATTTCCCCTAAGTTTTTTCTTTGATCAATGCACATCATCTCTAAAAGAAGAGAGATGGATGGTTTGTCTCACCCATGAGTATTATTTTCTATTTATATATATATATATATATATATATATATATATATATAGTATACCTTCAGGGAACCTCCCATTGATGAGAGGAGAGATCAGTGCCTTTCTGATGTATTAAAACTACACATTTGGATGACTAATCTTCCTACTTTGGCTAATCAGACCTATTTTGTTTGTCAGTACGTTGATCAACAAAATATTCAACCAACAGTTTTTGGTGACTCTGCTAGGGAAAGAGCGCACAGTTTGAAGTCTCAAACTTCAAGCTGAAGTAGAGCCTGCTCTTTTCCAAATTTTGTTCTATAATCTTACAACTTGATGATATACCAGAGGCCATAAATCCCAAGGTGTTGTAGACCCTACTTTTGAGTTGGTGCGACAGAGTAATTTTTAGTTGTTTCCTCCACAATCTCAACTTGGACGAACTGTTGGTCAAGCCTTGCTTACCCACACTCCACCTAGATTAGTGATCCCACTTTTTTATAATCAAATCATGGCTCAAGGACGCTGGGGTATTTCTTTTGGTCCCCTAAATTTGACTCCACCTCTGCATGAGCTTCCACGTACTTCAAGGAAGAATTTCCCTAAATTTTTCAGTGATGGGAAGGTTCATCCCGATGAACACATTGCAGCTTTCAGCATAGCTTGCAGGGTAATAGGGGTGGAATTTGAAGATATAACGGTTAGGCTATTCATGGAGACACTATAAGGCACTGTTGTTGATTGGTTCTACCACTTGCAGGCTGGGTCAGTGATTGATTGGGACACTTTGAAAGAAAAATTCAAAGGAAGATTCAATCCTATAGAAGATGCACATGCCTTACTGGCCCAGCTCACTCAGATGAAGAAGGAGCCCTATGAGCCTATGAGAGAGTTTATTGCCATGTTTGACAAGTTGAGGCATAGGATTCCCTTGGCCACCCAACCAATACCTCAGAACTTCAAATGCTTCTTCATCAACTCATAATTGCCTGAAGTGAGTTTCTTGCTGAGACGGGCCAAACACGTAGACCTTGTTGTTGCTTAGGACTTGGCTACTGAGGTAGAAGATGACCTTATCTTGGCAAGAAAGATAGGAGAGACCCTAATAAAGATAAATCCACTTCATCTTCTGAGTACTCCCCTCCAGTCACTACTGACCCAATGGTATAAAAGCTAGCAAATGAAATGCTAGCTCTGAGAAAACAAGTTACACAAGGGATGTCATTTGATCCTACATACAGAGATATGCCTAGGAGGACTTTCCAGAATCAGGCGTACCAAGGCAATCCTGCCAGGAATCAGGGACAACAAAATCACCTTCCTCCCCCATAGAGGAATTATGCCCTTGAAGCACCTCCAAACAACTTGGCAGTTGGATATCTTGAAGCTGAAGCAAATTTTTCATTCTAGTCTGAGTTAAATCCTGAAGATGATGTTAATCTCTTCATTGAGGAAAAATAAGAATTAGCTGGCAACTCCCATATTGGTTTCCTGAAATATCAGGATGAACCTAGAAGTGAAGGCCATGCAGCTAAGGGGTCGTATGCTATATTTACCCAGTCTAAAAATCAATCAGCTCAACAAGCTGATAAAGAGAAAGTAGAGGAGTGACCTCAATCAGTAGTTTCAATTCCTAAGTGGGGATCCACTCTTCTTTTCCAGCCAAAGGACCTGGTGGTTTCAAGAAAGGTAAATACCCATACGCCTTCTACTTCAATTTCATAGTCCAATCCTTCCCCTTTAAAAAATCAAAAGGATAAACTCATATCCTCTACTCCTAGCTCATTTCAGGCATTTGATATCATTGACCATATAAAGAGAACCAAAATTCAAATGTCTAAATTTGAATTTCTACAGTCCCATCCTGAGCAGTTAGATAGACTGATTCAATGTGTTAAAAATCAAAACATCCTTGTTGAACGAACAATCCCCAAGGTGACACATGATGCTATCAAAAATGCACCCACCAGGAACAACCTTGTCACCACTCCCCCTACTGCTCCTGGTAGGACTGAAACTTTTTATGTCACATTGCTAATAAATGGATATAAGTTGAATAATTGCATCATTGATTTTAGAGATTTAGACAATGTCATGTCTGCTAAAGTGGCTGAATCCCTTGGTCTCACACTGACTAAGACATTTGGGAGATGTTTCTCCATGGAGAATAAGATGGTACCATTACTGGGACAAATCAAAGATGCCCAATTTGCATTTGCAGCCTTCCCAGCCAAGAGAATTAAGATGATTGTCTTGGTGGCTGATGTCCTAGCATCTTATGACATTTTGCTTGGATGAAATTTATACAAGGACATGGGAGGTGAATTAAGCATAGATCTATCTAAGGCAAGGATCCCTATCCAAGGCGTGATGAAGAGATTGCTCCCTGAAAAGGAAGCAAAATTTATGGTCACTCAAACATCAGCCCCTGAAGCTCAAATTCTTTTTAAATCCACAGGTATGGGTAATTATTTTATATCTAAAGATGAAGTACATGAAACACCTGAAAGTATCAACTCAAAAATTAGTTCAATAAGAATAGTAGAAAAATTGGTAGGCTGCAGTACAAACCAAGAAAGATTTTCCATTTCTAATGAAGAAAAGTCAGTATCAAATGAAATATGGACTTTGGAATTTGATGGCCACTGTTCTTCTATCAGTTCAGAGGCTGGGATTCTTTTGATATCTCCTCAAGGAGATATGTTCCCTTCATCTTAAAAATTATAGTTCAACAATACTAACAATACATCTGAATATGAATCTTTGTTGCTGGGCATGAAGGCTGCTCAAGAAAAAGGCATTAAAATTCTTCGTGCCAAAGGGTATGCTGAATTAATAGTTTGCCAAGTGAGGAATTTATACCAAACTAAGAATGAATGAAAGATTACGCCACTACCATAACTTAATTTGGGACTAAATTGAAAGTTTTGAAGCTTTCAACATTTCTGTCATACCTAGAGAGTTTAATGACAGAGCTGATGCACTTGCTATTTTAGGAACTCTTTTAGTTCCTCATTCAAATTTCAAAGAAGATAGGTATACCATTGAGCTAGTTTATAGGCTATGTTCCTGAAAATGATTATCATTGGCAAGTGTTCAATGATGATCATCAAATCATTGCTTTCTTGGAATGAAAAGACAATTTTGAACAGCTGTATTTTGAAGGCAGTGAATCTCAGAAGTCTGAATCTATTTCTAAATCTTGTTTAGATATAAATGAAGAATTATTGTAGCTAAAAGGAAAAATAATTTCCAAAGGCCTGGTTTCTCTTGAAAAGTTGTTTAACAAACATGATAGATTCATTAAACAATAGCAAACAGACTCGAGTTTCTCTCAAGGATTCGATCAAGTGAATCTGTCTACTAAAGAAAATCCCAAGATGATCAATATTGGTAAGTGTTGCACCCCTGAAGAAAGATTGAATTTTAATTCTTTAATCTATCAATACATGGATGTCTTAGCATATTCTTATGAAGAATTTAAGTCTCTCAGACCAAATGAAATCTGCCATAACATTCCTCTCAAGGCTGACTCAATGCCATACAAGCAAAAATCTAGACAGTATAATCTAAAAATGTTAGGTACTATTCTGTCTGAGATACAAAAGATGTTAAATACTAGAATCATTTTCCCAATCCATCATTCTACATGGATTGAAAACATAGTGCCTGTAAGGAAGAAGAATGGTGAAATTTGCATTTGTGTAGATTTTAGAAATTTGAATCAAGCATATTTAAAGGATAATTATCCTTTGCCAATTATGGATCAAGTGCTTGAAATAGTGACAGGTGCAAAGATGTTATCAATGATGGATGGTTTCTCAAGTTATAATCAAGTTGAAGTTGGTGAAACAAACCAACACAAGACTGCATTCACCATGCCTTGGGGTACATTTACATCTATGAGAATGCCTTTTGGTCTAATAAATGCTGGTGCTACTTTTTAGAGAGCTATGAATATGGCTTTCAAAGATGAGATTGGTAAATTCATAGTGGTATACCTTGATGATTTGACTATCTTTTCAAAGTGTCGATCTGATCATGTACACCAACTACAGCAAGTGCTGGAGTGCTGCCACCAGAATGGTATTTCCTTAAATTCTAAAAAGTCTATTTTTGGAGTAATAGAAGGGAAACTCCTTGGACACATTGTGTCCAAAGAAGGCATAAAAATTGACTCAGACAGAGTCAATTCTATTCAAGAGCTTAATCTACCTACAAATAAGAATGTTGTTCATTCTTTCTTTAGAAAGGTGAATTTCTTACGGAGATTCATCCCCAAATTTGCTGAGAAGACTAGACATATTGTGAACATGATGAAAGGGAAGACTATCTTCAGCTGGACTAAAGAAGGCAAATCAGCATTTCAAGATATCAAGACTACCATTGCTCACACCCCTACCTTGGTTTGTCTAGATTACCATAAATATTTCATCATAAATAGCTATGCATCTAAGCATACTCTTTCAGTGATTCTTGTTTAGTAGGACAAAGAAGGTATGGAATCCCCCATCTCTTTCATGAGTTTCCCTCTCAAAATCCATGAAATGAAGTATTCAAATATAGAAAAGCACGCCTATGCATTGGTAAAAGCAGTCAAACATTTCCGCTTCTATATTCTGAATTCACATACTACTACCTTAGTTCCTGACACTACAGACAAGTCTATATTAACTCAGCAGGAGTTTGGCACAAAGAGAGGTAATTAGATTGCAAAGATCCAAGAATTTGATCAGGATATCAAGATGACAAAGCTGGTCAGAGGTAAAGGCCTATGCCAATTGATGGCTAACAATAAGCTAGAAGATACACAACATGAAGAAGCTGAAGTGGAAAATACTCCAACAGTCCTTTTTGTCTCCACTACCAATGAATGGTACTCAGTTATTGCCTATTTTCTGACATATGGTGAATGCCCTGCTCATTTGTCTTACAAATAAAGGAGGACTATCAGGTTGAAAGATACCAATTTTATCCTTTGGGATAACGGCCTGTACAAGAGAAGCATAGATGGAGTATTCCTTCACTATGTAGACAAGGAGCAACAAACCCAGCTTTTGAAATCTTTCCACAATCTGGCTTGTGGAGGACATTTTTCATCTTCTGTGACTGCTCACAAGATTCTACGAGCTAGGTATTACAGGCCAACTCTTTCCCAAGAGGCACATAAGTGGGTGAAAAATGTGAACTCTGTCAACAATTTGTTGGAAGACCCGAATTGGCTGCCCTGCCTCTCAAGCTAGTAATCATAGAGGAACCATTCCAGTAATGGGGACTTGATTTTATTAGGACAATAAACCCATCTTCAAGTGCCAGACATGATTATGTCCTTATAGCAACTGATTATTTCACCAAGTGGGTAGAAGCAATCCCAACTAAGCATGCTACTTCAGAAGTTGTATGCAACTTTCTCAAAGAAAATATCATTTCCAAGTTTGGAGTTCCACTCAAAATTGTTACTAATAATGTAGCTTGTTTCACCTCTCAAGAGATTACGCAATTATGCTTTCATTATGGAATTACACTCTCTCATTCTTCTGATTATTTTCCACAAGGGAATGGACAAGCTGAGTCCAACAATAAGAATTTGGTAACTATTATAAAAAAGCTAGCAGATGATAATCAAAGGACATGGCATAAAGCATTGGTTAATGCTCTGTGGGTAGACAAGATCACACCAAAGAGGGCAATTGGTATATCTCATTTTTAATATCTTTACGGTATTAATGCTGAGATACCAATTACATTGGAGCTACCAGCCTTGAAATTGGTGAAGGCCATTGAAGATCAGATATATGAAAGTTCTCTTAACAAAAGAATCATGTGCCTAACTCAGCTAAAATAATAAAGAACCATGGTGGTAGACAGAATTGCTACTCATCAAAGTCTGGTAACGAAACTCTTTGACCAGAAGGCTAGAAATTGTGATTTCTAGATTGGAGATCAAGTCCTACTATGGGACAAAAGAAGAGAACGAAAGGGGATGCATGGAAAGTTTCACTCCCTTTGGAGAGGCCCATTTATAATTCATCAGCACATTGGTAAAAATAGCTTTCTATTGAAATATCAAGATGGCACACTCTTTTCTCTACCCCAAAATGGGTAGTATCTGAAATACTTCAACTCTTGAAGTATCAAATCGTTGCATATGTATATATGTATATTTGTGTTAAGTTGTGGAGCTAAAAGCTTCACTGATGCAAATGGAAGAGGTTGCTGAGTTACAGAGTAACTGATGTCGGTAGGCCAATTGACGTTGGTCATCTTCAGTTTACATAGTAACCGACATCGATTATGGGTCAACCAACATCGGTCAGATAGGAACCAACGTCGGTCACCTATATGTTTACAGAACTGGTCTAATTTTAGATAGACAGTCAGTTTGCATGTAAAGACTAATTTTAGTCTTAAGTCTGCATTTCTAATTATTGTTTGGTTTGGGATCTATTTAAGAGACCCATGGGGCATGTATTGTAAAGTAAGCAAGACCAATTAGATCTGCAGGGTGAAAGATCAAGAAGGTCTGTGGAGTACTAAAGGGAACAACAACTCGGTGTTGAGTTGATTGTTGATTGTAATTGTGAGAGAGAGAGAGAACTCTTGAGGGATAATTACTGTATGCCCAAGAGGTGTGAGAAGAGTGTGATTTCTTCATTGTATTTCCTTCTAGAAGAGTGTTAATATAGATTGTATTATTTCTCGTATCTCCTATCCTTTGTTGTTTTTGTTAGGTTGTAGAGCTAAAAGCTTCATTGATGCAAACAGGGAAGGAGGTTGCTAAGTGGCAGAGCATTCGACGTCAGTCTGATCAATCGATGTCAATCATATCCAGTGTCAGAACAACTGACATCAGTCAGGAATTGCCTGACGTCGATCACCTCCAGACAGACAGGGACCAACATCGGTCGCCTGTGCATTCCAGAACTATTTGTTACACGAACAGTTAGTTGTTAAAAGGCCATTTTGCATGTAAAGACTAATTTTAGTCTTGAGCTACAATTCTAATTATTGTAATTATAATTCTAATTATTGTTTACATGGGATCTATTTAATAGACTCATGGGTTGTATTGTAAGATTATAGAACTAGAAGGCTTTTGTAGAATCAGAAGGGTTCTATCCAAAGGAGAATCATAAGGACTTGGTGAGGCAAGGACAAGGGTTCTTCTGGGTGTGTATGATCTCAGTCAACAGGTGTGCAAGGCTAGGTTGATCTATGGTATAGCAAGATCAAGTGAGATCTACATGGTAAGTAAGATCGGTTGATCTGCAGGTGTGTGTGTGTGTGTGTGCGTGGTCTAGGTTTACAGGTGTGCAAAACCAAATTGATCTGCAGGTGGTAGCAAGATCAGGGAGATCAGCAACACAACAAGTAGCAAGATCAGGGGAGATCTACTTGGAGTACGTGGTGTACTCAGTCGTGGAGTACGTGGAGTACTTGGTGTATTGGCAGTAGTTATACTAACTAGTTGGAGGTAAAAAACAACTCTGTGTTTGAGTTGTTTGTTGTGACCATGATTGAGAGAGAGAACTCTTGAAGAGATTTAATTGTTATGCTCTAGAGGTGTGGGAGCCCTAGAGGAGTGTAAAGAAGATTGTGGCATCTTCTTGTTGTATTTCCTTTTGGAAGAGTATTAATACAATTGGGTATTGTCTCTCATATTCTGTGTTATTTCTAAATTCTAGTTACTTGTTAATTCTAGTTAAATTATGTGTTTAGTTGCTTATACAAAGGTAATCATGTGTGCTCTTATGAAGCGTGAATCCTAATAGTTGGTATCAGAGCTAGGGTTGCAGGTTCACAGAGCCTGGTTTAGAGCAGGTTTACTAACACCTTAGTTTCAGAGTGTGTTAAGTGTTTGTTGATTACAGGTCACTCTCAGGGGTTTCTGATTGAGTGGGAGTATAGAAATGGCAGAAGAAGGTAAGCTAAGAATGGAGGAATTTAATAGCAAGAATGATCAATTACGGAGTGGTGGAAAGAAAGAGCAAGTAAAGAAAGATTGCTAGTTCGTAGAAGATCAGCATGAAGGAACTGAAGAAGCAGATGTTGCAGATGTTGTTGCATAGGATGCTCTGGTATGTTCCTTGGATAAAGTAGAATCTTGTTTTATAGATTTTGTTGCCTCTTTCCATGCAACCCGAAATAGAGTATTTTTCCATGTTAAGTTCCTTGGAGACTTTGGAAAGATTTATTTAGGGGTTGGTGAGCCTTGTCAAATTGGTGGCAAAGGTGAAGTGCGGCTGAAATTGCAAACGACCAACACATGGGTGTTGAAGGATGTCATGCAGGTCCCAGTCCTAGAGAGGAGTCTAATCTCAAGAAAGTTGGGTGATGAGAGATGCACATAAACTCTCACAGTGAATGCACTTGAATTATCATGTGGTAAGAAAGTAGGTACTCTTTATTTACCTACTTGTATTACTGATTTTTATTTTATTGCAAGGATGTGGCTTTGTAGGCTTGGTCACATGAGCAAGAAAGAGATGCATGTTCTTAAGAGGAAGTCAGATGTCTTTGACAAAATTAAGAACTGGAAAGCCTTGGTGTTCATGGAGGAGATGATGGATAGTGATCAACGAGGGAGGCTGAATAAAATTGAGTAGGGCAGTTTGGACAAGGTTTTGATCCAAAGTAAGCTCATGGGTAAAAAGTCATCACTCACAGGAGAACACAGTTATCGGCATCAATCAAGGAGAACTGACATCGATCAGACAGGTATCGACGTCAGTCATGTGCAGACTAAATTTGGTGATGTCAGGCAAGTGGACACCAACATCGATTAGGTGGATGCTGACATTGGCAGTCAGGTCAGTCACAGGGAACTGACGTTGATCATGTGCAGACTGGGAGGTGACTGACATCGGTCACTGATAGAATAAAATTTGGGTGGACAGCAAGCTATCAATGAGTCTCAAACACCCATGTGGAGGTCTAAAAGGGTATGTAAACCTCAATTTCATTATTCCTCTTCTTTATACTACTTGTTGCTCACTGATGGTCAAGAACCAAGAATTTTTTTTAAAGAAGTAGAGCAGGTAGGATCTAGGAAACTGTGGGAGCATGGTATGACTCAGAAATTTGATTCCTTGGAGAAGAACCAAATGGGAGATTTGGTAGGGTTTTCAGCTGGGATGAAAGCACTGAAAGATGAATGGATTCTTAGGTTAAAGAATAGAGTGAATGGACAGGTGAGACGGAAGGCCAGGTCATATGGTCTTGAGCAAGCTGTAGAACAGTGGTATAGGTTTGACAGGTGTATGACAAATAATGGCTTTAGTCAATGTCATTATAACCATTGTGTTTCCTTTACCAAGTTGGATAATATTAGCTACATTATCCTGTTACTGTATGTTGTGTGTATGCTTGTTGCAGGGTCACACATGCAGGGAGTTGTTGAACTAAAGGTAAAGTTAGTTCAGTGGTATGTCATGAAGAATTTGGAAGCAGCAAAATTCTTTGGCATGAGTGTGTTTCTAGAGACAGAGAAGGTCACAGGTTAATTTTGTCTCTAGATGATTGTGTGAAACCAGTTAGCACACCGATGGTTGGACGGTTCTATGAACAGTGTCTTGATTCACATGATGAGGTTAAGTACATGTGTACCAGACCTGTTGTTGCCCAAGTAGTGGGTGTTGTTATCAAGTTCATAGCCAATCCAAGAAAGAAGCACTGGAGGGCAATTCAGTGGATTCTCAGGTATCTGAGAGGGACCAGTAGCAGGGATTCATGCTATGCAGGGTCAAGTTCTTTTCTACATGGGTTTGTAGATGTGGATGCAGCAAGTTACTTGGATGACAGGTGGAGCACCACAGGATGTGTGGTGGTTGGTCTTCAAGGTTGAACTTGAAGAGGGATACAAGCCAGGAAACAAATTAGATGATGTATAGGTACAGGTACAGGTGCATCTATTTATCTCCAAGTGGGAGATTGTTAGGTTGTGGAGCTAAAAGCTTCACTGATGCAAATAGGGAAGGAGGTTGCTGAGTGGCAGAGCAACCGACATCAGTCTGATCAACTGATGTCAGTCATATCCAGTGTCAGAGCAACTGATATCGGTCAAGAGTCAACCGACATCAGTCACCTCCATATAGATAGGGACTGACATCGGTCGCCTGTGCATTTCAGAACTATTTGTTGCACGAATAGTTAGTTGTTGAATGGCCAGTTTGCATGTAAAGACTAATTTTAGTCTTGAGCTATGGTTCTAATTATTGTAATTAGAAGTCTAATTATTATTTGCATGGGATTTATTTAATAGACTCATAGGTTGTATTGTAAGATTGTAGAACCAGAAGGCTTCTGTAGAATCAGAAGGGAGAATCATAAGGACTTGGTGAGGCAAGGACAAGGGTTCTTTCGAGTGTGTATGATCTCAGTCGACAGGTGTGCAAGTCTAGGTTGATCTGCGGTATAGCAAGATCAGGTGAGATCTACATGGTAAGTAAGATCGGTTGATCTATAAGTGTGTGTGTGTGTGTGTGTGTGTGTGTGTGTACATGGTCTAGGTTTGTAGGTGTCCAAAACCAAGTTGATCTGCAGGTGGCAGCAAGATCAGGGAGATCAGCAACACAACAAGTAGCAAGATCAGGGGAGATCTACTTGGAGTATGTGGTGTACTCAGTCGTGGAATACGTGGAGTACTTGGTGTACTGGCAGTAGTGATACTGACTGGTTGGAGGTGAACAACAACTCTGTGTTTGAGTTGTTTGTTGTGACCGTGATTGAGAGAGAGAACTCTTGAAGAGATTTACTGGTTATGCCCTAGAGGTGTGGGAGCCCTAGAGGAGTGTAAAGAAGATTGTGGCATCTTCTTGTTGTATTTCTTTTTGGAAGAGTATTAATACAATTGGGTATTGTCTCTCATATTTTGTGTTATTTCTGAATTCTAGTTACTTGTTAATTCTAGTTAAATTCTGTGTTTAGTTGCTTATACAAAGGTAATCATGTGTGCTCTTATGGAGCGTGGATCCTAACAATTTTTGAATTCTAGTTACATATTACTTCTAGTTTAATTTCGTGTTTAGTTGCTTATACAATAGTAATCAATTGTACTCTTAGGAGTGGGATCCTAACAATTTGTATCAGAGCTTGGTTCACTAACACCTTGGTTTCAGAGTGTGTTAAGTGTTTGTTGATTACATGTCACTCACAGGGGTTTTTGTTTGAGTGGGAGTAAAGCAATGGTAGAAGAAAGTATGTTAAGAATGGAGAAATTCAATGGAAAGAATTATCAATTATGGAGGATGCAGATAGAGGATTATCTGTATCAGAAAGATCTATACTTACCATTGGGTGAGGTTTCATGTAAGCCCACATGTATGCAAGATGAAGAATGGAAGGTTCTTGACAGAAAGGCTTTAGGAGCTATAAGGCTGACCTTGGTAGCTTCTGTGGTTTCCAACTTATCTCAGGCAAGGACAACGGTAGAGTTAATAGAATCTTTGGCAAATTTACATGAAAAACCCTCAACTTCGAATAAGGTATTTCTTATGAAGCAATTATTTAATTTGCAAATGCTGGAAGGTGGATCTGTGTATAGTCATCTTAGTGATTTCCATGGTTTGGTAAACCAGTTAAATTTAGTCAAAATAGTTTTTGATGATGAAATTAAGGATCTCTTAATCTTATGCTCTTTACCTGAAAGTTGGGATAGCTTGGTAATGGCAGTTAGTAATACTGCGTCTACTTCAAATATCTTGAAAGTTGATGATGTTGTTAGTGTAATCTTGAATGAAGAAATTCACAAGAAAAGCACAAGGGAATCATCAGGTAATGCTTTAAGTGTTGAAAGCAGGGGAAAGCAAGGAGAGAAGGTCGAGCAAGGGAAATTAGGGTCAAAGATAGGCAGTAGATCCAAATCCAGGTATGGCAGTATAACCTGCTAGAATTGTGAAAAGAAAGGACATGCAAAGAAAGATTGTTGGTTGGTAGAAGATCAACATGAAGGAAATGAAGAAGCAAAAGATGCAGGTATTGTTGCATAGGATGCTCTTGTATGTTCCTTGGATAAAGTAGAATCTTGGGTTTTAGATTCTGGTGCCTCTTTCCATGCAACCCCAAATAGAGAATTTTTTCATGATTATGTCCATGGAGACTTTGGAAAAGTTTATTTAGGGGATGGTAAGCCTTGTTAAATTGTTGGCAAAGGGAAAGTGCAGCTGAAATTACAGACTGGAAACATATGGGTGTTGAAGGATGTCATGCATGTTTCCATCTTGAAGAGGAGTCTAATTTCTGCAGGAAAGTTGGGTGATGAGGGTTGTACAGTAACTCTCATAGTGGAATCTTAGAAAGTTTCCAAGGGTGCACTTGTATTAGCAAGAGGTAAGAAAGTAGGTACACTTTATCTATCTACTTGTATTACTAATTCTCCTTCTATTTTATCTACTTCAAATGTAGATGCAAAGATGTGGCTCTGTAGGCTTGGTCACATGAGTGAGAAGGGAATGCATGTTCTTAAGTCTGATGTTTTTGACACATTTAAGAACCGAAAAGCCTTGGTTTTTAAGGAGAAGATGATGGACAGAGATTAGCTCAAGAGGATGAATAATTCTAAGTAGGGCAAGGTTGATTTAGACAAGGTTATGATCCAAAATGAGCTCGTGGGTAAAAATCATCACTCACGGAAAAACACAGAGACCGACATCAGTTAGGAAACTGACGTCGGCAATCAGGCAGGAACTAACATCGGTCAGGTATAGACTGAGGTCAGTTATGTCAGGCAGGTAAACACTGACGTTGGTCAGGGAATTGATGTCGATGATGAGGTCGGTCATAGGGAACCGACATCAGTCGGATGTAGACTGAGAGATGATCGAGATCGGTCACTATTACAACAAAATTTGGGCAGATAGCAAGCTGTCAATGAGTCTCAAATGCCCATAAGGAGGTCTGAAAGGGTAGGTAAGCCTCAAATTCATTATTCCCCTTCTTTATACTACTTGTTGGTCACTGATGGTGGAAAACTAGGAAGTTTTGAAGAGGCAATTCAGGTAGAATCTAGAAAATAGTGGGAGCATGGCATGAATGAGGAAATTGATTCCTTGGAAAAGAACCAAACATGGGATTTGGTTGAGTTTCCAGCTGGAAAGAAAGCACTAAAAGACAAATGGATTCACAGGTTAAAGAAAGGAGAGAATGGATAGGTGAGGCAGAAGGCCAGGTTATATGGTCTTGAGCAAGCTCCAAGACAGTGGTATTTGAGGTTTGACAGGTTTATGACAAAGCATGGCTTTAGTCAATGTCAATGTGACCATTGTATTTATTTTACCAGGTTGGATAATGATAGCTACATTATCCTATTACTGTATGTAGTGTATATGCTTGTTGTAGGGTCACACATGTAGGGAATTGCTGAGCTAAAGGTAAAATTAGCTCAGACATGTGCCAAGAAGGATTTAGGAGTGAAAATCCTTGGCATGAGTATTTATAGAGATAGAGAAAATCACAGTTTGATTTTGTCTCAAGAGGATTATGTGAATAAGTTAGTGGAGAGGTTCAATTTGCAGGATGCAAAATCGGTTAGCACACCTATTGTTGGATAGTTCAAGTTGAGCTATGAACAGTGTCCTAAATCACATGATGAGGTTGAGTACATGGTATGTATTAGACCTGATATTGCCCAAGCAATGGGAGTTGTCAGCAAGTTTATGGCTAATTTGGGAAAGGAGCATTGGAAAGCAGTTCAGTGGATTCTCAGGTATCTGAGAGGGACCAGCAATAGTTATTTATGCTATGTAGGGTCAAGCACTTCTCTACATGGGTATGTAGATTCGGATATGGTAGGTGACTTGGATGACAGGAGAAGCACCACAAGATATGTGTTCACTATGGTGGTTGGTCTTCAAGACTAAACTTGAAGATGGGGATACAAGCCATAAAAAAATTAGAGGACGTTGTTGTATAGGTACAGGTGTAGCTATTTATCTCCAAGTGGGAGATTATTAAGTTGTGGAGCTAAAAGCTTCACTGATGCAAATGGAGGAGGTTGCTGAGTTACAGAGTAATCGACGTCGGTAGGCCAACTGACGTTGGTCATGTTTAGTGTACATAGTAACAGACATCAGTTATGGGTCGGCTGACATCAATCAGACAGGAACCGACGTTGATCACCTGTGTGTTTCCAGAATTGGTCTAATTTTAGACGGATAGTCAATTTGCATGTAAAGACTAATTTTAGTCTTAAGTTTTCATTTCTAATTATTGTTTGGTTTGGGATCTATTTAAGAGACCCATGGGGCATGTATTGTAAAGTAAGCAAGACCAATTAGATCTATAGGGTGAAAAATCAAGAAGGTCTATGGAGTACTAGAGGGAACAACAACTCAGTGTTGAGTTGATTGTTGATTGTAATTGTGAGAGAGAGAGAAATCTTGAGGGAGAATTACTGTACGCCCAAGAGGTGTGGGAAGAGTGTGATTTCTTCATTGTATTTCCTTTTGGAAGAGTGTTAATACAGATTGTATTTTTTCTCGTATCTCTTATTCTTTGTTGTTTTTGAATTCTAGTTACATATTACTTCTGGTTTAATTTCGTGTTTAGTTGCTTATACAATAGTAATCAATTGTACTCTTAAGAGTGGGATCCTAACAATTTGTATAGTTTTTAATTCTATTTTGTTTCATTTGTTTCCATTTTTGAAGCCTTTCATTTCTGGGTAGCATGACTCCATAACCCAATGGTACATGGGAAGACACTGGAGATTCTAGATTCTACTCCTTTCAATTTGTTTTGCAATTGATAGAAGTTCCCCAACTGGAGCCAGTTGTTGTCCCCCAAAAAATATTAGTTATTTTTTGGACAACATTTAAATTATTTTGGTCCTACAGATCAAAATTATCTCTTCCCTTTCCAAATTTTGTCCTCGACATTCAAATTCTTCATTTTTCAAGCTTTTCATAAATCTACGGACTGCAAACAAGCTCATTTCTACAAGTTCAACGGGCTTCATGACTTCTACAGGTATGTTTAATCAAAAGAATTGGTTTCTAACAATTGATCATTTTCAAAATTGGTTCATCACCTTGGTTCAAATAGAAATTTCCATCGACAAGCATCATCAACAGGTTCAACGTTTGGTTCATCTTTTGGTTCAACATTAAATGGTTTAAAGGTGGGTTCAATCAAGTGGTTCAATGCTTTATTTCAACATTTGGTTCATCCACTCAGCTTCAGTGCTTTGATTCATTCTTTGGTTCAATCAAACGGTTTGTCAGTCAGTTCAAAGCTTTGTTTGAACTCTTGAATCAAAATTTGGTTCAACGGAAAGGTTCAAAGACATGGTTCAAAGGCAAGTTCAATGTTCAGTTCAATGCTTAGTTCATCGGCTTAGTTCATTCAAATTGAACCATCAACTTGAACCATTTTTGGTTCAACCGATTGGTTCAATGTCTTGGTTCAACGGAATGGTTCATCGCCAAAGTTGAAATAAGCCCAAAGGCCATTCAAAGATTACCCGAAGGGTGGATACCCTTGCGGGAGGCTCTTCCCAACTCAAAACAGGTCATTTCTTAAGGCCCAAAAGAGCAAGTGCAATCCAAAAAAGTGCCAAACAGAAAAGCCAAAAGAAGACAAAGGAATGACGCGCCCGAAAACATCAAATTTAACACAGTGAATTAGCCATTAATATTTTAAACATACAAACCATAATACATTCACAGATCTCAAAGCCAAGACTAGCAGAAAGCAGAGAAGGAACAGAACAATAATTTAAATCCAGGACCTGATTTAATTAACCGAACAAAGAGGAACGATAAAGATAAGATCAGATCACCAGGTGAACATTGGAAGTTGCAACTTTCAATAAGCATGACTTATTTCCTTGCATTGATAACATTTAATGGGTAAAGCGCCCCTAAGTTTCAATGTGTCTCCTTAATAGTTTCCAATGCAAAATGATGTATTGATTATTCCCAAGTCCTTCTTGAATAGGCTATATAAGGGACTTTCTTCGATTGTAATATAGATCTCTTTTTTGACAGGGAGAATGAAATTCTGCCCAAATTGTAAGGCATTACTGAGACTTAGAGCTCATATTGCCGATCATATTTTGTTACTGGAATAAGAAAGTAATTGGTTTTTCATACTTTGTGATGTAATATCTTTGTTATTGAGGAAATCATTCTTATGTCTTTTTCTTCGATATATCTTCTATTCCTTTAATTCAACAAGCAGAATTAGTGACATCAGTTAAGAAAGTGTCCTAAAGAGTCAACTGTGGAGAGACTTTGTGCCCCCATAACTGCCTTTAGTTTGTTTCCTTTTCATTTCTGTGTAAAGGACTTTGAGGCAACTTTGTGCCCTCATTGTCCTTCGTATCTTACTCTTGAGCAATCCAGGTGAAGACTTTGAGCTGCATCTCAATTTTTTGGTTATCACATCCTTTGCTACATTTTGTTGTTACTGCTAGGAGTATTCTTGTGGTTTGCTGAATAGTATTTCTGAAAGAAGAGGAGTATTGTCTGTCATTTCCCCTGAGTTTTTCCTTTGATCCATGCACATCATCTCTGAAAGAAGAGAGATGGATGGTTTGTCTCACTTATGAGTATTATTTTCTATTTATATATATATATATATATATATATATATATATATATATATATATATATATATATATATATATATATATAGTATACCTTCAGGGAACCTCCCCTTGATGAGAGGAGAGATCAGTGTCTTTCTGATATGGTAAAACTACACATTTGGATGACTAATCTTCCTACTTTGGCTGATCAGACCTATTTTATTTGTCAGTGCACTGATCGACAAAATATTCAACCAACATGTTGTAAATAACATCGAACAACCCTCACTATCCAATTGCCCTACTAATATTAAATTTTACCTTAGATATGGAACATGTCTAACATCCTTTAGTATCCATGTGTTCCCATTCTACATATTCACTTGAACATAACCTTTCAATACTATATTGCATGGTTCATCATCACCAAGATAAACATATCCAAAATCTCTTTGAACATAATCAATAAAAAGATGCCTATATGGGGTGGCATGAAAAGAAGCCCTTGAATCTAATACCTAAGTTGCCATATTTAACTCCTTGGTCTCCTCATGTTTGGCCTTTTTATCCCAAAGTTCCCAACATTCCTTCTTTGTGTGTCCATTATTCCCATAGTGCCAACACACTATCTTATCTCTAGATTTAGATCTTCTCTGACCCTTTGACTTTCCACAATTTATTTTACTTCTATCCTTTTGTCTCCCTCTAGTCTCCACCATTAATTCATTCCCTGAAGATGATTCCCTAGTGCTCTTCCTTCACATTTCCTCACTAAGAATCACATCTATAAGATCCTCAAACATTAAACTTCCCTTAGCAGGGACATCATTACTCACATCCATAACTAGGCTATCCCAACTATCAGGTAAGGAGCACAAAATCAGTAAAGTATTAATTTTATCTTCAAATTTAATACCAAAAAAAGGTAGCATAATCACAACCATATTAAAATCATTCAAATGATCAACTCTAGAACCATTTTCAGATATTTTCATATTAAATGACTTTTTCATCAAAAATATTTTATTATAGGCAGAGGGTTTTTCATATAAATCCCATAATTTCTTCATCAAACCAAATGTGCTCATCTCCTCTAAAATATTGAAGGCAACTGAAGATGCAAGGCACAACCATATGGATCCCAGTGCTTTTCTATCAAGCAAATTCCAATTTGCCTGATCCATACCTAAAGGTTGGCCTAATTTCCCCATCAAATGGAGATGAAGATCCTTTTAAAACAAGTAATCCTCCATTTACGTATTCCACAATCTAAAATTCTACCCATTGAATTTTTCAACTCTAACTCTGCCATTATCTACCATAGCTCCCACTCAAGCTAATATTTTTCCCTGCGATTCACCACTTTAGTAAAACTACTAAAGCTAGATTTGATACCATTTTTTAGGAATAAGTGATTAATTATACAATAAAATGCAACATGGAATTCATTCCTCAAAATCATAGTAGCAGAGACATATGGAATAAAATTTAGATCTAAGCAAATACACACAACACTAATATAATGTGGTTCACCCAATGTGGGCTATGTCCACCAAGAGGCTCTTTATAATATTATAAACAAGAGTACAAAACAACTCTCAGAAAAAAAAACCTCTTACAAAGATAACTTTCTTCAACCTAAATTCACACCAAAATTCTTTAGATGTTAAGCTACACCTCAAACCCTATCACACTGACCAAAGAGAGAATTACAAAGCTCAGAAATGAGATGCAAAACATAATGAATAATGTGTTACCCCTCACCCCTATTTATAATTTTCAAAAATCCCTTGAAAAATTCACCATAACCATAGAGATAACCATATCCCCAAAAAGTAAGGAAAAAAATAAGGGAGGTCTCAACCACATAATCCCTCGATTCTCTCAACACTTTAGATCTCACCCACTTCTCCATAAAATGTGCCACAAATAGGGGAAGTGGTTAACACACTAAAAAATGCATCCCACCATTTTTGAAAGTAAATATTCCATGTTATACTTGTCCTATTAATTTTATTTTTACCTTAAGAATGAAACGGGCTCCATATTTAACACATATGACCCCTTGACTAGTCCTGCTAGCCCAAGCATCTTTCACAACCTTCATATGAAATGTTGATGTAGAGAGACAGATTAGGAGTAGTGTTTGTTTTAGGTTAGTCTCACATTTGAAGAGAATTTGTATCTAGTTGGTAGTGGTCAAACTATTTTGTTACATCACCTCTACTAGAGTAGCATTTTATCTCTCTTCCTAGCAAGTTGGTAGATTAGTTTGTGAGCCTAATTAATACATAAAGGGATCTATCACTTTAACCTAGAGATTTAATCTATGTTTAGGCCACCAACAGCGTAGGATTATCTCCATGTTATTCTAAATTTGGAAGACTTGAACCACCTTTTAAGGGATCAAATTTGGTTCATAAATTTTTTGGCATGCTTGGTAGGACTAAGGTCCAATGTAGTAGAAGGATTTTTAGTGTTGTTCTTCTACATATCAGCCTTTGGAAAAACTAAAAACATCAATGGTGAATTTATGCATAATCATTTGGTTCCAACATCTCAATCACTTATTAAAAGTAATATCTATCTTAAATTCATTGTCTTGATGAGGTTTGTATGACTGAGTTTGAAGTAGAGTTAAATTTTACGCAAGTTGATGAGGCATGTCAAGCCTCTAATACTCCTTATCAACCTCATTATGACCATTATTAGTCATATAATGAGCTATATATTTATTCATATCAATCTTATGACGGCCCCACTTTCCCTTCATATGACTCCAACTATATGCCTCAATATTCTTATCAAGCTTGTCATCCTCCTTACTATTAATAACATCAACCTTACCCTCCTTATCAGCCATATCAGCCTTATGACCAGCCTACACCTTCTCAATATGGCTATGATGATGCATATAAATAACCTTGTTTTTGGAATAAAATGGATGGGATGGAGAATAATATACTAGCATGTGAAAAAAGAGTTTGTTCAACTTCTCAATATGAAAAAGTGATTGGGTGGTTTCAAAGTGTATCTAATGATCCATTAGTGAGAAATGAGTTATGTACATTGGTATTGGAGAGGATGAATATTTGGGAAAGACAACAAAGTGAGTTTTATCAGGTATGTCAAAATCCCTCTTGTATTCCTTATTAGCCCTGTTATGCTTCATATCCTCATGAAGTCATTGACCATCCTCAAATAAAACCTCCAAGAGAACCTTCTAGTGTGAAGGTCCGAACTTTGAACCAAGTAGTTATGTCTTGGGAGAAATAAGAGGAAATGATCCAAGATCAAGAGATTGAAACCAAAGAATACACTATGCCTATTCAAGCCCCTTTTCCCCTTCCTCAAGAACCTCAAGCTATTCCATCTTTTAAGTTTATTCAATAAGAGATAAAAAAATAAGAAGAAGGTCTTACTAAAGAAGGTTGAGAATCAAGTCTCAATTGTTGAATAACTTCAACAAATATATGAAAAAAATGAAGCAGTTGTTAAGGAGGATAAATCACTTATATCACAACTGAATTTGATTTCTCTCCAATAATTCTGACAAGAATATTCCATTCCTAAGAATTTAATTTGTAATAAAGCTCCCTCAATCCCTAAACCAATTCATGAGAAACCTACCATACCTCATACCCCCTCTCAAACTCACTAAAATTCTCATCACCCTCCCACGATCTCCCTTTTTGAAGAAGAACCTATCCTATGGGAGGAAATTTGAGAAAACCAAACTGTAGTTATAGATGATGAAGATGATTCAAGTATGTTTAATGAGGAGATATTAATTGGTACTCCACTTGGGGAAGAAAGAAGCAATTTAGTTTTCAAAGATGAGGTTATAGAATAAGGTATTGATGGTATTATTTAATAAAGAGATTCAATTAAATCTAACTTTTATGAGGTTACAGCTAGTCTTGATGTTGAAGGCCCTCTAAATCAACAACCTGAGGTTATGGATGAGTCTGATATGGATTCAAATGAACAAGAATGTGAACTTGAATAAAGAGTACAATTTGAAATATTGAATGAAGTTGAAATAATTAACAATGAGAAAGAAGATGAACTTGATGTATTTGACTTGTAATAACATCATGGTTGTATAAAGAGGTTTGATATTCTTGATATCTCTATAACTCTTAAGGATAAAGGTGAGGATGCTTTTCTAATTAGTCTTTCTCATATTGATGAAAGAGAAGAGATAAAAGGTGATTGGCTAAAGTGTATTGAGTCACTTCAAGAGATTGAATGCCTTTGAAAGGATACATTTTATATTGAGCATGCTTATGATGATTTTGATCAATAAACAACCATTTAAGACCATGATGTATCTTAGATTGAGTATGCAAATCTCCTTGAAAATATTGATGAGCTTGCAACAGCTAATAAGAAACATGAGGTCACTCAAGATGTCATGAAGGTCCAAGAAGCATGCTTAGAAGGATCATCATTATATGAGGTTGTAGATACTAAGAAACATGGAGTATATATTGAAGCACATGATGATTTCATCTTCATATGAGATTGGTTTGTTGCAAGTAACTAATTTGAGAACATGCCAATAGGATCAACAATCAACACAAAGATGAAACCAACAAGAGAAAGGTCTATGAGGTAGCTTGCCTCATTATATTCTTCACCTCATGGAGGAAAATATATCACAAGCTTACCCTTTGACCTAGGAGGAAGAAGTTATTTTTAGTTTAGTTGTACAATTTATTTGCTTTGTCTTATTCTGTTTTCCTTAAGTGCTTGGCTAGCACATGTGTGTGTATTGTTTCATTTTACTTTGTGTTATCTTTGTTTTGTGTGTGTTTAAAGGTCAAATATGTGTGTTTTGACTTGGTAAAGGTCTGATCATATCTGAGTTTGAGTGCAAGTGAATCCATTTCCCAATGGAAGGTCAAAGTTACTAGTCTAATTAGCATTGCAGGCATGCTAATGCTATGAATTAGTAATTCATTGACCAATATTTAACCCCAAGGTCAAAATCTCAAACCCTATGGTTAAAAACCTTATTTTTATGTTTTATTAAAAAAATTCATTGCACATTACATGCCTTGATAGTCTCCAATTGGTTTTTATAAGGTCTTATTAGCATTGTTTAAGGTAAATTTAGAGAAATTAAGGTAATGTCCAATATTTGTCTTGTAATGGTCTAGTCAAGTCATGGTGAGATTAGGGGTGAGTACACATGGTTTCATAGGTTAATTTTTTACTTATCAAAGTCATTTAATGTCTTAATTAACTTATATAAACATTTCATGTTAATTTGCAGAATTTAAGGTTCTTTTTCAAACTTTAAGAAAATGTTTTATGAAGAAAATATGTTTTTAACTAACTCCAATGTGTGTCAAATTTGATGAAATACAATTATATCTACATTAAACTTATATAATCTTTCACAATAATTTTTTAATGTGTATATTATAGTCACAAGTCAGAGAGTGGTCATATTATTTTATTTCAATGCTTAAGAGGTAGTTTTAAGTCAATTGTATAGAATTGGCATATCCACTTCAAAGTGAAAACATTTAAAAGGTGTCTATTGGGATTATAAAGTTCAAAACCATGTTTATATTGTAGGCACAGGTCCTGAAAGTTCAAAAAATGCTTATTTTTCTTCATCATTCCATTACCAAGATTGCAAAGGTAGTTTTCAAGAGGATGGTATGGACAAGAAAGAGAGAGAGTCAGGGTCTAAAGTTTTTTCTATGGGATGGGGTTCTAGTAAGATTCAATTTTTTAGCATTGGTTTTTAGATCCATCCCCTCTCTTTTTGGAATAATTACTAAGGAGATAAGGTGCTTTTGAGAGGTACAAAACCCCATAGGATCATTTTTTCTCCTAAAGGTGGTAATTTTATTCAATTTGGAAGCATGAGAGAAACTAGAAAAGATACACATAGGTCTACATATACATTTCAGACCTTCATCCACCAAGTTGGTACATGTGGGAGGTCATTTGAGAAAAAGAGCTTCATAAGAATTGGTTGCAAGTTTGTACTTAGGTTTCAAGGTTCTATATAGACTTCAATGTAACCAAATGATCGAAATATGTTTACACCATATTATCACTTCAATTAATTCTCTATAATCATATGTAGATTATTTACTAAACTCCCCAAGAGTCACATCATCACTCACCTTGAAGACTGTGTGTAGGTTGCTTTTGTAATAATGATTGAAAAATACTTATATTGCCTTGTTATATTTGTTTGAGGGATTTAACTCATAAATTATTAATGAAACACTAGTTAATAGTGATATTAGTGTTTTAAATATCATGACAAACTTCATAAAAGTCTTCTTGCATTAAAATGTAGACCTACAAGTTTGCCTAGGTTTGTAGGTCTCCTTTTCACACAAAATGCAATAATTATTTGTTTGAAATGATGCTCAAAGGGAAGAAAAAATATGGAAACTTGAGAAAAAACTTTAAAAGTGTCAAATAGGCAATTAATAAGTAACCTCAACCTCAAAATAGGCAAGCCTAATGTCAGTATGAGTTTATGACTGTATTATAACCCTTCATATCCACAAGTGACCTAAAGTGATAGTTTTGCATTGCTAGGTGTCAATAAAGAAGAAAACACCATCATGAAATAGGGTATATACACTATAGGATTTTTATAAATCCTTAAATTTTCCTAAGTGCATATTCAAGGAACCTAAAATGTCAAAATTCAGACCTATAGGTCTACAGAGCTATATATCTTCCTTTCATGAAAATACAATGACTCTCATCTCTCAAATATGGTTCAAAGGGTGAAATAAGAATATAAAATATTATTTAAAATTGAGATAATGTGTTATGTTAAATATAAATTTTAAAAAATGTTCAGATACTCACCCTTTATCTCTAATATATCATACTTGATGCCTACAGTCAGATAAGATCCTCAGGCATGTGTGTGTTAATTTAAAAAAAGAAGTAATAACAGTTGGGCTTGAATGAATGAAATTTTTCATTTAAATCATGGATATGAGTTAAATTTTGAGTTTAGAACATTTTTTAAGAGAATAATTTTTAGTTGAAACCATTCTTAGCATTAAATCTTCTTAAAGACCTATACGCAGAATGGTCTAAAGTGACTTGAGCCCTATGCAGCTAATTTTGTGTTGAAAGGAATTATTTGTTGAAAGAAATAAATGAATGATTTTTTTTTTTGGATATAATAATCATCAATTAATACCCTTAGGGAATTTATACAAGTAAATGTAGGTTTTACAAAGCTAAAACCATGCAAATAAGGAGCTCTCATAGGCACAGTCAAGTTTGCCAAGTCAAGTAAAGATGTCTACTTAGTTTGATCATGGAAAAGGTATGTTGAAGGAATTAAGTCACATTATAATGTATTATAAATTTTTCATGACTCCACGTAATATTCACAGTCAATAAAACAATGAAAAGTTTTGATAGTACACTTTTCTAGGCCTCTAGGATCACTAACATTAATTTGCTAGAGAATCCTAAGTGTAGGTTGATGATGGTTATGATACATTTTGAGAAGAAGGATGATATTAATACCATGATTAAATTTAATGGTTATTTATATAGACTCTCTTGAAGTTTTTTGGGTAAAAACCAAACTCAAAATACTACATGTGGGCCTAAAACTCTTTAAGACCTCATGGTCGCATACTCAACAACCCAAGAGGCACCAACTTGTGCTTAGATCTCCTAGGATAAGATTCATTTTGGTAGTATTTTTTAGGGAGAGATATTAGTGTCTATTCACTATAAATTTGGTTCATTAAGTTTTCCATCCAAGGCATATATTGTATGAATCATCGTTAAGATGATAAGACACTCCAAACCCTCTTAAAACCCTTCTAGTGACCCAATGAGAGGAAGGTTGATCTAAATGGTTTATAATGGATTTATTTTTTCCTATAAAAAATTTTATGACCTCTTTAAGTCTAATGATCACCTTCTTGAGTAGTTTTTACCACCTACAAAGTACATTATTATAAGGAATATTCTAAGAAAGCTTATTTGTAGGCCTATTTGTGAATGATCAAGGCGGTGTTGAGCACCAAATTAATGAGATAGGATTGGTAATACTATATATATCATCATATCCAAAAATCATCCAAAATTCTCCTAAATCAATTCTTGTACATTCCAAGTTAATAGTTTGGTCCTAAAAGAGTAAATGCACCATCTTGCTAATCGGGAAGCTCTATTGCAGGCCTATGAAGTAAACTTAGAGGGATTTATTATAAAATATTAGTTCAATTAAAGTTTTTTAGGCAATACCAAACCATTTTCATGCTTTATAACTTCCAAATTTCATGAAAAATAGTTTGAATGCCTCTCAAGCCTATACAAGCACCTAAACTGAGGTTTTGACCATTTCTTAGTCCACCTATCCATACAAAGTTATAGGAGCCAAAAATTGACGTGGATCATGGTATTAGGTTGGGGAAAGTAAATTAAACAATTTATATAAGGTTCACATGTGTGAGGGTTATTTTGGGAAAAAACTCAATTTCTAGGTATGAAAGCCTAATTGAGGCCTAATTGAGGAGAGGCTATCATAAAAAGTGTACTTACACTTGGATTTAGGTCCTAAAATTTGATATGGATCTATAATGGGATATTGGATCCTCAAAAATGACTTTATTTTCTAAGGATAGACTAAACATTATTCTACACAAGGAAGTTTGCATGATTTCAGTGTTACAAGGAAGGCCAACTGAGAGCTTAAGATGCAAGATGAAGTCTTTGAGAGAGTTTGATGGTTCCAAAAGATTTTTTATAGGTCTGATATGATATTAATAATTCATCCATGGAGATATATTTATTTGATGAGGACAAACTCAAGATTTGACACTTTTAAGCAAGATTGGCATACTAGGATAAATTGAGATTTAATACACCTAAGGAGCTATAATCATCATGGAAGAATCAATTATGAAGACTTTTAAATAGATGAAAAGTGTCAAATATCAGATCAAGATATAGGTCAATAATATTTAATGATTAACTATTATATTTTTCCATTCATAATCTAAGAGAAATGGAAGTTTTGAAGAGTAAGGAAAGGTGTCAAGCAAAGTTGTAAAATCCTATGCCATGTGGAAGAGGAAGACATCTTCAAGAGATCAACACTTATCCTTGAGAATCTGACAGATAATTCCATAACTCATTATTTTTTATAACTCTCTTTCAGACACTTTTCACTCCCTCTCTCCTACACCCTTCTCTCCTCTGAACTATCTCACTTTTTCTATATATTTAGCCTTGATAGGCTATGTTTGTATCCTCCCCCTGAGCATGGTGAATCACTACCCATTTTCAATCCTTTGATCCCTGATAAAAGTATGGTTTTACCTCCTCATTTGACTAGTTTCAATGTGTGTACTTGAATAGTTGATGTTTAAAAGTGATTAGATTTGATTCCTTCGCATGTTGTCCTTATTTGGAATTCATATTCAACTCAAAATCATTTTTTTAGGTCTTATGAAATGTCAAAGTGAACTGTAAAAGGTTGAGTGAGTTTTCTATTCAATAGTATCATCGTATGACACCTTGACTAGTCCTCCAAGCCCAAACATTTTTTAAAACCTTTATATGAAATGTTGATGTAGAGAGGCAGATCAAGATTAGTGTTTGTTTTAGGTTAGCCTCATATTTGAAGTGCATTTATAGCTGGTTCATAGTGTTCAAACTATTCTGGTGAATCACCTCTATTATATTATGTTTCTCTTTCTCTTCCTATCAAGTTGGTAGATTAGTTTGTCAGCCTAAGTGATACATCAAGGGAGCTAGCCCTTTAACCTATAGATTCAATCCAAGTTTGGGCCACCCATAAACTAGGATTATCTCCATGTTATTCCAAATTTGGAAGGCTTGAACTAAATTTCAAGGGTATGGTGAAGGATATTAAGTGATTGAGAATATGGGATCATACTACCAAAAAAATCATCATTAGCAGAAATGTACAGTTTAATGAATCATCTTTTCTAAAATTAGACGTAGAAATGAAAGAAAAATAACAACCTGAACATCAACATGTTAATGTTGTAATTGAACCACTTTTCAAATTATAAAAAGGAGGAAATTCTTTCATTTTTTGATGGTGAAAATGTTTGAGTTTGACAACAACATAATGAAACACCATAGTTGGAAACACGTTCATAGCTAGTATGGAGATCTACATGGGTTAGGCATCCTCCTAGTAAGTAAAATCTTGCTATTTTAATTTCTTTGATTCCTAATTATTGGGAACCTAGTTTTTATTAATAATAATTGGTAGATGTGGATAGTGCCAAATGAAAAAAAATATTGTAGGAGGAAATGGATGCCTTGGATAAGAACAAGTCATGGGACTTGGTAGAATTTCTAAAAGGTAGAAAAAAAGTTGGGTACAAATGGGTTTACAAATGAAAGATAGGTGTTGATGATAAAGTTGAAAGGTATAGGGCCAGATTGGTGGTAAAATTATTTTCATAGAAAGAAGGTATTGATTACCATGAAATGTTTTCACCATTAGTTAAACTTGTTTCAATTCGAGTTATTTTATCATTAATAGCTTTACTTGAATTGGAGCTAGAGCAGTTAGATGTTAAACAACATTCTTACATGGAGATTTATAAAAGGATATATATGGAACAACAAAATTTTTGAATAGGTTAAAAAAGGTACTTGTTTCCAAGGTCAAGAAATCATTGTATGGACTGAAACAGTCACCCAAGAAATGATACAAGAAGTTTGATCCCTTAATGAGGAGCCAAAAAATTTTAAGAGTGAATATGATCATTGTGTTTAATTCAAGTTTTTGGATAGTGTCTTATTCATTATATTGGCACTGTATGTTGATGTTATGCTTGTATTAATTAAAATCATGGAAAATATCAATAGTTTAAAGGCTCATATGGTTAGGAAATTTTATATGAAGGATCTAAGTGCATCAAAACAAATCTTAGGCATGGAGATACATAGAGAAAAGAAAAATGGTAAGATTTGGTTATCATAATGGGTATTTGAAAAAGATACTAACCAAATTTGGTATGAGGAATGTGAAATTAGTTAGTACCCCTTTTGCTTCACATTCAAAATGTTACTCAAGTTTATATCCTAGTAGTGATGAATAAAAGAAGTATATGTCTCATGTACCATATGCTAGTGCAATAATAAGTTTAATATATGTTATGGTATGCACAAGACAAAATATTTCACATTCATTTGGAGTGATCACTAAATACATGGCAAATCTAGGTAAAGAATATTGGGCCGTAGTGAAGTGGGTGTTTCACTACTTGCAAGGCAAAAGTTATTATTGGATTACCTACAATAATAATGGTGATTTTATTTGTGGATATGTTGATTCATATTTTATATATGATTTAGATAACAAAATTTTGACTTATATTTATGATTTTACACTTGAAGGTGGACCTATTAGTTGGATGTCAAAGGTTCAAAATACCATTATTGCAAAAACTACAAAGGCAAAATATGTTGTTTCATATCATGCTTGTCAAGAGGCAATCTGGCGAAATGGCTATTAGGTGAGTTTGGAAGAGAGAGATACAAAATGATGGTATTTTGTGATAGTTAGAGTGTAATTTATTTGGCCAAAATTCTATCTTATCATAGTATGACAAAGCATACTAAGTAACATCTTATTAGACAAGTGATTTATGAAGGAAAATTAACACTTGAAAAGGTTCACACATAGGAAAACAATGTTGATATGTTCACAAAACTAATATTAACAAAGAAGTTAGAATGTTTTTTGGCTTATCTTGGCTTGATATCAAGTGAAAATTATTGTCAAGGTGGAAATTTCTAGATATGCGACAACAAAGTTAAATTTTGGATCCCTTTATGGTATGGTTTGTAGCTTGACAGAGAGGGTATGGACCCCACTATTGTCATAGGGCGTGAATTCCTATTTCTAGGAAGATGAATTCCACTAAATTATATTTTTAGAAGGAAAGACCTAATGTCATTTTCCACTCTATTTCTAGAAGTGAGAATCCTAATGGTGCTTTGGCAATTATGCATATTTATCTTTGTGGAGTTAGCATGTAATCTAAACATTGATTTTACATGTAATATGTTCATGTTGGAATTAAAAAAGCTTGATATCTTGCACTGTGGATGTTCCCTTAAATTTTTTAAGTTTTTATCACATAAATCATGTGTTTTGTCTCATGCCTGTTGCATATTTTTTAATTTAATTATCTCTATTATTATAATATGTTATTTTTCTACTATTGTAGAGTGTGTGGTTTCCTAACAAAAACTATGTGGATTATACTTTGGCTATATTGGTTACATGCCCAAACATACCAATTAGCCAATTACAAATGCACATAGGGCAAGGTCACTCTACAAATGACCAAATTTTATATCATGTGACAAAAATGAGAGCCAGGCTCACAATGCTAGCTTGTAATTATGGTGTAACCATTTATTCATGTTGTCTCTCCCTGATTGACTGAACACCAAATTTGTCATGTAAGCCCATTAAAAACAACTTAAAAAATCTACTAAAACTTTAACCTAATTTCAAATGAGAGAGTGGGATATAAACACATAATAAATAATGAATGAATGATTATTTTGATGCTCAGTACTCAAATGAAACAAACCACAAGTAAATTTTCTATGGCTTACTTTGGAATTCAAATCCACACCTACTAAACACTTGTTCCTTTCTCTTCTATTTTTTATTACGAAGTGCCTTTATAGTCTCCACAAAATATTAGGGTCCAAATAAAATACTTTGAAATCAAAGATTCTCAATCCATTGTCATTGGTGTAGATTTGATCAAAGATCCAAGTAAATGTAGGTTTGCCTAGGTAGCCTCATATAATACCACACTTAAACAAGCAAGGAAAATCCTCAATTATACACAAAAAAATTAAGTCAAGATGAATGAAAACAAAAATAAGCTATATATTCACCCATAAACACTATGAAACTGAACACAACAAATGAAAATCCTATTTTAAATCTTAGATCTAAATAATGATAAAACAATGTTGTTTTTTAATCATACAAAACAAGTTTACATTCCTTGATATGCTCATCCAAAAATATTACTCATGTGTTCTCAATATAAATAGACATACTGAAAATTCTAAACACATAAATTTGATAACTACAATGCTATATGACCTCTATAAACACCACCTATTGATATAAATTAACCTATATAGGCATTACACCTAGTTTAGGCCTCTTTGGGCTCTTTTCGTGATCCATGTCCAACTTTCCAATAAGATTATAACCATCTTCGATCCATCCCTACCTAGAGGAAATCCATAATATTTTATAGGACTCGATTATCTTACAACTAAAAATCAACATTTAGGGAAACATGGCATCGACTAAAGAAAATATTGTTATACATTCTTTACAAAGAAATTGATAGCATACCCATGACATGAGCCACTTATCCTTTTGGAAACCTCTTTGTTTTTTTCCTTTTAATTGATATAAGAGACCTAACCCCTTTGAATCTATGTTCTCTCTTCTAAGCTTGACAATTGTTTACATTCCTTATCAACATTGCCATGTTCTTCTTAAATATGCATGATATGACTCCAATATGGATAAATAGTCCCCAATACCCACTGAGTATGCTCTACCCACTGAGTTTTTATTGGGATTTTCCTTCATAATAGTAACAACCTCTTTTTTCTTTCCTCTATATACTCCTATGAAGAGAAAATAGATCCTGTAAACAAAAAATCAAATAGATCCTATAAACTATAACAAGAGGAAAAATACTATAAAAATATAAGAGAAATGGAATACACAAGATTTTCTTTGGTATAAGTGAAAAAGGTGGGTAATAAAATGGGGCCTACCTACGAACATGTTTTTCCCAAATCTTGAAAAATCTCAACTTCTATAGATTATTTGAGACGGCTATACTTAAAACTTGAAGATGGTATAAGAACATGAATAGTATTATTTTGAGTCTAGTCTCTAAAACACTATTTTTCTATTAAAAAAGGTTAAGTATAAGTAGTTTAAACATATGAAATTTAAAGAGGAACTTCTATTTTTAACATTACCCATTGGATCCCAAAATCTGAGGTCATGGTGATATGAATTAAATAATGGCACATGTGTTTCAAATGCATCTAATGTTGGCCATGTTTTCAAATTAATTCTCCCTATTATAACAAGTATATGATGCCATGGAGTCTAATTTTTTCCTTACTTCTATCATAAAATCCATGAATGAATTGGTAAGACTCTTCTTACTTTGCTAGCTTATCCAATACATAGTAAGGCAGCTTGAGGGATGAGACCAACACTCCATAAATTATGATGAATGTGTAGTGTAAGTATTACTAATAGGCTTTGATATAAAATATACTTTATTATTTCTTCAAAAACTCTTGGAATTATTATCTCATTGATGGCTCAATATAGTAGTGGACATAAATAATTTCATATTTCCTTGATGAAATGTTAATTCTTGTGCACATATAACTTTAAAAATTGAAAATGTATAATAGTTTGGGAGGCATGAGTCTACATACGTATGAAATCACAATTCAATTGGCCACATTCAACATATAAGAATTAGGATATCATATATAAATTATGCCCTTATATCACTTATTGGACTTGTTGTCATGAATTGTAAGAAACTATTTCTCTTAGGGCACATTTTAATCATTATTGATAATCATTGAAAGTATGGGAACCCAATTTTGATCAACATGGACAATGATTGTAGCTCTCTATAACATATTCATTAGTTCCATCACAACTCTAACACATGGTCTAAAAATCTAATTGGAATAGAATTAACATATTATATATTCACCCAATTATATAGGTCCTTAGCAACATATTTGAGAAATTATTTCACATCATGGCTACTAAGCCATCACAATACCATTATTTGATTGTAGACCATTATAGGTGTGACAACCAATATAAATCTTAAAATTAAATACTTTCATGAAACATTATTTTATTATAATGTTTAATTAACAAATCCATGTCTTCTTGGTCTGTAGTTTTTGTTAGAGTATCTTTTACTTATGCTTGCTAGATATTATGTGGACTTTAGTCCCATATTGACTAGTTTAGATTGCTTTATGTTTTGCCTTTCTTATGTAAGCAAGTGCAGTCATTGTAATATTTATGATTTTGTATTCATATAATTTGAGTATAACAATTATTTTTTCAATTGGTTTCCTCTTGTTTATGTTGATTCATTAATGGTTGTGGTGATGATCCATTGGAGTAATCTTGGCTAAAGAGTTTTTATAACTCTTACGTAGTAATAGAGCCACCCTCCAAATAGCTAATACTCAACCTTGATTATTTTTCAATATTATTGGCAAACACATAACATCTATCATGCACCTATAGGTAGTCACCTGATTGACTGGCATTTAATTTGTGCACTGAGATCTTGATTTTTTGTTTGTATTGGCTAGATCTGCACTCCTTAGGAGCCTCCTCTTACTTGAACCATGTGATCTCCATGCTCATATCAACACTAGTTTTGCCTTTTTATGGTTTAAATATTCAATAAAATAGTCTTATATCACCATCCTCTTGCTATGATTTGAGAACCTGCATAGAGTTATTTTTTGGTGGACTCCTCTTCCATCTTTATAAGAATAGATCCCACAATTTTGTGTTGTAATCCTTAACCACATAGAGAATTTGTGGCTACTAAATAATATTGTAGAAATAATATTTCATCTAGAAATTCTTAAGATAGACATGCAAGGCTAGGTTGTGGGAGTGGAACATAATAGTGGCCATGGTTGGAGATGAATTAGGGTAGTTGGGCTGGTGGCATTGGGTGGTGAAGGCAATGATAGTGGATACATAGGCTAGTGGATGTGCTACCTGAACATGGTGAAACTCAACCATGGTTGAGCCCAACTGCCTCTAGATTTGTTGTGTTTGAAGTTTTATTTTTCATTTTTGGACTTATCTACTTTGTTGTTGCATGGATATATTCCTAATCTTTTTTATCTCCATTTATTTTTTTAGATAGGTATGAGGTCTGTGTGGAGGTCTTATTTTTCTACTACAAGATAAATGAGTATGGTTTTAGAAAATGATTTTTATCTAAATTGGAATGCTCATGTTGAAGCATTGACTAAGTTGTCTTTGTGGAGAATCACTATAGATCTATGGGTGGCATTGGAGCTTGGTATCACCTTTGTTATTAGCTTGTCCTTTTCAAGGGGACCTGCTTATTTCAGATCTAAGTTTCACACTGAAGCTAGAGGTTTTTATCTTTTCAAATAAGATTTGTTATTTACCTTGGACCTACTCCTTTTTTTGGAATTATCATTGACAAAGAATAGAACATATCTGTAACAGAGAAAAGACTAGATAGCATTGAATTTTTTTTATGTTTTTTTTCTGATCTGGACTACATAGCAAATCTGATGTGTCCATTACCAAAGCATTTGGAGAATAAGTGGTAGACATAAGCTCCTTTTGATATACTTAATTTATTTTTATAAAATAACACTTTGATCAGAGTTGTGCTTCTTTATTCTTTCTCAAAGCTGAGTGATTGGTGAATTTCATTGTCCTGTGTTGGTTGGGCATCTTATTTTTAGGCATGCACTTTTGTTGATAGTGCTATATTTTTTACCTCTAATTTACCATCCTCTTGATCATCAAGGAACTATGGATATCACTCTTTCGCCTTATGGCATGTCATTTTCTTTCTTATCATGGTGAAAAAAAAAAATCCACTCCTTTCCTCTCTTTGCATAGCTATTCATTCATTTTATTTGCCTTAATAGCCATATTTTTTTAAAGAAGTCAAACTCATTTGAATGAATACCAAGGAAATAGACAAGACTCTTTTTTCCTTTGGTTGAATTTTTTAAGTCCATTGAAAAATTATGGTTCTAATGAGTTGCTTCACACCTATTTTTATTAATAATTTGATCTCAAAAACCAATTTGTGTTTTTTTTAATCATTTTGACCCTTTTTATGGAAAATCAACACATAAATTTTAAACAGTAACTCAGATTTGATTTTCATTTTTTTTTTAAAAGTGTGTTTTTTATTATCTATCTATTGGTGTCATTAAATTGTAAAAATCCACTATTTTATAAAGTGCCTCAATCTAGGGGGTCTCTTTGCATTGTTGTGTTGTTATTGCTATAGTTTATGGTGACATTTTTAGTGGTGATGAATTTTGATAAGTTTTGAGCATTTATTAAGGGATTATTCATTATTTTTCACATATCTTATGTCTTTCATTTTTCCAAGATCAAAGGGTGAGTTTCAGTCTTGTAGGAGTTCAAACCCCCTCACAAGAAACATAAACTTCCTTGTTACTTCTTCTCAATTACATTATCATCATTTTTTGCACTCATGGATGAATTTTTGGCTAAGTCCAACATCCTATTCTTGAGCATACATTTTGACTCCCATGGGGTTTCATATTCTATGGTCCCTACATTGTACTTTATACATGCATCTCAAATGCATTTTTGGCTAAGCCCGACATCTTTTTGCATGTGCTTTGCATATTGTTGTTTTTGGCTATTGATTATTTTTAAGGTGTGTTTTCATACATCATGGCTCTTTTATCCATTTATCACACTCTTTTATCATCCCACGATATGCATTAGTACATTCACACATTGGTAGTTATGGCATGTCTCCTCAAGGCCCCTTTCTTAGCACCTCACCTTCTTTTATGGATACACCTTTTCTGTTTCCTTGTTTTTGGAGCACCTCTCTTGATGGTTTATTCAATAGGTTGACATTATCCTCATTTGGAGATATTCTAGTAAATCCCAATGTCTTCCTTGTTTGCATTTGGTGTTTTAAAATGTATGGATTATGTTGTACTCGCACTAAATTATAAAGTGTCATAGGCAGTTTGCTAATATAACATTGTCTACCTTCATGCATTTGTATGCTTTATTCTGAGCACCTTTACACTTCATCAATTTTTGTATTTTAAATCACCACCATGGGCCATCATCTTTGATAGGATTATCTATATTTTTGACACATTTTTTATAGTTGATAGTCTCCTTGTTTGGATCTATTTTGGCATATACAGTGTCAACTCGTTTAGTGTTTGAGTAGTGGATTTGGACCACTCATGCAGACACCTTTATTTTTCCACTCCATCCATTTATTATTATGTGGGGTGATGTACATTATTATTATTGGTTTTAATCATTCCTTTCACATGTTATAATTTTTTATACTTTTATCACCACTGATATTCTCCTTTTTTGGATCTATTTTGGTGTATATAGTGTTAGTTACTTTGTGATCTAATAGTGGATTTGGACCACTCATGTAGATTGAGTTATTTTGTGACTTGTGAGTACTTATAGTATGGACTTATTTAGCATCATATTTGGGGGGATTTTCGCTAGCTCTCTCTTCTTCTTTCTCTCTTTTGGGGGGAAGTTTTTCCTATGGGTTTTCTCTCTTTTTCTCCATTTCATGAGAGTTATATGTATTTTTTACATTTTAAAGTGAATTATAGATTTATATTTTATACATGGGTGTCTTATTTCAGAACTTTGTTTGTTGGAACCCATATGAGGATTGTTGCTTGACTCCATTTCCTTCTTGGTGATTATTATAGTGACACCAATGTGGTATCCTCAACAGTGACACTAGTGTGGCAGCCCCACCAGTCTTTGTGCTCATTTCACCATCATGTTGGAGGGTATTTAGCTTATACTTCTTAGGTTTCATCATTATATCTATTACTTTATAGTACAACATTATATTCAATGATCTTCATATTCACCACCATTCCTACTTCAACTTGGTGGTTATAACAACTCGACATCCATGTACTCCAACATGATGGATAGGAATCCATAAGGACACATGAATTCACACTACATCCTCTATTTTTATCCCTTAGCTTCACTTGAAGGGGGTGTTAGAGTATATTTTACTCATGCTTGCTAAGTTTGTCTTATGTGGGCTTTAGTCCCACATTGACTAGTATAACTTTCTTTCTATTTTGCCTTGACTATACAAACAAGTGAATTCATTGTAATATTTGTGCATTTGTATTCATATCATTTAAG
This sequence comes from Torreya grandis, assembly GCA_037957365.1. Taxonomy (NCBI): domain Eukaryota; kingdom Viridiplantae; phylum Streptophyta; class Pinopsida; order Cupressales; family Taxaceae; genus Torreya; species Torreya grandis. The sequence goes on along the minus strand of JARHVA010004371.1, from coordinate 945,356 downwards.
TATAATATATATTTTTTAATTATCTTCTTATTTTTTATGATGAAGCATTAATAGTTGTGGTAATGAGCCATTGAAGAGATCTTGCCTGAAGATTTTTGTTAACTCTTTCAGTTTTAATAAAGACATTAAAAAAGAGGTCTATACATGGGTATACCTCTATTTTGGTTACTACTCAATGAAGGCCTACATTTCATATGTAAATTTAATAATTTGATTATTTTATGTTATCTTAGGGGGAAACCTCATCATCTAGTATCATCCTCATTTCTTTTATTTCCTCAAAAATAGCATTGTGTAATTACCTAAAAGTGGTATTTGGATGTTAAGAGTGTCACTTGAGTTAACTTATTCCTATATTATCCCTAAACCTATCCTAGATACTTAGACACACTTTTACAATCATTATGCAAACCATAAACCTCTAAAGTCATCAAAAATACACTCATAAGACTATATTCTTAGTTCCCAACCCAATTTTCCAAGCAGTCTACCAGGTGGAAATTAACACCACATTTGGGACACTACAACCATGTGAAATTAGTGTCTCTAACTAGGATCTATTTTCCTTATCCATAAATCTTTTGACCTGATACTTCTTCAAAAGTGTGCCCCTCATAACATCAACCTAAGCACATTTTCTTATCCACACAAGATAAAAATCTCTATACATACAAGTCTAATTAACCTCTATTAATTTGATGGAAAATAAATTTAAAATCACCTTCAAACCAAAGATAATTTGAGAAAAATTAAGGTATTGATCTCTATTTTTCCCTAATTATGCATACTACCATCTATATAAACCCTAAGCCTAGTTCTCAAATATTTCAAATATCAAGCACATTCAATGCATCCAAGTCCACTCTCATTCTAGCATTCACTTGTACTTGCATCAAGCACTAGGTGAGAGAACTACATTGGAATTGATCCATCTTCGAAGTATTTGTATGTAAGATTATCTCTTTACATCATGGTGTTTAGGATCTGCAGTCTATCCTAATAATGAACACACTAATATTAATCATGCCATATTTGTAAGAAGCATTAGGTTTTACATGCTAAATTAGGTTTTTTAAGCACAACATAGATTCCTAAGTTTCATGTGGATAGGAATAGGACCTAAAAACACAAGTGTAGGTGCTCTCAGAAAATAGGAATAGTCCCACAAAGGGGACACTACAGAATCATGGTGATACTATCTATATGGGGCACTACTATCAATTGAGCAAACAAATTCTAGAATCTTGTTAATGACACTCGAAACTATATAAAACATAATTTTTAGAACCTAGATCATTCATGATAGTCAATTTGTAGATAAGTCTATATTTATGTCTACTTATTAATATTTTTATAAATTCAAAGAAGGTAAATACCTTAAAAAACCAATTCTTAATTATTGTAATTTATTTAATTGATTTATACATCTCATCCCTTTAACCCTAGATTCAAAAAACCCTAACCCTAGTCACACTTAAATTTTTTATCCTTTTATATTTAAACTCAAGTTTTAGATCCAAACATATTCTGATTTATATTTTAGACAATCATGATCATAATGACAGAGGAAATGAATCACTTTTTATTACAAAGTCTCATACTTTCATTTGCAAATTTATTCTTTTTAATTCAAAATGAACTCAGAAAAGACATGAACACATGTATAGATGATGCTTTCTATCAATTGAAATATATGTCATATCTCATATCATGTTATCTTTATCCTGTATGAAATTCCAATAACAAGAAAAACCATACACACGTAGAGGATTTAGTACATAAGCTAAAAATTGTGTTTCAGGCTTCAATATCATATCTTGTACATAGGAAACATGATCCTTCTCCTCTTCATTTGCATGAGGGTGATAGCTACTTTCCCTGTAACTAGGTCCATGCTATCATTCCTCCATGAGATGAATAATCCTATAACATTGTCACTAATATTTCTACTTAGTCTATTCACACCTCTTTCTTAAAGGGTGTGTGCCTACATGTTCAAACAAAAACAACTAGGGTTTGCACTTGTGAAACTCTATGAGATCAACTTATCACTATGGGAAAGATAATTATGGGTTTACAAAATCAAATTAAACTATTACATGAAAATATTACAACATTGGAAAATCAATTTACAAAAAAAAGGCCTCTAGGGCATAATAGTGTAAAGCATGTTTATACATCTTCACCTAGTCAATTTGTGGCAAACAATGTTACATATCCAAATCATAAATAAAAACAAAGTACATCTACAACTAGTGATGTAAAAATACTCAAACTTAAAATAATATTTTAATTGAGATACTTAGGGACATGATAAAAGTTAAGTTGATCAACCTACATCCTCTACACCCAATGAAGAGATCTAGATATTTTTGTGCATGTCATAGAATGCATGGGCACCACGTAGATTCATGTTTAGCATTGAAAAGGAAAATATAATGGATAATGGATACAAATGACTCATATAGTGACATTTCATCCACACAACATACAATGGTACATCTACCAATTAAAAAATGGTCAAATTTAGAAATAGTACAAAAATGGTTAGTAAAGCATAAATCAAAACAACACAAGGGTCAAAAAGTACAATCACATCAAGAAATAGTACAACAAACACAAATACATCAAGCAAAGCTACCTCTCCAAAAGGATTCTCAACATTTAGTATGGTATATATTTTTTCACAAATATCTTCAAAATTTTGATTATCATGGTCAAGGTTTGGGCAAATAGGCCTAAGGCATCACTTCTCTTATTCTAGTAGTTGATAATATTGGTAAAAAAAATTGGTATTTATTGAACATCCTAAATCAAATCATTCATAGATATATTTTATCAAAACAAAACATATAGATACATAGAAAATTTTATATAAAGAGAAACATCTTAAGTTATAAGGTCAAAATCATGGTCAACCAATAAGTAATCTCAAAATAGGTTTTCTAGTAAAAGAGCCTCCATAACATCATATGTTTATAGTAAACACAGTTTCAAAGGAAAAAATTGCAATCAATGTACCAAAGCACAACTTAGAAAGGTCAAATACACATTATGATGTTGTTACCTCCAACACACCAGGTTATTATGATTATGATGATGAATAATACTCAGATTCCTACTACAACATTCAACTACAACATAGCAATCACACTACATGAGAGATTATCATTCCTATTTTTGACACAAGTCATAGTGATAGTGAGTCTCCCATGAGACTTATTAATTAGTATGATTCATACCCTTGTGCATACATAATTCTCTCTCATGCTCCTTGTACATAGTTTAATTTCATTTTTTTATACATATCTTTTGCTTAGAAAACACAAAAGTAATATAACATGTCAAAATACAAAAAAACTCAAATATTTCAAATATAAAAGAAATTTTACAGATTGTATGCATTGTTATGTTTACATTTCTACTATTTTATAGATATTGCATACTATTTTCTATCCTAGTATAGTAGTTTTTATCATACATATATGATTCACTTGTTCTTGTCAAGTGCTTACAGATTACATATAGGATTTCAATCAACTACATTGATCTAGACTAGCTATCATCTACCCATTAGGGGAATTTACATCAATCCAGGTTTATACATTTGACACATCCACCTACTTGGGAGAATCTCATACATAATTTCTATAACTAAGTTATATCATTACATACTATGCATTTTAGTTTATGCATTAATATATCTCATTGTTGAACATTACTACTCATTGCTCAAATTTTTTACTGACTATGACTAGTTAGACTCATCATATGTACATCCTATCATTTACATAGACTTTTACTACACAATCATACATACTTTCATTTCTATTCATCCTAGATTAGACCTTATTGTGTTCCTATGCTTCTTCCATATTTGAGAGCATTTTAATATGTAATTATTCTTTGGCTCTACATTGATTATCTATTTTTATGCCTTAGACATGTGCCCATGTCCATTATGTGAGATTTAATACTTCTATATAAGGACATTTAAACATGTCTTTCTATGAGGACCTAAGCCAAATTGTTTTTTTTGTACGTATGTGGACATTTGAATGTATCCTTATATGTTTTCATTCCTAGATTTAGTGACATATGCCCATGTCCCTTGTATTATGGCCCCTTGGCCTATCTTTTATGTGCCTCATGTGATTATATTTATGCTTCTACACCATGACACTTGTATTTCCTTGTTACACACACACACACACACACACACACACACACCATTTTTAATGCCATGATAGATATCATGCATCTACCCTTCCTACTTGGGAGTCATGATGGAAATTATGCTCCATATCTCTAAGTAGTTACTTAGGTTTGATGCTATATACATTGATTACATCTATATTGACATCAGTATGCAATTCTAGATTATAACATATATCTTAAATTACATACTTGTGCTCAAATTTATTTACATTTCAATGTTATGTTTGTATATTATATTAGAATATCATGCATATGCTCTGACTAAAACATTTTATAGAGCTACTATTTTAGAGGGAAGTTATTACACATATTTCACAAGTACCCTAAAAAGAGGGGTTATTAACAAGGGTTTACCATAGAGATTAGGATTCTATTTTTCTATTCATAGATAAATTTTAGCATCTAGGCTTAGTTTTAAAAAATAGACACATGTCAGACATAGGAAAAAATAAAGACTCCAAAAATAGTTTAAATCACCTAGATTTTAGACTAGGTAGACATTAGCACCTAGATTGGGATACTAGCGTCACAGGGCACTACTATTCACTAAAGTACATTATTGTCTAGTAGCCCTATCTTTAAGATAGTCTAGATTATTTATTCCAATACACTAGGTACATTACATATTTTCATAGATACAGTCACATATTTGATAGTTATATTTAGATTTTACTAAGATACATTCATTTCAACTTATATTCATATCGGTTTTTAAGATTTGGGGGCATCATGCATGACATGATCACTCCCACATTTAGTTTAGTTACATAGATTTAGTTATTACATAATCAATTCACATTCAATATACTCAGATACCATATTAGGGGAATGTGCATGGCATAAAGTTTCTATATACTCATCTACACACAGATTGATTGGATGGAATGGTAAACTCCATGTCATTATCTTTGCTATATACACTTACTATCACATTTTAGGTTGTTACCAAATTCATGCCTTATTCCATTTGTATTGGTTGTCATTCCCAAGTCACCTAGAGTGATATAATATATCCAAGTGGAGGCAAAGCTGATATACATAATTAAATTTACTCAATTAAATATTTTCAACACTTTGTGTTGTTTAGTTATAGGTGAATCTACTTTACATGGGTGGATAATGATGGATTCATGGCTTATTTGAGTTTTTGATCCACCCACATGAGAGGGTTAGACACACTTACATTCTTATCTAAGCTATTCACATATCAAGATCCATCGAGGAGGGGCGAGCAATGATGGAGTCAAAACTAGATTGAGTTCTTGAACCACCCATATGAGGATTTATCGAGCCATAATATCAATACAATATATTCAATGATATGATCACTATGTAAACTCACACACATAATTTGTCATTGTATTTATTCCTTTCCTCTCTCTTTACTCAGGTTTACTTAGTTGCTTTATTTTAGCATAGTTTTTTCTTTTGATCATCTCTTAAGTAAGGACTAATTTTTGGATGTTTCATTATAGGTATTTTATTTAGATAATATTTCACATACACAAACCTAGATTCACATAACTAAGACTTAGATACACAGGCTTCACTTTCGAGGTAAGTCAAGGTATGCTTATTTTTCCTTTATACTAGTCATTTTTCTTTGTTGCATTTATAGTATAAGGGGTGATGTAATCACTTAAAAGTGGTATTTGGATGATAAGAGTGTCTCTTGAGTTAACCTATTCCTAGTTGATCCCTATACCTATCCTAAAGCCTTAGACACACTTTTCTAATCATTGCGTAAACCATAGACCTCTACAATCAGCCAAAACATAGTCCTAAGACTGTCTTCTCATATCCCAACCTAATTTTCCCAATATTTTATTATGATGAAATTAGCACCACATTTAGGACACTATAGCCACATGGCACTAGTATCCACAACTGGGTGATATTGTCCTCATCCCTAACTCTTCCAAATGGATACTTTTTCAAATGCATGCCCCTCCTAAGGTCAGCATAAGCATATTTTATTATCCACATAAGCTACAAATCTATATATATATATATATATATATATATATATATATATATATATATATAAAGTCTAATTGAACTCTATTCACTAGATATAAAATATATACTAAATCACATTCAAACTAAAGATAAGCTTAAAAAAAATTAAAGTATTTGATCCATATTCTAACCTACTTGTGCATATTACCATCTACACTAGCCCTAAGCCAAGTTTTCAAATATTTCAATGTTCAAACATATTCAAGGCATCCAAGTCCACTCTCATTCTAACATTCACTTACACTTCCTTTAAGCATAAAGTGGGAGAATTACATCAGGATTGATCCCTCTTCAGAGTATTGGTATGTAGGCAATTCTCTTCACATCAGGGTGTTAAGGATGTCCAACCTATCCTACTAATGAACACATAATTATTTTTCATGCCTTACTTGTAAGGAATATTAGGGTTTATACACTAAATGATGTTTTTCAAGTATAACACATAGTTATAGGTTTTATATGCATAGAAATAAGACCTAAAAATACAAGAACAAGTGCTCCAAGATAACAAGAATAGTCCCACAAAGGGGACACTATCACCACTTTCAGGACACTGCAACAACATGGCACTACTATTTGGGTCAAAGCATAATAGTGTGTTTCACTTTTTGGCATAAAAGGCACATAAAATTTCATCTTTTCCTCAAAATATCTTGAGTTTAGTTTATTGAAATTAATCAAAAAATATGTTTTAGACTATATAAACAAGTATTTATTGCATATATATTTTTTATTTTAAAAAAAAAACATTAAGTATTTTTTGGGATTTATTTTTTAATATTTTTTTTTCTGATTGACCAATGGGACATAGTATTTTTTTGTTACCCATCCATATGGGGCACTATTGTTTAGTGATAAAATAGAATCCACAATCCTATTGATGACACTCAAAATTGTCTAGAACCCAGATGATTTGTGATAGTCACTTTCAAGATAAATCTATATTTATGCCTATTTATTTCTATTTTTAGAATGTTATAGAAGGTAAAATGCCATAATAAATCACTACTCAATTACTAAAATTTATTTAACTGATTTAGACATCTCAACTCTTTAAATAAACATAGGAATTACACATATAAAACCCTAAAAGGTTAAATCACATTGTAGTGTTTGACACCTAAACTCAATACATCAAAAATAAAACCTTTATTTTTATAAATTTAAGATGTTCCATAAGAAAAATGGAATAGAGCCATGTTTTTAATATTTTGTATTCTTCTCAAGAATACAAGTGCTCAATATGTCAATAATGGCATGAATACATACACACTCAATTGTGAGAGAAACTCCTATTTTGTATAAGGAATTTGACTATATTTTTACTTTGAACAATGGGCAATATGAAAACCAATCTGAATACTAAATTCAAGATCTAATTTAATTATTTTTAAATATCTTTTAGAGATAAATTTATTCATGTCATTAGTGTGTATTAATTATAAAGGATGGGCTTTCATAACTTTTTCCCATTAAAAATATTATTTTCCCCTTTTCATAGCTTTTTTTAAAAATTGGATCATCCACATATCATCATCATGAAGCCTCAAGATTTTGGGGAACATGGATTTTAATTTACATAAGTCATGTGGACTACACATATAGAATCTTATCATTTCATTTTATGATTTAAATCTCCATTGAGCTCTTAAATTTCTCAAGTTTTTTTGAGCTAGCCACATGATGGTCTTCAAATGGCTTGAAATTAGGTAATTATCAATCCTACTAACCTATTTCAACAAAATTGCAAGACTACATGATCTTTAAAAAAATTGACACGCCCTTTTTTGATTACTTTGGATCCATGTAGTAGAGGTTAATATGAGGAATACTTAAAACTAGTACAAGGAAATCTGGGTTGCATGATTAATAATATAGTGACAAGTGAGAGGATTGGATTGACTTAAAATAACATATTGTAAGAAATATTCAAGGAGTTTTTTCAATTGCATGGTGGTTCAAGACTATGAGGTCCTAAAAAATCAATGTGTGGCATCACCAAATTGATTACAAATGATAATCCAGTAATATTCTTTACAGTGATCATTTCTAGGTAAAGATAAAGATTCTAGTGTTGATGAGGTTTTATATGGACAACAAAACTTTTTAAAACATTGTTAAATTTTTTAAAAGTGATGATATAAGATCCTGGTTGTATTAGAAACTAGTGACATCGACCACACATTTCTCATGTTACATTTAGACCTTAATTACTGACAAAAAACAATTTTAATTTAGCTTTGGACTAACAAAAAGATTCATAGAGACTACTATTACTATTGGGAATTTGTGACACTGACAATAAACTTTAACTACAGATTAAATCATGTCTATCACACTTTTTTACTTTTATGATAACCTAAGACCTAATTGGTGAAATGTAATTTTGGTGGAACTAAGAACATGGTATCATGATACTATAACTAAAAAATTAGTTATAGGTACTATAGAGATGTTTTAGGAGTAGAATGTAGTAAAATGGTTTCATGGATTTCAAAAGTTACAAAATTTAAACTTACAAAGGAAATCTAGGAAATTTGAATTTAAAATAAAATTTAAAAAATATTTATAGAGTAATTTTTATTGGTTGTAAAGTGTCTAAAAATTATCTTTGGTTGCTACAACTTCTTGCACCTAGTTTTTACCCATCTCTTAAAATATTTCTCCTATGTTGTTGATGCTCATATTTTTTAGGAAAAGATTAAGTATTTTGAATTTCACTATATTTACAATTACATGGGCCACCTACAACTTTAAAATGATTTCAATTTCCCTCTCCATGAGACCATGCTCTAAGAGCACCTAGGTCTAGTTGAAAAAAAAAATTAAATTATCTAGGGAGTTCAACTTTTGGCAATAGTATAAAGACAATATCAAACTTTATACATAAAGAATGTTTCAAAATATCAAACTTCATAGATTATATTTTTACAATAATTACTAATGGTAACATTACTTTGCATGCAAATCTTGGTTCCTTGGCCATGGCTCAAAATAAATCGAAAACCAAATTATGAATTGGATTGAAATGATTTTTTTTCTAAAATAGAGAAAATGAAAGACCTTGTAGCATCTAAGTTTCAAAGCATAAAGGGTATATTTCACTTTGAATAGAGGTAATGGAATATTAATTGCATGGATAATGACATTGGAATTATCTTTTCCCCCATAATAACCTTTGCATATCACACATGGTGCCAACACAAATTTTCTCATACACACCATGGATGAATTTATTATTCATGATTTTTCATCCTTACTATAAATATACTACTTGTTTAATACCTTATTGAATGTAGAATATTCATGCATTGTTCTAAAACTTATGATTGGTTATTGGGACTTTAAAAAAAATCTAATTCAACTTGAACTTGTTTTCTCATTGGTGCAAAAATCATAAAGTTTTATGTTCAATTTTTTACGATAGCATAAAAACATTATCAAACTTCATACACAATGAATGTTTAGAAATATCAAACTTAATTTCAAGAGGTTAAATTTTTACAAGAAAATATTAATGGAATCATAATTTTTCATGTTCTTCTATTTAAATTTTTACTAGACCATTTGTCAAAATCAATCAGAAAATGAAACCATGAATTGCATTGAATTGTTTTTTTTTTAATGAAGTAGAGAAAATGAAATAACATGAATTGGCTAAGTTGAAGCATAAAGGGTATCTATAAATATTATTTATGGAGGTAATGAGATTTTACATGCATGGATAAGAATAATGACTTTCTCTTTTTTCCCATAACTGCCTCTACATGTCATGATTGGCTCGATCATAAATCTAAATAAAGTTAAAATAAGTTTATTACAAGATAACTTGCATTGTAGTTAAGCTTAAAATTAGAAAATATAATAAGAAAACTCTTATATCACTAAGTGAAATGAAATTTAGATAAAAATAGAATAAATAAACTTAATTTGACTCATTATAAATATTTGGACATCATGCAACAAGCCTTCTTTAATAGTAAAGTCAAACTTATAACTAGAAAGACATCCTAGTCAACTAACTAAACTAATTTAAAAAATTAACTCAAATTAAATTAAATTTAAGTCAAATAATCAAGAAACCACTTTATTCCTCTTTTGGAATGAGTGGATAATTATTTATAATCAACTAAGTACTCAAATATTGACTTATAGTATATTGAAGTAAATTATAATGAACTACAGTGAACTAGCAATTAATTGATAGTTTCAATTATTTTTAGAAAATCATTAGAAAGTGTCCCAAACTGACTAAAATACTATTTAAGGTTATAAATAAATTAAATAAAATTCTAAAACACTTAAAAAATTAAATTATACTAATTCTAAAAATAGAAATCAAGTGCCCATATTGGCATCATACTCAACATTCCCTTTTTTGATGCAAAGAGGTGAAATTCCTATCATTTCCTTGAGTCTTCCATGGATATTATTCATTAATATCAACCATATTAATTATCTAAAGGCTTATATAATGGGTTTTCATTTAGTTTTATTAGATGATAATGTAACTATATCTTATTTCTTTGAAGACCAAGAAACTAACCCACTTCTCAATGTGAAGCAATAACCTGAAGTTGACTTCTTGTCATTAAGAGATCCTCCTAAATATAAATCTATGTATCTAATGATACATAAATACCTTTCTAGTCTAAAACAAATGCTATATTTATAAGTATCTCTTACATATCTTAAAAAAAATTTAACTACTTGCAAATATTTGAATGATGATTTGCCCATAAATCTAAAAACTAGTAAATTTATAAATGATATCAATTCTAGTCATAATGAGATACATCAAACCTCCCACCATAGTTTTAAAAGTCTTTTCATCAATTGAAATACTTTCATCCTCTCTCATAATCCTTTTTTCACTTGCAATTTTAGTGTTTGTAGGCTTAGAATCTTGAAGCTTGTACTTCTTTAGCATGTCCTGCACATACTTAACTTGACAAATGAATAATTCCTCCTTATTTTAATGAACATATATTCCAATAAAATACTTCATAATTCTAATATAAATCATCTCAAACTATGATTTCATATTTTCTAATAAGCTATTCAACAACTCAATAGAGCTACTTATAAAGATCAAATCATCTACATGGAGACAAACACATAAACCATTAGAATTTAATACCTATATGTAAATATTTTATTCATTTTGAATTTTTAAAAATATTTGATCTAATAAACAAATACCAATTATTTATTACCAAGGTCTTGGAGCTTGCTTCAACCCATAAAAAGCCTCTTCAACCTATATACCCAAAAAAATTACCCTTTACTTCAAAAAGTCTTGGCTACCCCCATATTCTTCTTCTTCAATCATTCTATTAAGGAATTCACTTTTAAGCTTGGTTTTTTAGACCCAATTTGTACCAATGAAATATTTATTCAATATATGCTAAACTAAATTCTATGTATCATTCATCTCAATTGAATCTATCTCTAATTTTATAGCATCAAGCCATTCTTTCTTTTGACTAGCCTATATATAAATTCTAAGTTTAATAGTCACTAATGCTAATGGAAGTATAATATTTTCATCATAAGAATCATCAAATAAGTATCCTTCATAATGTTTTAGCCTTTTGATCCTTATATCATAATTAGGATCCAACATTTTATTTGTTGGAGGAGGATTCAACAAATGCTTATTCTTGTTTGGCATTAATGTGGATGAATGACAAGTCTCTTGTAAAGTGCTAGCATTATTTTTTGATGAACTAGAAACATGTATAGGACTTTTTAAGACCTAAAAATAAAATTCAATAGACTACCACCTTCACTTATGAAATCAGTAACTACATGATTAGAATCATAATATTATTCATTTAAAAAAATTTAAATCTTTAGAAATAATTATGGAGTTATTAGTAGGATTATAAAACTTGTATGCCTTACTTTCATCACTATAATTTTTGATACTATGATAAAAAAATCATAAGAATAATTATATCACCCTTACCTTTAATTGTGATAATTTTAATACTACTATTTCTTTTAAATTGGATAGACTTTCCATCTCCTATTAGCTCTTAACTTTTGAAGGAATCATCTAACTTGTTGAAATCATCTTTGTGACTTATCACTTATTTTGAGCATCAAGAGAAACAAATTTTTCTTCCTTTATTACCAAAAAATATGGTATACAGTAATATAAGACCTCTGTTAACTCACATTGTTTAGCTTGAAAAGCCTTCTCTTCTTTTTCTTTATTGGCTCGATTTTTAACTTCTAGCATCCTGTAATCTTTTAACACATGTCCTATTTTTTTTATAGTAATTACAAGTAAAGTATTTCTTTCTCTTACCTATGAATTTTGATTCAAAATTTTCCTTTGAATTTGAGTTCTATAAACTCATCTAATTCTGAATTTTATTTATCTATTTGGTATTTTAAAACCTTGCCTTGGTTTTAAGTACTTATTTTAGACCATGTTCTTGATCTCTTGCATTTAATATTATCATATCCTCATGAAACAAGAGAGAACCCACTAACTTATCAATAATTCTATTTTTCATGTATTTACATTCTTCAAGAGTGATCACAATATGTATCCTTATTTGACTTAAATATATTTAAAAAATTACTATAACACTATATTATATAGTATCTCCATAAACCCTCATTCTATGAATTAAGTCATTTACCTATATTCGATAATGCCCACCTCATTTAGAATCTGACATTCTCATATTCTCAGAATTTATTTTAAGAGTTTGGAGTTTTTCTTCTCTTACCTTATTAAATCCTTTACATTAAATCTCTGAAGTATTTCATGCCTCATGGGAATTCTTTCATCATGATATTCTTAGATAATTGCTTGGGTCTATGGCACTCTATATATAGAAGAAAGCTTATGCATCTCCTTTTTCTTCATCCATTTTTATTCTTTTCTGATCTTGTGTCAAGGTGGTCCAATATTGAAGTGGTGTGTACCCATGGAGAAATTTATCTCAAACTCCTTTCCACACTATAATTATCTTCAATTGATCTCTCCAATACTCAAAGTTGTCACATTTGAAAATGTGCAAATTCATAGAATATGAATTCACTAAAGCCATTGTATCTTCTGAAAATGACCTAAAAATCCATTTGAGCCTTGATTGAACATGGATATGATAAAAAATAAAGGTTTTGAATAGTTTTTTGAGTTAAAATAATTTTTGTTTCCCTCTAATATTGAAGCTATGTATCAACAAAATAGTACTAAAATAACTAACCATCAAACTAGTTGTGTTGTAAATGAAATATTCATAAAAATTTGTACTGAATAACTTTATACTTAAAAATATGTGATTTTTGGTTTAAAATACTATATAACTACAATAATATTAGATATAAAACATAAAATAATCTTATCTATTTAAATTAATGCACTACTACACCTTATTAGAATTTAGAATGAATTTATAACCATCAGGATCTCTCCTGCAAACCATTACCATAGCACATTTAAGATAGACATTGCACAATAAGTCTTTATAAATATATTCAAAATTCATATAAATCATCTGTATGGGTCTACAAAACCACTCAAGTCAAAAAAACATGGGAGTGTTTATTAAATAAGCAAAGTAGGTTGTTATATGTAACAAAATATTGTTGCATGAATAACCATAAATTTGAAGTTTCTATTATTATTATGAACTCAATAAATACATGTACAAATAATAATAACACCTCTAACAATTAAAAAAGCTCCTGAAACAAGCTTACATGATATAATCTAACACCCTCCCTTAAGCGTAGAATAGGGAGTGAAAAAATATAAAGCAAAGAGACTAATGGGTCCCGACAACTAGGCCTGATCAGGTACCCATGTATAAATCATAATAAAATACAAAGTGTCCCTATGGTAACCAATCCATCTTACCAGACTTCATGGATGACAAATCAGTGTAACCACTAAATCAAAATAATAATTGGTACTCTATATGAGGCTAACTCTGTAAAAAAAACTAATATCAAAACACTAAGAAAAAGATTCACCAAGGATGAAATGTATCACTACGTGGTGCCCAAAAACTAGTATCAATAGGTAAAGTTGAGAGAGCAAAAAACATATGCAGCAAGGTGTCCCAAGAAAGCAAATGGCTCAATACTCAAACATAATGCTAAAAAGGGTGCATTGGATGGAATGAAGGGCATAGATTACAAATACACTTGGTGGACTAAAAAGTCTCAATAGAACTCAAATATGCATGAGTGTTCTAGATCCACTACTCGATCTCAAAAAATAACTAACACTGGAATTCACCAAAATAGCTCTTATGAAAAGAAAATGTCAAAGGTGTCAAGTAAAATGGTTCACCAACTAAATTTGATCTACTACCATAAGATGCAGTACACTAAGGGTTAACAAGGAACATGACTATCGAAGAAACAATATTTATACCATACCCCCCATACTGCTGACTGAGTGGAGTGACATAAATTTTTTTGTATGAGTGGACTGAATCCACTACTCAAACTCTAACATGCTGACATTGTATTCACCAAAATAGCTACTCTTTAAAAACATATCAAGCTCCACAAAAAAAATTAAGGAAACTTTCAACTATCAAAAAAATATCAAATATATAGAAAAAATATCTCTCAAGAAAATAACACTGGTGGTGATGGGATAGTCAACAACTAAAGAGTAAGTGCTCAACATGGATCATACAAACATGAAGAAAAAAATAATCCATGACTCTCAGTATAACCACAAATAAAGATCTCATACAAAAAAAAATACCAGATGATGCATAAAACCTATAATACTATCAATTTGTAGAAGACACCATCAAGAAACAAGAGAGTTGCTCCTAAAATAAGGGAGCAATGTGCAACACAAAACCATACTCAAGAATTTAGGACATTGAGCTCTATCAAAAATGTGTCTATGAGTAAAAAAGAGAGGGAGAAATCCAGACAAATTAGGTAAATAAGGAGAAAAAGAGAGTTTATTTACTTTTTAGGGGGTTTGGCCTCTTGCCAAACTAGGCCTCACCCTCCAGTCTTCGACAAACGAGACTGAAAGAGGAAATTTGAATGACAAATAATGAATTTTTTTATAAAAAAATGCCAAAGGCACTCAAAATTTCATAAAAAATAATTTGTCTCCATATAAAAAGGAATGCTCCCTCTTTAAAATATATCTCCCCATGCATATACCTCTTTTTCTAATTTATTCAACTTTGAAAAAAAAAATCCACAAAAATAAAAGTTTCATCACTTGAAAAAATTAGCCCCATCTTAAATAAATACCTCCCCACTAAAATAATGCTTCCCATTATTAGTCTAGCACTTAATCCTTTCCAAGAAGCATATGAATAAATATTTTTTAAAATTGTTTGGAAGGAAAAAAACTTCAAATGTTAAACCTTTTAATAAATGACCGGTGAAAGAGATCTCCACAGTGGTTGACATTAGTAATGTAAAATGGTGGCTGATGGATGAACTAAAAAAACTTTGATCTAAACATAATTTAGCAAGTGACAGATGGGATGAGTCCCACCACCTTGTTGAACTCCATGATCCATCCAAACATTGAAGAAGCTCAAATTATGTGAGAGGTAGATAACTCACGTGGAGATCTTGGAAGGTCAATGTCTAGCTCAAATTGAGTTAGATTGGTGAGAAAGCATATTTCTAGGACTATGCCAAAAAGTTCAAGGATTGGTCAAGATCTATTTGGTGATGGATTAGATGGTGACTAATGTCTCTAATTGATATGATTCTCATCTGGAACTAAAATTCATTTCTTGTAAGAAGATAATTATATACATGAGTTGATAGTAGACAATTGTCTAGAAGATAGCTGGTGGGTGATAGACTATATACAAGCTGATAATGTGGGATATACAATCCCAAGCATTGTCACCACTTGAACATAAAAAATTGATAGTGGATCAGGCTGAGATGAGAGAGAAATAGATCTACAAGTCATTTGAACAAACCATGAATGGTTATAGGTATGTTTGGGACCTAGAGTGAAGGTTGCCAATGTCTCTCTAAATTACTTTGAGTCTTAAAATCTTACTAGGATAGATAACTCCTACATATAAGGACCTAGCTAAGGGAAGACAAAAAATAAATGTCATTCAGGCCATAGAAAAACTGTTGTGTACTAGTGGTAGCTGAAAGAATGAGGATGGATGATGAGCATGCCTTGGTAAGACCACAACTATTAATCTCAAATCCACAAACAAATCAACATCAGATGTAGGGATCTAGCTAGGCTTTCACCATTTCAACTTGGCTCTAGACAAGACTATATGGAAAAACCAATCCTAAGAGAACTATATGGCATTCACCAATGATGAAAACTATTTACCATTCAAGGAAATAAGAATGAAGGCCATGGTTAGGAACTGTAGTGGTACTGAGTTGGAACCTTCTTAACACATGCAAGAATTCAACAAATAAAACTTGCCATCAATTGCTTATAAACTTGATCAGGTCATGGAAAGAGTTGAGCTATAGGTTTACAAAATAAAAATATTGTAATGCATTCAATAAGATAAATATATTGGATGTTGGAACTTTGAAATCAATGCAACTATGACAAGGCAAGTCGATTGGTGCAAAAAACATAATGTAAATATGCTGAGTTGAAGCTAATCAAATGGGATACACTACCAACTAAGGTCTATGGCCATGAAAAATAAATGAATGCCAAAAAATTTAGAGCATAATATACCTATTCAATTTGTATATAATCTATTTTGGCGCACACATTGAGTAATGGTTGCATGGTGCAACTTTGATACCATATTGGAATTCAAAATGAATTCATAACAAACATGATCTCTCCTGTAAACCATTACCATAACACATGTAAGATATACATTGCATAGTAAGTCTCTATAAATGTATTCATAATTCATTTGAATCATCTGTGTGGGTCTATAAAGCCGACCAAGTCAAAAATACATGAGAGTGCCTATTAAATAGGCAAGGTAGTTTGTTTCATGCAACAAAATATTGTTGCATGAATAAACATAAATTTGGATTTTCTATTATTATTTTTCACTCAATAAATATGTGCACAAATAATAATATCATCTTTAATAATAAACAAACTCTCGAGACAAGCTTATATGCTTTACTCCAACACACCTTTTATCTATAATTCTTATTAATAAGAAAAGCTAAAATAAACTTATTACAAGATAACTTACATTGCATATTAAGTCTAAAATTAAAAAATATAATAAATAACTCTTATAACACTAAATGAATTGAAATATAACTAAATATAGAATATATAAACTTAATTTAACTCGCTTAAAAAATTTGGACATCATGCAAGAAGCCTTCTTTAATATTAAAGTCAAACATGTAATTAGAAAGATATCTTAATCAACTAACAAAGCTAAATAAAGTAAATTAACTCAAATTAACATTAATTTAGGTCATATAATAAAGAAACCATGTGATTCCTCTTTGATAATCAGTGGATAACAATTTAAACTCAACTAAATATTCAAATATTGAACTAGATTACATCAAAGTAAACTATAGTGAACTTGTAGTTAACTAGCAGTTCCATCTATTTTTTTTAAAATCATTGCATCGTTTCCTAAAGTGACCAAAAAATAATTAATATCATAAATAAATTAAATATCCTTCTAAACACTTAAAAAATTAAAATATATTAATTCTAAAAATAGAACTCAATTGCCTATGTCAACATCATACTCAACTTTCGTACACAACATGAAGGACTTTTATTTTTCATCTTTAGATAAATATTCTAATTAGTATTTTTAAATATATCAATTAGAAGATAGCATAGTCACAATATGTATTAGAAATATCTATCAATCATAATCTTTTGGAAGTCAAATGACATAAGATTGAACATACTATTATTGATATGAAAGGTTGTGGGATAGCATGGTCTATTACATGAACATGACTTAGAAAATTATCTATGTGATATCTTTGTATCTACTTAACAAAATATTTGCCATTGCCCAAATTTTACTTCAACTTGATTCAGTTCAATTTATTGGAAGCAAATTCTCTAGGAGGTAAATTTTGCATTGGAAGAGATTAATAACACCTCCACTTAAACTACATTTATGACATGAACAAGTAACAATTAAAGATTTGCTTAGTAGCTTAGAAACCCACAAATTTCTCATTAAAATCAATTAACTTACAAGTAAAAGAATGAACTGCATTTTTATATATTAACTTTCATATTTGAATTCGTCAAGGCAATTTGAAGCAATCAATATCTATCATTGCATGAAAATCCATTGAAACATTAAAAATTGTTTATAATTTCAAATTCAAAAAAAAATCATGAGTGTAAAAAAAGTTCCATTCATTTATAATACCAATTATAGATTTAAATAATAAGTAACCTCTAACTAGAGAGATCCTTAACCTCTAAGTCCTCATAAATTTTATAATAGATTTTCACTACAGGCAATTACATAATATGATCAGATATCATTAGTAAGATGTTATGCTCCTAGTACTAATGTTATTGGTTATGTATGGTATTGTTGATTTTCATTCACTTATAACTTAGTGGAAAAATGGATTAGTAAAAGTGATTTATGAATTTGTAGGTGACAAAACTGGCCTAGTAACACTAGGAACAACACAATGACTAGTTGATATAACCCATTTTTCCATTGCTTTCAAATTGGAAACATCTTGGACATAATTGATCTGCACATTGAATAACTACTACACAAGTGAAACAATCCTCTTATGAATTGAAATCATTTTATCATTTATTACACAAAGCTTACATGACATTTGGTAGTAGAATCATTTTGAATTGGTTACGATAACCAAAATATCTAAATTGCGATAAAAAAAGATTGACAACACCATCAATAAGACATACATAATATGAATAGTTCAATTTTAAACCATCAATGAATTAAGAAGAATTAATGGTTATTACTTCTTTTCTTGAACCATAAATAATATATGAATATTTGAAGCGCACACTAGTTATATTATAAGAAACATTTATACCAAAGACATATATGTGGTCCATAATCCTGTGCAAAAAAAGAAAACAAATAAAAAAATATGCAATGATAAATAATATATTAAAATATTACAATGCCAGAGAATGAATTGTATAACATTAATATCACAAGAGCATAAAAATAGGGTATAAATCAATATACATTTCAATGGAATATCAAGAAAGATAACTTGTCTAATGAAATATAAATTTATCTTTTCATGCAACGTAACTTGTTTCATTACAATAACATAAATATTGATTATTGACATTGTTACATCTCTTAGTGAAGCTAACCTAGGAGGAATTTTTATTCTTGGACAATTTGGAAGAGTTTGATTAGATAAGTAGGGTATAATAGAAAACTAAACACTTCCCTCATCTTCTTGGGAGAATATTATATTTTTGGTGTGTTAGTTGATGATGAATGGTGTCTTAAATAATTCTTAATCTCTCTTGGAGGAGCTTATACTTATAATGTATTAGTCAATGATGGGTAGTGTCGTAGGTACTTCCTCATCTCGTCTTGAGGATCTTATACTCCCTAGTTCTTGGTGTTCATTAACATTGAGTTATTTAGGTACTTCCTCATCTCTTCTTGAGGACCTTATACTCCCTAGTTCTTGGTGTTCATTAACATTGAGTTATTTTTAAAAAAATTAACAAATTTTCATTATGTTGAACCTTCAATATTCAACATTTATCAATTTCAACCCACTACATTTTTTATTTTAAAAATTAATAAATCTTTCCTTTCTTAAGTTCTTAAACCTAAGAACAAGAAGAAGATTCTAATAAGGTTAATAATATCAAATCATAAAAGTATGCATAACTAAAATACTTTATTTGCTTATTTTAAAATTTAAATAAGGAATGTTGATTAATATTATTACATGTTAAATTATGATTTATTTGATCTTGACTTTTTTGGGGAATCAAGAAAATATTGTTTATTAACTTAATTTTTACCCGAAGTCATGTTATGCAATTTTCAATCTCATATTATTTTCAATAAATAAATAAATAAAAATGTTAGGCTAGGGGTATATACATATAATTTATTTTTATTCATTGATTTGATGCTAGAAGAAAAGTTAGATGTTAGATGCATACATTTTGTTGTATACTCAAGACTAAAGGATGGTAATTTACTTATATTCTCATTTTTGTTTTTTGACATCTACAAATTTTCACATTATAATACATTCAAGAAATGAGAATAATTTAAACATAAAATTTTAATGATTGGTAAAAAAATTGTAAATTTTTTTGGCACTATTTATAAAACAAATTGAATTTTAATACTCTTAAAATTTGGAACCAAATTATCTAAAAATTCCTTATATATGTATATAAATATTGGAACATTAATATTTGTGGAATTACTTTAGTGGGTTACATTTTTCTATAATATAAAAATTAGAACAAATTATTAAAAAACTTATGATGTGTAAATATAATATTATACATATAAAAATGTATGTAAACAACTAAATTAAACATGTTGTGAAAGTGAAAAGATATAACCAATTGGTTATAATTATTGAGTAGATATATATTACCTTTATTTAAAATAATATTATGACATTGTGAATTGTTCAAATTTAAATATCTCCAAACATTTTATGAAGGAATTTTGTAAAGCTAAGTGATGTGAAAAATATTTTATTGCATTTAAAATGTTTCTAAATTAATAGATATATACTTTATGAATATTTTTATCCTGTTGATGTTTTTTCATATTAAATCTTGTGTGTTGTTTTGTGCACATTTACTTTGTTTTCCTTATGAAATTATTTGGATGACAACTAGTTCATCCTACATACTCTAACATGTTATCAAAGACAAGATGTTGTCAAAATAATTTTATAGATAGCTTTATCAAAACTTCTTATGAAGAGAAATTATATAATAAAACCTTCTTTTGTAAGTGAATCTCATTAGATCTATAATATATTAATCATTTAGAGGTATCTTGATACAAAAATAGGAGTAGAATGTGAAATGGAAAAGAAATAGTGGTAAAGGGCATATTTTTAAAGGGTCCTAAAATCAAAAATATAAATCACTTTTACTTTTAACTTCAAGAGAAAATAAATTTCAGTCCTTATGAAATCAAATGTTGTGTGGAGATAGATGGAGAACAATTGATAACAGAATTGAGTAAAAATAGAAACTCCAACAAAATAAATAAGTAAATTTGAAAATATGTGAGCATGTTTTTAAAAATAAATAAAAATATAAGAGTAAAAAGAAAATCTTTGGATCCATACATGTAAAAATAATATTTATAAAAATATGTATATGAATTATATAATTTTATTTGAGTAACTTAAATATAAAATATATGTAACAATATATCATATTTTCACAATGTAAAAATATAATAGGTGTTAGAATCTCTAACAAAATAAACCTGATGATAAGAATATGGATAATTACTTTCCAAATTATTTTATACTAAAACATGTTGGATTATTTATGATCCAAAGTTATTTGTTTAGTTTAGTTTATGTTTTGTTAATGAGAGTTAGTTCATGGAAATTAGTTAAATCCTATAACCACTCATAAAAAATTTATAAAATTTTACCTTCTTTTAAGATAATATCATCTTTATATAATATTTATCTAAACTTTGAGTGAAATGTGTTATTCAAAATGTAATTTCTGAACTTTATTCTCTTGCTTCTGGGGCCAACAGTGGTATCAAATCCTGGCAAGAGGAATGAAGGTATAGAAATATACATACAAGAGGTATAAAGGTTACTTCATTTTCTTTCTTTGATCTTCCATGACAATCATTTGGAGTGGTAAAATCCAAGAGGTTTTTTACAAAACCCAAAATCATTTTGGTTTTTTTTTCTTATTTTCACTGTAAATAATTTGTATAGTCATATCTGTGATGTTATTGGAATAAAGAATGTAGTAGTGTTTTTTTTTTAATGTGATCTGTAATCATGTGCATTGTTGGCAAGACAACATATTCACCTTGGATTAGTATTGAAGTCAAAATCAGAAATAAAGCCATTTGTACAGAAATATTTTTAAAAAAAACTCAAATTTTAATAAGATTTATGGCCCAGAAAGGATAGGAATCCTATTTTCAAATTATGTTTTATGCTTTGTGGTAAAAAAATCCTACTTTTGAATACATTTTATGATCAATAACCTAGTTTATTTCATCTATATGACTTCTTGAGGCTTTTCATCAGATTTGTATGATGGCTTTCTTGTAAAAAAATTGTGATTTTTTTAGCCACACAAAATATCATACCTATATGACATAATCTATCACTCATCTACGATGCTTCAATGCTGATTGTATGGTTTTGTTTTGAAGATATTCTGCTATAGACACACCTGTACGTCACAATGAAGACTTTGATAAATATGATTATGGCATAGGTTTGAACCTTCAAATTTATTTATTTCCTTAACTAAAAAATTAGTGAGCCCTACCAAAGTGACAAAATCACTTTTTACATGAAAAGAAATACAAGATTATAGATTTTTACATATTGTCGAATAGTGGTCGAAGCTTTGTCTTTAACATCAACAACATGTAAGGATATACAAACTATTTTCCATTAATATTTTCAAATTGGTAAAAGGTGAGTTGGTTTAAGAGATCATATCAAGACATTACTATTGAAAAAGGTCACATGATTAATTCTTGTGCATGTAGCATTCCCTAGTTTAAGAGATCATATCAGAACATTACTATTGAAAAAGGTCACATGTTTAATTCTTGTGCATGTAGCATTCCTCATATTCATTTAGGAAAGTTTAAAGATAAAGTCTTTCATTTTAAAACTTTGAGTTATTGCATGGTGAAATTGGTGACTTCAAATTTTGTAAAACATTAAGCATTCATAGGTTAAGTGTTTAAAACCTCTAAAATATTTTATTTTGGTCTCAATTTTATCATATTCAATATTAAGTTATTTGTACTATGACACATTTTTTGACAAATCATTATTTTTTTAAAGATGGTCATATGACCAGTTAATTAATAAGTTTTTGGATGTTTCGAACACATTGGAATGGTCAATTTTATACTTTGAAGTGTATTTATATGATTTTCTGAATAAATGTATTAAAAAAATTATATATAAAGGTGTACTTTTGATAGAAACAAACACTTTATCAATGAAAATTTTCATAATACCACCTCTTGATTTTCTATCTATGAACACACTATCCTTTATAGCTTCCATGAAGATCCTTATGATTGACAAAGTTTAAATGTCACACTGGAGTTTGGAGGATCCATTGGAGGCTGAAGGACTATTCTCGTTTTCTAATTAACTATTTTCTTATAATTTGGATTCAATGCTTGAATGATAATTTTGGTAGCATTAGTTTTATTATTTCTTCTATTTTTGGCTTTCTATACTTGATATTCACAAGATGGAATAGATAGAATTATTTGATTTTAATCTCTTCATGCACAACTTTTCGCCTTTTGCCTGATAGGGGGAAAAGATATAGTATTGGTTGGTTTTCAATCATTCTTCATTGAAATACAATGATAATAAATTAATAAAATAAGATGACATAGTCGATGTTGCATAAGAGAATTCGGTGACTTCTAAAATGATTGTTGGCTCAACTTCATTTGAAATGGGTGTAATTTAAGCTTGAACATTCTTAGTAACTGATCTAGAATCCATATGCCTATTGTACATTTACATAATTTAACATGTTCTTTTGACATAAAAAGTGGGAGTCGCAATCTTAGAAGAGCTTGAAAGTGTAGGAACACAAGTTTCTAATAGTTGTGTTGCATCTTTCAATATGGAATATAAAACCAAAGTAGGGGATCTTAAGATTGGGAGAAATTCAAAGGATGGAAATAATAGTTCTCAATAATTCATGCGTGCATCTTGGTCGAGATATTTAACCAATAGAAAGTGGACATTCTAGAATTTTAATAATAAGGAATCAAGGGGGTACTTTTTTGCTTGAGTAGACTAAACTACCTTTTGAGAATATGTTGGCTGAACGGGCCCTTTTAACACCTCCTTTGTGAGATATAAGTTTGTTTTAATAAAACCATCAATAGATGTTGGGGAATTTGGGATTAATTGTATTCCTTGTTATTAATCTTGTCAAGGTGGTTGCTTGATCAGTTTTGTAGTTCTTATTTTTGTATTCACTGCTTCATCATTTTTTGCATTCATATAGATGAATCCTATGGTTGTAATCCATTTTTTTTCCCTCAATGCATATTTATGAATGGGTTCTATTGTGTAAAATTATGGTCATGTACACTAAAGGAAGAGTGGTGTTGTGTTAATGCTTGCAATGTTGGTCAAGTATTCAAAGTGTTTTTTTCTATTTTAATAGGGATATGGGGCCATGAGGATTGTTTTCCAATTTTGTAACAACCATAAACTCCATGTAAAAATTGATATGTGGTTTTGTGTTCTACTAGCTTACCCAACATGTAACAAGGCAACTTGAGGGATGACACCAAAACTCCCTTTATTCTTATTATTGTAAAGGCTAGATAGTACCAATATGTTCCAATACTTAGAATAGATTTTTCATCCCCTTAGTTCCCCTTAGTGATCCTAGGCATCTGTATCCCATTTATAGACTAATATATTGGTGGATAGAATAAAATACATATCTCTCTCTCATGCAATTTCAATATTAGAACACATGTAATTTAGTAAATTAAATATGATCAATAGTTCATGAACATGGATTCCATCTTGGGAAGTTTGGAAGTTCAAGCTTTATTCTAATGCATTGTAGATTATAAATTGACATGGTAGATGGAAATAAATCCAAATGGTCAAGATTAACATTTTTAACACTCCCCCTTAATCTTGACCTTGATACTATGTTATGTTGAAGCTTTTCCCCTATAAATTATCATGAAAACCTTTACATTGTTTTAGGAGTTCCCTGTGCATATTCAAAGTTGTTTGCACATCTTTGAAGCTAGTTTGAGCATCTATGGAGCTCTTTTGAGCAAACCAAAGTTGTTTCCATAGTTTTTGTGTGTATTTCCATATCTCTTTTGTGAAACTCTAGAGCTGCATTTGTATGGACTTCGGAGCTATTGTGTAACTCTAGATTCATGTTTAAATGGACTCTAGAGCTCAACAACTACATGTATAAACATTCTAGAGATAATTTTAATTCACTTTTGACACATAAATAGTCTCTTACACACTCAAAACTACATTTTGACAATGTCTTGGTAAATATATAAGCGAGTTACTACTCTGACTTATAAAACTTAAGTTTAATCTCTTTATTTTCAATGAGTTCTCTAATGAAATAATCCCAGATTGCAATGTGTTTGCTTCTCCCATAGAAAACATGTTTCTTAAATAAATCTATTGAATATAAATTTTCACAAAAGATTATTGTTTCTCCTTTTTTATTATACAAATATGATATCATTCTTATGATCTAAATGGATTGACATGCTACTACAATTGTTGTTATATACTCAACTTTAACTATAGAGCAAAATAATGGATTGTTTCTTTGCATTCATTGAAATGACTCTTGACCCAATATTGAACACATATCTAGATGTGCTCTTTCTATCATTAGGACCACTTGTCTAGTCACTATCTATATATCCAACCAGTTCAAAATCATTTACTCCTACATACAATCCATGGCCTCTTATGCCATTGACATACCTTAAGATCCTTTGCCCTACTTGTTAAATTATGATTTCATACATGATATTAAGTCCAATTTTTTTCAAATACATTATGATTTTCACTAAGCACTTGTATCGTGTTTGATCTAATTTACTGCTACAATCTTCCTTTTGTAGTTTTAGATCTATTTCTATTGGTGTTGGTGTTGGCTTATTTTTCAACATTCTAAAATATCATTTGTATTCTTATTTTAGAATATAAAGATACCATCATCCATTTGTTTAACCTTAATGCCAAGAAAGTACTTTAACAAACCTAAATTGATCATCTTAAACTCCTTCTTCAAGGCTGATTTGAACTCTTCTATGGATTAATTTCTATTTCTGGTAAAGATTAAATTGTCTACATATAAAAAACCAATCAAAATTTTACCTTCATTATTTTCCTTGATGTAGAGAGTATTTCTGTTACCATTTTTTATAAATCCATTTCTCAACAAATATATGTCCATTCGATTGTACCATGGTCTAGGTGCTTGCCTAAGCCCATAAATTTTTTTCTTCAGAGTTTACACATTATTTTCATGCCTTATAATCTCATAACTAGGTGGTTGTCCCACATACACTTCTTCCAACACTCCATTTAGAAACGCTAATTTGACATCTATTTGACACACCTTCCACTTATTTTGACCAGCTATTTCTATGATGGTTATAACTGTTTCTAGCATGGGTACAATATAAAATGTCTCATTTTAATCATATTCATGCATTTGTTGTAGCCTTTTGACAAATATAATTGCTTTATGGATCTCAATATTAACTATTGGAGTGGTTTTGGTTGTTTAAACCCAATTGACACCAATGACCTTTTTCTGGTTCAAAGGTTGACTAACTCCCAAATATGATTTTTATGAATTGCATGCATTTCTTCATCAATTGATTCACACCACTTACTATTATTGATTGCTTCCTTAAAATAATTAGGATGAACTACTAAAAATAAAGTAAAATTAATTATTTCAACATTATGATATCCATACATTGACTGCTCATAAATTTATTGCGAGCTCCTTATTTTAGCTAGGTGTTGATTTGATTTGGAAGATGGTGAAGTTGTCTCTTGAGTTTCTCCTTGTGCTCCTTATTCATTTTTACTACTTGAGGAATCGACCCTTTGTGAAATATGAATCCAACTCAATGTAATAGTGTTTGTACCACTTGTTAGTTCATTCTCAAGTAATGGTTCACTAACCCTTATTTGTTTTTGTTGTTGTTCTTGTCTATCATTTATCTTTCATCCTCTATAAATTGAACATATCTGGTGATTATTAAATCCTTAATGACTAGATTGTATAACCTACAAGCTTTTGATTGATCACTATATTCGATAAAGATGCATTTTTTTATTTTGCCATCTCACTTTGATCTTCTTTGCTTAGGCACATGTGCATATACCACACATCTAAAAACTCTTTAGTGTTTAACTGATCCAAAACTCAGAAGTTCTGGTTGACGAATATTTCAATAACACAGAAATAACACAATAACAATGGATTCTCTGAGAAGAGACGTCATATTACTTAACAACTGCAATATAAAACATGCACTTATCTCTACGAAGAGATGTCTCTCTTCCCCTTTCGGGTTACAATACATTTATACATATTCTTGAAGGCCACCTCAGGAGATTGCATGGCTCGAGGAATTAATGGTGACGACTGAACAAAATAATGCTCAAGGATATAATCGCTCGCAGCATTAAAACAATACAATGCTCGAGGATATAATCACTCACAGCATTAAAACAATACAATGCTCGAGGATATAATCCCTTGAAGCATTGAAATAATGCAATGTTCGAGGATATGATCGCTTGAGGACTAAAACAAAATTAAAAAAATACAACAGTCGAGGAGTTGACTGCCACCTAACTGCCACCAAGGACAAAATGAAATGAAAACAATACAAAAGTCAAGGAGTTGATTGCCACCGAATGGTCACCTCGAATGGTTGCCCGGATCATTCCTCCCTCCTTGAAAAGCAATGGTCTCCATTGCGTCAAGATTCCCCATCAGGCGGGGTAGCTGTGTCTTGATGTGATTCATTGTGAGCCACTCACCTTGGTGGCTAAGCTGGCCTCTCCTGACCACTCGATACAGCGGAATAGAGCGTCGTCATGTTGTCTTCATCCAAGTATCCACAATTTGATCCTCTTCTACCAGAGCCAGACTCTATGGATCAAGCTCATTAATGTCTAGTTGTTCTGCCACAACTGAAGTGTCCAATAGAGGTGGGTGATATGGTTTGAGGAGTTCCACATTGAATATTAGTTGCAGACCAAGGTAGGTGGGTAGGTTCAACTCAAAATCATTTTATACAACTTTTCTGGTGATGGTGTATGGACCATATCGTAGAGGCCAAATCTTTCTATGTGGGCCTGCAAGCCGTTCCTTCTGAAGCTGTAACCAAACCTTGTCACCCATAGCAAAATGGTGTGCAATCCTATGTTTGTCATGGCGTAGCTTATACTTCTGATTCATCTTCTCCAGGATGTTGTGAACTTGTTCCTAGATATGTTGCATGTGTTCAATAAACTTGGTTGCTTTTGCTACCTTGGAGCTTCCATGAGCTGTGTATTCCATGGTGGAGAATGGAACAGCTACATCAATTGGTGCCATGGGTTGGAACCCAAAACATACTTGGAAGGGACTGTGCTTAGTCAAGCTATGTAGTGCCTGATTGTATCCATGTTGGATGAACGAAAGTCCCTCATCCCATGTGCGTGGATGTTTGGAGTGATACATCTGAATCATGTGAACAATCAAGCAGTTTACCACCTCAGCCTGACCATCAGTCTGTGGATGGAAGGCTGTGGACTTCATCAGCTTAGTATCCATCATTTTCCATAGGGTGGACCAGAAGATGCTCAGGAACCTACTATCTTGATCTGAGACAATGGACTTGGGGAGACCAAAATGGAGCCATACATGGCTAAATTATAGTTGAGCAGTTTCCTTAGCAGACATACTTTTCTTACAAGCAAGCATAATAGCCATTTTTGAAAAGTGATCAACTACCACAAAAATATAGTCCTTGCCATGTTTGGAAGTGGGCAAACCTGAGAGGAAATCCATTAAGATGGACTCCCAAGGCCTGGTTGGTTCTGGCAATGGCATGTACAATCCTTGCTTCTTATTGGTTGGCTTGGTGATTGCACACGGGGTGCAAGATTTGAGATATCTTTCCACATCTTTGTGCATATGGGGCCAGTAGAAGTGTTTCTGAAGAACTACCAATGTTTTTTTGATACCAAAGTGGTCAGTTGTCCTACTGAAGTGTGCTTCCCATATCATCTTTTGCTACTCTGCAACAGGAACACAAATGTGCCCCATATGGCAGAAGACATTATTTTGCAAATAGAAGTTAGAAACATGTTCACCTCTTTGGAGTGCTTGATATGTGTCAGCAAAGATAGGATCTGCTTTATACAGAGCACCCGAAGTGGCAGTCTCATGTCCACATAGGTCAAGCACTATTGTGAGTGTAGTAATTAATGGGTGGCTTAGGCAATCTGCAGTTGTATTTGCGCTCCCCTTTTTGTGTTTGATTATCAGGTGGAATTGTTGAAGACACATGGCCCACTTTTGGTGCCTCTCATTTTGTATTTGCTTTGCATCTGGATGAATTCCAATGGTCTGTGGTCAGTGTGGATGACCATCTCTTTCCCCAGGATGTAGTGTTTCCAGTGTTTGCAGGCTTGTACAATGGCGTAGAGTTCCTTATCATATGTTGGATATTTCCTGACTGTATCAGTGAAAGTTTCACTATGGTATGCAACAAGATGGCCATGTTGCATGATGACAGCTCCCATGGCATATTCAAATGCATCTGTCATCAACTCAAATGGTTGATGCAAATCTGGCAAGGCAAGAATAGGGGCTGAGCAGAGTCTATTCTTCAAATTCTCAAATGCCCTTTGCTATACTTCACACCACTAAAATGTAGCTTTAGCTCCTCCTTTAGTCACTTCGGTTAGTGACCAAACAACATGTGAAAATCCAAGAACAAACTTGTGGTAGAAATTTGCAAGGCCCAAAAAGCTGTGAAGCTCTGTGAGGGTCCTTGGTGTGGGCCATTCTCGAATAACCCAAATCTTTTTTGGATCGACGTGGACCCCTTCCTCATTCACAACATATCTGAGGTACTGAATTGTTGCCATTCCAAATGTGCACTTGTCAAGATTTGCGTACAACTTGTGCTCCCAAAGAGTTTGAAGCACCTTACGGACATGTTGCAAATGTTCTTCCCATGTTTTGCTATAGATGAGAATGTCATCTAAGTAGACCACCATGAATGAGTTGGTGAAGGGTTGTAGGATGTCATCCATCATCCTCATGAAGGTTGCAGGTGTGTTAGTTAGGCCAAAAGGCATAACCAACCATTCAAAGAGCCCCTCCTTGGCTTTGAATGCAGTTTTCCAAACATCAGTGGGATTGATGGGAATTTGGTGATAGCCAAATTTGAGATTGATTTTGGTGAAGAACTTCGCACCATGGAGCTAGTCCAGTAGGTCATAGATTATGGGGAGAGGGTAGCGATTCCTCACGGAGATTTTATTCAGGGCTTGGTAGTCAATGCAAAGCCTCCATGTTCCATCTTTCTTTGGTGCCAAGACAATTGGGCTACCACAAGGTGAAGAGCTTGGCCTAATGTGACCCCTTTCGATCAATTCTTGAATCTATCTTTTTATCTCATTGTTCTCCAAAACTGATCTGTGATACACATGACTATTAGGCAAAGGTGATCCTGGGATTAAATCAATAGAAGGTTTTACCTGGCAATGCAGTGGAACTCCTGTGGGTGACTTGAATAAGTTAGCATATTCACCTGTGATTTGTCCTATTTGCTTTTGTTGTTGTGTTGATTGTGTAGTTAGAACCATAACATCAACCTCCTTGGATGTTTGTGGTTTGACCATCATGAGAACAAATTGCTTGGTCTTCTCCACCAATCTCTTACATTGCTTACCACTGATCAGGGAAACAGATGTGGGAGGTGGTACCTCTGGTACCCTATAACGCCATGTTCTAAGAGTGAGGGTGATCCTTCAGGTTTGGGATTCATAGATGCCATGCCGCTCGTACATGAACGGTTGACCAAGGAGGACATCACAAACGTCTAGATTGACCACATCACACAAGACTTCATCCTTGAATGGTTTTATATCATATGAAAGAAGACACTGATGGGTGATGCGAAGGTCTCTCCCTGGGCTTAACCACCCAATACTATATGGCTTTGGATGAGGCTTCATGGATAGACCTAGACCTCTCACAACTTTAGCTGAGATTAAATTCTTTTGACTCCCACTATCAAGAATGAAATGCAGAGGCTTAACTTTTACCCATAATTTGGAGTGAAATAATCTTTCTTTGTCATCTAGTCTTTTCTCATGAGTTTCTGATGAAGCGACGATGGTGTTGGGCTTAGCATCTACAATTTATTCTTCGTCCTCTTCGACTGTAGGTTGTGTATGAGGCAGAGTAGTAGACATCGAGTATTGTGACTCAGAGAGTAGTGACTTGATGGCTCAACATTCTTCTTTGGAGTGAGTTCCAATTTTGTGGTAATCACACCATTTTCTAGCCTTCCCCTTATGGGATTTCTTATCCTAAAACTCCTTCTGCTTCTAGTTTTGGCCTCGTGTTTGACCTTCCTTGTCGCTTTTCCCTTTTGAAGGTTGATTCTTCATATTCTTCCTACCATGCTTCTGTTCAATCTTCACTACAAATTTATATGCCTCACCGAGGGTTTCCAAATTGAAGAGTTCCATTTCCCCCCGAATGTACCATTGTAGTCCACCATGATATTTGAGAGTTTTATGTTTCTCACTGTCTTCAATGCCCAGTCTTGCAGACAAAGAATGAAAAGCGTCTGTGTAATCTTGCACAGATTGGTCCTTTCCTTGGCAAAGTTTTTGCCACTGTATGTACAGATCATCATACGCGCTGAGGGGATAGTATTATTCTTTTACTGCTTCCGTAAAATCATCCCAGGTGGATTCCACCCTAAGGCCAATATTATCCGAATTGAACCTCTTTTTGTACACTTCCCACCAATTTTTCACTGGCAATGATGATTTCAGAAGAGCAAAAGTGATCTTTTCTCCATCAGTGAACTTATTTACCGAGAAGTAGGACGACAGTTGGTCCAACCAATTTTCCATCGCATTAGCATTGATTTTGCCTTCAAATGTGAGAATATCAAAATTTACCTGAACCTTGAAGGGTGTTGGGGCACTGAAAGGAAGCTCCCTTGATGAGGAGCCTAGCTGTGTAGTCGCAGAGCCAAAATTTCCCATCGGAAGTGTTTGAAGAATTTGAGCAAATTATTGGAGCTTATGCGCTTGTTGCCGCTGGAGGGCTTCATTCACCATTTCCTTGAAAGGATTGGATGTCTCAGTGTCATCCGCCATTTGAGGTCGTTTGGGGCGCACAGGGGGAGCGTCTGGAAGCTCTATCACTTCCCACCCAAGTTTCCTGTATCCTGACCTCGTCCTTAGGAACATACACTTCTCAAGACAAACCGCTCTGATACCACTGATCCAAAACTCAGAAGTTCTAGTTGACGAATATTTCAATAGCACAGAAATAACACAATAACAATGGATTCTATGAGAAGAGACATCATATTACTTAACAACTGCAATACAAAACATGCGCTTATCTCTGCAAAGAGATGTCTCTCTTCCCCTTTCGGGTTACAATACATTTATACATATTCTTGAAGGCCACCTCAGGAGATTGCGTGGCTCGAGGAATTAACGGTGACGACTGAACAAAACAATGCTCGAGGATATAATTGCTCGCAGCATTACAACAATACAATGCTCGAGGATATAATCGCTCACATCATTGAAATAATGCAACGCTCGAGGATATGATCGCTCGAGGACCAAAACAAAATGAAAACAATACAACAGTCGAGGAGCTAACTGCCACCTAACTGCCACTGAGGACAAAACGAAATGAAAATAATACAAAAGTCAAGGAGTTGACTGCCACCTAACTGCCACCGAATGGTCACCTCGAATGGTTGCCTGGATCATTAACACTTGGATTTATTTCACTCCATGCCTCTTCAAGAATCATGTCACTAACACTCTTAGTATGACATCTATTCAAAAAATAAAC
The DNA here is from genome assembly GCA_037957365.1 of Torreya grandis. Classification (NCBI taxonomy): domain Eukaryota; kingdom Viridiplantae; phylum Streptophyta; class Pinopsida; order Cupressales; family Taxaceae; genus Torreya; species Torreya grandis. The sequence continues at coordinate 912,301 of JARHVA010004371.1, read as the reverse complement.
TTTTGTTGTAATTGCTTCAGTGCAATACTCATTTGATAGTCCTTTGACCTTTATCAAGTTTCTTGTCATCTCTTGAATGGTTCCATTTTCTCTCTTAACTATACCATTTTTTGCGGTGTATACTTCGCTATAAATTATTTCATGATCCAATTATCCTTAAAAAAATTCAAAAACTAATTTGAAATATATTCTCTCCCTCTATGCATTCTTAAGATATGTGTGTAATAGCCACTCTGCTTTTCAATCATGGCCTTGAATTAATTGAATATCTCAAATGCCTTTAAGTTTTGCTTTACAAAGTATGCACATAATTCTGCTTAAGTCATCTATGAAATTAATGAAATATTTTTTATTGGATATGGAGGGGGTTTTCATGAGACCACTTAGGTTTGAATGAATCATCTCAAGAGGAGTTCTAGCTCTCCATGACTTACCTGAAGGAAATACATTCCTATGTTGTTTCCCCAATATGTATCCCTCACAAACTTTATTTGGCTATTCTATTAAAGTTAATCCTCTTACCATGTTATTTTTATAAAGAAGATTCAACCCACCAAAACTCAAATGACCATACCTAAGATGTCAAAGATTGGATTGATCAATTGAAACTATTTTAAATGTTGCTAATAATTCATTTTCATTATCAAAGGAAATTTTTTGTTATGTGCCATCTTAATAGCTGCAATTTACATATTGTTACCACTTATATCTTATATTATGCACTCTATCTTCAAATCTCATATTATATCCCTTTCAGACTAGCTAATCAATCAATGTTGATCAAGTTATGCTTCAACATTGGCACATAATAGACATCTTGAATATGCCTCTTATCACCTTGCTTGGTGAGAATGGAGATAGTTCCTTTGCCCATAACAGGGACCTTGTCATTGTTTCTGATTTTAACTTTTGATTTGATTGATTCATCTATGTTGTTTAACATTTCCTTGATCCTACCCATGGGGTTGTTGTAGCCACTATCTAAATACCATATTTCATTATTGATTTGCTTAGTTATGTTTCAAGTTATAAATAATTTTTTACTATTTTCATTATTATCAATTTCAGATTTATTTGCTTTAAAGAAGTTTACATTTTGTTTATTCATGTCATACTCTTTCTTTCTATATTCGCTTGCAAAATTTCCATTTATTTTTGCAATAGTAACATTGGACATTTGACTTGTCATACGTTTATGAAGAACCACCTCTAAGAGTGTTGGTCTTCCTTCCACTTCCTCTTTTATGTGATTCTCAATGATTGTGTCTTCCTCCTTCTTGGTTGTTGCAAACTCTGCCTCTTCCTCTAGTGTTGTCTACTCTCCCCCTACTTCTCATATTCACATTTGTTTTTAAGGTTTGTTCACGAGAAGAGTTGCCTAACCTATTCAACCTCTATTCACAGGTCTGTAAGAAACTCATCAGCTCATCAACTATCATTTGTCTCAAGTCCTTGGACTCTTCTATTGCTACCACAATAGGATCAAACTTGATAGGAAGGCTCCTTGGGACCTTTTCTATGATTTTATGGTCTTTTATAGCATCTCTATTTGTTTTGACTTGATTGACTATGCACATTTTTTATAGTAAATAAGCCATTGATAGATTCAAATTCTCTCATTTGTAAGGTCTCAAAATCTCTTCTCAACAACTATAGTTTAACTAGTTTCAACTTATCACTACCTTGGTATGCATTTTGCAAAATGTCTCATGTTTACTTGGAATAAGTAGTTGTTGTTATCATTCGGAAAACTAAAAAATCACTTAGCATCATTTGTATGTAGCTTAATGTCTTGGCATTCTTCTTTCTATTCTCCTTCAATATGTTCATTTGTACTTGTGTGAGTGTATTGAATGCACCTTGGTTTGCTACCTCTATATAGCCTCCTTCAACAAGCTACCACAACTCTTGAGAGAAGAAAATGTCATCATCTTGATTGACCAAACATTATAATTTTTGCCATCAAACATAGGTGGCTGTTGCCACAAGTTTCTACTATTGACAATGATGATTTAACAGGTACTAAAGACCTTTGCTTTGATACCAATCTGGTGGAAATATAAATAGCAGACATTATACTCTATACCAATTTGTTGGAAAATAAATGAAACCAAACAATATGTAAACAGGGGTGTGCTTAAAATGCAAACAACAATAAGACAACAAGCAAGAAATAGACATCCATAAAATATGTATATAAATTAATCATAATATATACAGCTGTTTACAGCCAATTTGTTGGCAAATAAATGAAACCAAACAATATGCAAACAGGGGTGTGCCTAAAATGCAAACAACAATAAGACAACAAGCAAGAAAGAGATATCCATAAAATATGCATATATATTAATCAGGATATATACGACTGTTTACAAATTGTTTTCATCAAAAAAAAACTCCTCTGGTCTCTACCGTATTATGGCTGATCTGTTTTCTTCTTCCTTCTACCAAACTGCTCTGCTGCTATAATATTCTACTTGCCCAAACTGCTGCTATTCTATCTCCTTCTTTCCTGACTGCTGCTCCTGTCAGCTGTTCTATTTCTATTCTTCCATCTGCTGTCCTCTTGCTTTTCCTTCTATGAATAATCTTCTGCTCTGTATCCTGTTATTTGACAAAATTTAAAGACTGGTCACAATAAGAAAGGATTTTGTTACAGCACAAATTAAAGCTTCAATATTCCTGTTGGATTGGAGGATGCCAGCTTTTGCAGGACGCACTCAAACAATAATGGTTCAACATACATATTTATCGTGGTGCTCAAGACAATGATTCTTCCCATCGGAGTCAGGGCACCCTTTGTCACCACTTTCCCTAACTTTTATGCAAACAATTATCTTCCCACTTATCTATAGTTATTCTTAAAATCAATCATTCAACAGAGCAGAGACTAGTTACAGTCTTAGTAGCCTGTCCAATATGATTCATACAGCCCATAAAGATCTTTGGTTCCCATCCTGATAAGGTACCCTTGGGGAATGAAGCTGTACAGGGAAAGACAGCTAATCTCATATTTGGAACAAGGCTGTGTGGACACCATGGTGGCCCTGAGATTGAAAACCACTTGGGGAAATTGCTTTAACAGATATTGATCTCTACGACCTAGGTTTCTATGTCAGACGCTAGAAAGCTGGATTACTTCGTGAAGGTTACACTTGGCACTACTAGTCAGATACTGTCTAAGGCAGTCAGCTGCTCTTACAGAGACATTTTTAGCCATTCTAGAAGTTCCTGCACATTGGCTAATTTAATGGTTCTAACTTGACCAACCAATGCTTCATCTATCAGCTCCAAATTAAAATGAAAATGCTTTTGAGAAAGGAATATTGCTCTATATGTTTGTAATCAGAAACATTCACCAATGCAAATAAAGGGCTCAAAAGATTCTAAAACGAAATTGCAGATAAATAGAGAGAACAGAATCTACATATACAAAATTGAAAAAAAGTATTATTTCTGGTAAAATCATTCATATCCCACGTTTTTCCAGAGTTGAGAATATTAAAGAGAAACACTCCATTGCACTGAATTACACAGTGTAAGACTGTTGGATTGGTTGAATATCAAGACCCTTCAATTTTAAAACAGCCTCCACATGCCCCTTCAATGTGCGCAATTCCCTGAGCCTGTCATCAGATGATGTAAATCATTAGAACGTATAGCAACAAACTGAAATTGAGGATTTATCTCTACACAGCATTAAACTTTACCTCGCAATTTGGGAACGTCTCTTTGCTTCTTCAGAAATCTCAGATAATTCTTGGTAGTTAAATTTCTCTAACAGATTGGTTTCAGGTGCATGAAGACCATGTAATGTGCCTTGAGCATGTGCCCATTGTGCTTCACGCTCCTCTTTCCTAAAGTCTTTCTTAGTGGTGAATGCAGTCTGCAGGCAACACGAATAACGTAGTCAAGGATGGATTAAGTACAGGTTATCAATTCCTACGAGACGTTCTGCAATATTTAAAAACTAACTTCTTGTTTTTTACCTTGGCTTTTTCAAGACCCACAGCATGTTTTGCAACATTTAAAGATTTAGTTTTATCTAGTTCTTTTAGCACAGCCGACACTATCTTTTCACACATATCGTCCACATCACTGAAAATTTGACAGGTAAATAAAAATTTGATCAGAAACGAATTCAGGTAGACTAAAATCACTCAGAAAAAATTATGTCAACCTCAACAATTTTATAGACAATATAAAAAAGAACTCTTACAGATTATTCTTGCTGAATTCATAGCCATTGATGAATGAAACCGTGTGGAGGGCTTCTTTCCACTTCTCAAGCTTGCCCAAGTGTATCCCCTTCCGTTGGTATCCAACAAAGGCATCAGAATAAACTCCCTTCTGGCTGTAGCGGAGGTCGGAAGGCCGCACACCAGAAAACACAGGTATAATCTTAGCATCAGTCTCTAACATAAGAACCAGCTCAGCTAAACACCAAGGAGACTTGGCATATCCTTTGGAGAAGATGGCAATGTGAACAGATGCAGAGAGGATCGCATTCTGAAGGGCGGAAGGAAAATAATCTCCCAACTGAATCTCTTCGGAATCAAGAAACACCTGGAATCCCAATCTTCGAAGGGATTTATAGAGTGGGAGAGCAAAAGTTTTTTTGACATCCGAACCGCGGTGGTTGATAAATACATGATACAATCTTGGAGATGATGAAGATTAGTGTGTCCTTTTTGTTGGTGGGGGTTCAAGCCCACTGAAGGGACCATCTTCCAACATAGTGATGATCAGTTGAGACTGAATACTCCAGGGTTGGAAGACTTCAGATGCCAAACAGAGGAATGAAATCACAACCAGGGATTCGTAGAATGGATCGGATTTCGTATGATAAAAATTCTCGCCCCTGGTTTCTACATTGGTACGGGGAAATAAGGAGAAAAACTTAGGGGCGTGTTCCAGACTTTGTATAAGTGTATTACATGCGTGTCGTTTACGAAAAGAAAGAAAAAAAATGGTATAATTCCATTGGGAAAGGGGCTTCTATTGCGACGTCTAACAGAGTACGGTTAGTAGATTAAAATAAGAAAAATAAAATTTTATTGCAAAATGATTTGGTTAGTAGATCAAATCAAGAAAGACAAAGAAATATATTGTATTCAATAAAATTGTGTATATGTATTGTTTTTTATATATAATAATAAAGGGAAAAAGGATCTTTGAGTTAAATTACAAAAGGATATGTTCAATAAATCAAATTAAAAAAGAGAAAAGAATTTATTGTACTCAACAAAATTGTATATATGCATTATTTTTTATGGATAATAATAAAGGGAAAGTATCTTTATCTTAAAGTAAAAAAAGATATGATTACTAATTCAAATTAAGAAAGACAAAATAATCTATTGTATTTAACAAAATTGTGTATATGCATTTTTTTTTATAAATAATAGTTGGGAAATGGGTCCATACCCCAAGATAGAAAAGAATCTAGGCTGTAGATCAAACCAAAAAAGATAAACGAAGTCTTTAGGAAAGAGAAGTAGATGGTCAAAAAGTCAAAAGCTAAGCAACAATACAACCAACATATATACAAAAGTTATATATGTACATTGTTGAAATAAGAAAAGTTGTATATATTCAGAGTCCATATTTAAAAAATACATATATTTTGATCATTAAAGAATGTTGAGGGTGATTTATCGTCAAGGAACGTTGAAAATAAAAACTTACACAGTTTTCTCCAAACGAGTTTAACAATACTGTGTTTTATTTAGATGTAAAGAGTAGAACATATCACAGTGCATACCTTGTTCTCTAATAGATTATCCCATGCCCTACCACTTAAAATGTAGCAAATAGCAAACGTCAATGGGTACAGAGGTATGTAAAACACCAAACTGTATAGCCAAATAACTCTTGCCTAGCCCCATCCATAGCCTTTAATATCTGCAAAGCCGCAGTTGGCATAAACTGCAATGAATGTTGTAACCTGCAAGTGAAGGGCAAGAAAAAAATATTTAACTCATGTACCTCCTTTCAGTACTGTTAATTGTAAGAAAAAGAATAGATTTTTGTTAATGATTTTGGATAAAAACTGCATGGAATATACTTTGGTTATATTCCCAAACATACCAGCTAGGCAATTACAAATGCAGTCAGAGTGGGGTCTCTCTACAAATGGCCAACATTTGGATCATGTGACGAAAATGAGAACCTAGCTTAGAATGCTGGCTTGTAAGTATGGTGCAGCCATTTCTTCATGTGGACTCTCCGTGATTGAACGAACAACAAATTTGCCCTGCAAGCCTATTGAAAACACCTTAAAAAATCTACTAAAAATTCAACCAAATTTCAAATGAGAGAGTGGGAGCTAAACACACAATAAATAATGAATGAATGATTGTTGCACTGCTAAATGCTCAAATGAAACAAACCACAAGCTACGGTTCTATGGCTCACTTCCGAATTCAAATCTAGACTTACTAAACACTTGTTTCTTTCTATTCTATTTTTTATAGCAACGTGCCTTTACAGTTTCCACATAATTTTTGGGCCTCAAGAAAATATTGTGAAATCAAAGCCTCTCAATCCAGTGTCATTGGTGCAGATCCAAGCAGAGCTCCACACTTAAACAATTAAGGAAAATCCTCAACTATACAGATGAAGCAAGCAGAGATGAATGCAGACCAGAATAAGGCATATCTTCACCCATAAATCATCTGAAGCTGAATACAACAAAGGACAGTCCTATTTTAAAGCTTAGGGCCAAATCAGGACAAAATAATGTTGTATTTGATCATACACAGCAATTTTACATTAGCTGGTCTGCCCATGCAAAAATCCCACTCACGCGTTCTCAATATAAACCGACATACACAAAATACTAAACTACAATTCCATACGGCCTATTGACGTAAACTAACCTATACAAGCTTTACACCTTGTTTAGGCCTCTGCAGGCTCTTCTGGCAGTCCACACCCAGCTTTCCAATAAGCATATAGCCATCTTCGAACCATCGCTGCCCCAGAAGAAATCCATAATCTCCTGTAGAAATTAATTCTCTTACAGCTAGCAAGCAGCATTCAGGGAAACAGGGCATCGACTAAAAAAATGTTGTTATGCTTTCTTTACAAAGAAATTGATAGCATACCCCTAACAGGCGCCACTTATCCTTTTGGCAGCATCTTTTTTATTTTTTAATTGATATGAGTAACCTTTCCTCTTTGTATCTATGCACTCTCTCTTCTAAATTTGATAGAAATATGGACAATATAGCCCCTACTATCCACTAAGTGTCCTCTGTCCACCAAGTTTTGAGTGAGGTTTTCCTTAGAAATAGCAACAACTTCCTTCCTTCCTCGATACACTCCTATAAAGATTAAATGATGTAGGAGCACTCACGAGATTGTGCAATCTTGTATCACCCAAAAAAATAGGAGTATATTTATTTATTTTTATTATATTTTGTTTTGAGTTGTCTTAACCATGTTCAACCCTCACAAGTGTTTTGGGGAGTTCTCTTAAAATAAAAATTATTGTAACTGTGTTTTAATTTTTTTTAGTTGATTTATTAAATTGCATGTTGAATTGGAGGGGTAGGGACTGTTGTAGAAGATTGGGGGAATTTAAGTTGTGGCAAGCATTTTTTGTTTAAGAGAGAAAGGCAGAAAAATGGAGATATTAAAAGGAGCGCAGCTCGTTGAAGGAAAAAAAAATTGATGTGTATTCCTTGTCTTAGATTAACAGTCAGAAGTCGTGCTAGTTTTTGTTTATTAGAAATTCTATTTTTTAATAATAATTCAGCTGTGTTTATTTGGCCCATGTTTTTCATTAGAATTCTAGGTTATTACATGATATTTACAAGTTTTCTTTCTACTGAAGTTTGTAGAAACTAACTGCACCAAGTTTTGGTATTAGAGATAGAACTTTCATAACTAAAAAAGTATGAAGAAAATTTTGCAGAGGGAAGTGTGTTTGATAGTTGTAGACTGTGGAAAAAAAGGTCTACAAGTTGAGAAACATAGTAGATGCAAATGGATTTCGGATGGGGTGCTGGTAGATGGGTTGCAAGAGCAAGAGCACCTAGGGTTGCTAACTTGACACAAATGATAAGGGAGATCAAAGCAAGGTTGGGTGCAATGGAGACATTTCAAAGAAGGGGAGTTTTTATTGAGGATGTAAGTGATGATATGGAGTGTTAAGATCCTAGTGGGTAGATTCACTAACAATTTGAGCTTTTGGTGTAACAGTTCGTTATATGTGGTATCAGAGTGCCCACCCATGTTTGAGTCTTGGGTCTTGAGTGGTAATGCCAGCATAGCAGTGTTCATCGGGGTTCTCGTATGCACATGGAGGTGCACACCCATCCCAAAATGGGATTGTCAGAAGTGTGGTGGGGTGTTAAGATCCTAGTGGGTGGATTTACTAACAATTTGGGCTTTTGGTGTAACGGTTTGTTATAGAGATGGAGCCCAAGGAGCTTGAGAACCTAAAGTAGAAGTAGGGGATGTAGCTAAGTCCAGATTTCTCAGAGCCATGACAAAGATTATAAGTAAACCCAAACTAGACATACCTTACTATAGTAGAGGTTTGAATAGAGAAGAGCTTATAGATTGGATTGCAGAGATGAAAAAGGACTTTGACTATGAATCCATGGAGGAGCCCAATAAAGTAAAGTTTACTTGCACAAGATTAAAAGATCAAGCATCTTTATGTTGGGACCATGTGCAAACTGAGAGGGAAAGTAGAGGGAAAGAGAAAATTAAAATTTGGGATAGAATGGTCTCTAACTAAAGGCCAAATTCTTACCTTCAGACTATCAAATGAGTTCATTTAAAAAGTTGCAAAATTTGAGACAAAAGGATGTAGGTGTGAAGGAGTATATAGAAGATTTTTACAAACTTATTATAAGGGATGGTCATGTGGAAGATGACCTAGAAAAGGTAATAAGGTATGTGAATGGGATACCTTTTAATATCCAAGATGAATTTAGTTTACTAAACTTTAGAACAATAGAAGAAGCCTATCAATGTGCATTGAAGGTGGAAGAGAATTTTTCACGAAGGCAATAAAGGAACTCTAGAGGTAGAAAAAAGTTTTTAAGAGGAAGAGAATAAACTTTGGGGAAAGAGGATAGTAAACTCATGAAGGAGAGGTAAGTAGCTCATAGACCTAGAACTTTAATGCAAGAGGAAGAGGATTCTATGGAAGAAGAAGATGATTCACAAGAAAATGTTTTAAGTGCAATATGTATGTTTGTTATAGATCATTTGAGTTCCCAAAACAATATCAAAAGGACTGAATGGATAGCACATATAGCCCATGGGGATGAATAAAGTGTTACATCTCCAACACACATAGAAGAACTAGATAAAGGAGAAGCCCCTTTGATGAGAAGAGTGCTCCTAAAACCAAAAAAAGAGATGAATGAACCACCACAAAGGAAGAATCTCTTCAGGACAATCTACATAAATGGAGGTAAGTGTTGTAGCTTAATTATTGATGGTGGTAGCACAAATAACATAGTGTCTAAAAAAATGGTAGAGAATATTGGGTTAAAATAGACAACACACCCAACTCCTTATAAGGTTTCTTGGTTGCTCAAGGGACATCAAGTGTTAGTCAATGAACAATGTACAATAAACTTTCATATTAACAATGAACAATGAACAATGTACAGTGTAGTCTATAAAGATGAATTTGTATGTGATGTAATGCCTATGGATGTGTGTCATGTACTTTTGCGTAGGCCCTGGTTGTTTGATAGGAGAGCAACACATGATGGTAGGGCAAACACATATACTCTCATAAAGGATGGGAAGAGATTCACATTGATAGCACATTGATTGAATATTCCTAAATCAGTAGATAGCAGTTCAAAAGTGATGTTAGTGTCTAGAAAAGTGTTACTAACAGAGACAAAGAAGGGAGAGGCATGTTTTGCCTTAATTTCCACACTCATGTAAGTGGAATCAAACACCAAGGTGAGTTATCTACTTGATGAAACTCAAAAAAAAATTGGATGAATATGTAGTTATAATGTCCAATGATTTACCTAATAGATTACCACCAATAAGAATCATTAGTCATTACATGGACTTAGTTGCAAGAGCAAGTTTTCCAAACAAGGCAGCTTATAGGTTGACATCTCAAGAGAATGGAGAATGTGTACAAATTCAAGGGAAATAAATAAGATCATGATAAATTACATATTCCCATTGCCAAAGATAAAAAAAAATTATGGACTTTTTAACTAGTGTCAAATACTTCAGGAAGATTGATTTAAAGAGTGGGTATCACCAAATCTAGATAAGAGAGGGTGATGAGTGGAAAACGATGTTTAAAACCAATGATGGGTTATATGAATGGCTAGTTATATCATTTGGTTTGTATAATGCCCCAAGTACATTTATGAGACTCATGAATGAGGTGCTAAAACCATTCATAGATAAATTTGTTTTTGTGTATTTGGAGAATATTCTAGTTTTCAAAGATTCTAAGGAGCATTTGAGACATTTGAGACTTGTGTTAAGTAAGCTGAAAGAGGCAAAATTATCGATGAACTTGAAATTTTCAACTTCATGAAAGAAAAGCTCATTTATTTTGAATTTGGGATTTGTGATTTCATGAGAGGGATTTAAAATGGACCCATAAAAATTAAAAATAGTAGTGGAATGGCCTTCACCAAAGACTATGTTTACAATAAAGAGCTTTCATGGGTTGGCTAGTTTTTCCAAGAAATTTATTAATAATTTCAGTAGTATTATGCACCCATCACAGAGACAATGAAAGGGGACAAGAAGAAGTTCCAGTGGACAACTACAGTAGAAGAAAGTTTTTAGTTGTTAAAGAGAAAGGTTATAGAACAACCAATTTTAGCCTTGCCTGATTTTGAAAAGGTGTTCCAAGTTGATTTTGATGCAAGTGGGATAGAAATAAGTGTAATACTTAGTCAAGAAGGTAACCCTATTGCTTATTTTAGTGAAAAGTTAAATGAAGCAAAGAAGAAATATTATGTTTATGACCAAGAGTTTTATACAATAGTTCAAACTCTTAAGAAGTGGTAGCATTATTTGTTGCCCGAAGAATTTGTTTTGTTCACTGATGATCAAGCATTGTAGTACATAAAAAGCCAAGGTAAATTGAATTAGAAGCACTCTAAATGGGTAGATTTCCTTCAAAGTTATACTTTTATTTTAAAACCTAGAAGTTGTAAATCTAATACAATGGTCAATGCTTTGAGTAGGTGAGCTCTTGTATTGAATGTGATTAAGTGGAAGTCATTGGCTTTGACTCAATGAAAGAATTATATGAATATGATTCAGATTTCAAGGAAGCATGGGAAACATGTAAGAGCCCAACAAGTATTGATAGAACTCCATGGTTGGAATTTATGATCCAAGAATATTTTTTATTCAAGGGGCATAGGTTGTGCATACCTCAAGGTTAAATGCAAGACAATATTTTGAAGGAGAAACATAGTGGTGGTCTTGCTGGTCATTTTGGGTATAACAAGACATTGACCCAACTAAATAAGAAATATTGTTGGCCAAATATGAGTGTGGATGTATGGAAATTTATAGAGAGATACATGATATGATATCATACAAAGGGTATAATTTAGAATAATAGACTTTATCAACCATTACCAATTGCCAATAAACCATGGGATACAGTAAGTACGGACTTTGTGTTTGGTCTACCTTAAACTCAATGAGGTAATGACTCAATTTTTGTTGTGAATATATTTTATAAAATGACACATTTTATATCATCTAAAAATACAAATGACACCACCCATATTGTTAATTTATATTTTGAAGAGGTTGTAAATTTGCATGGGTTATCATTGAGTATTATGTCAGATAGGGACACTAAATTTGTAGGCCATTTTTGGAGAATGTTGTGGAAGAAGCTGGCTACAAAACTAAATTTTAGTTCAACCTATCACCCATACACTAATGGACAAACATAGGTAGTGAATAGATCTCTAGGAAATTTCTTGTGATGCATTGTCAGTGATAATCCCAAACAATGGGTTTATTTTTAGCACGAGCTAAATTTGTCTATAATGACTTTAAATAGAATTACATGTATGATCCCTTTTCATATTGTATATGGTAGCAACCCAATAAGAATTTATGAATTAAGAAGCACAACTGGGATGAATAGGAGTATGGAAGGTGAAGAGTATGCACAAGCCATGCATGATGTACACATGCAAGTAAAGTGAAAGTTGGAAGAAAGTGGGAAGAGATATAAATAGTATGGTGATATTAAGTGCAATGAGAAAGTGTTTGAAGTGGGAGACTTAGTATTGGCACATTTACACAAAGAGCAGTTTCCAAAAGGTGAGTATAAAAAGTTCAAAATGAAAAATATTAGACCTCGTAAGATATTACACAAGTTTTTAGCCAATGCATATGAAATAAAATTCCCTAAAGGATAGGTATTTCACCTATATTTAATTATTCAAACAGATACCCATTTGTTAAGGGTTACACAAGTGGAGATAACTATGATGAATATTCTTCAACCATTGATTAGAGAGAACAAATGCCTGAGGGAGAAAGAGAAGAAATGGAAGCAATCATAGACATTAGAAACAACAAGAACATAAGAAATAGAGAATATTATGAGTATTTGATCAAGTGGAAAGGGCATGAAACATAGGATGTAACTTCGATCTCTGAATCAAAAGTTGTGAAGAAATGAAAATCAATTGAGGAGCTCACAATCAATCCATGAGTGGGAGTTCATGTTCTATTTACCTTGGGTGTCTGATTTAGGAATATTCACTGATTATGCAATCTTGTATCACCTTAAAAATAGGAATATATTTATTTATTTATTTATTTTACTTTTCTTAACGACTGTCAAGCTAGGCAACTAAGTGTTTTGGATAGTTTTCCTAAAATATAAATTATAATAATTGTCTCTTAGTTTTTTTCATTGATTTATTAGATTACATGTTGAATTCGAGGGTAAGGACTGCCATAGAATATTGGAGGACTTTAATTTGTGGGAAGTAATATTTTTTTTATAGAGAGAAAGGAAGAAAAAGGGAGATATCATAAGGATCACAACTCATTGAAGAAAAAGAAAGAATAAAATTTTTGTGTATTCCCTGTCTTGGACTGATAGTCAGAAGTCACACTAGATATTTTTTACTAGGAATTCCAGTTTTTAAATAATAATTCAGTTGTGTTTATTTGAACCTTATTTTGAATTAGAATTATGGGTTATTACATGATATTTGCATGTGTTCTTTCTATTGTAGTTTGTAGAAACTAGCTACCCTAGAAAATAGATTCTATGAATTAAAGCAAGAGAAGCAATATTATAAAAATAAAAGAGAAATGGAATACATAAGAATTAACCCAACCATTTATAATATATTAATATACTAAACCAATTTATTTATTTCCTTCATTGTGTGTAAGTATATATAGTCACATCAATACGTAAATCATTCGTATCAAAACGATGGATCCCAAAACCATGGGTCTCAATATCAAGGGAAACAAAATCATGGTTTACAAAACTATAGTTATGAAAACCATGGGTACCTATAAGTACATGAAAAATATACAACATATTTTTAATAATCTCACATTTATTGAATAATTTCCATAGGGGGCCACATGGCCATACCTTTAGCAGCTAAGGGAAGCTATGCCCATTGATTTTTTGCACCAAGAAATTTTTCAATACTTACAATCTTTCTCAGTGAATTAACAACATTTTCACTATCTACTTTTTTAAACAATATTTTTTTTTCTCCACTGTTTCCCTTAAAAAATGGTATTACATATTAATGTGTTTCATTCTAGAGTGATACTCAAGGTTCTTTACTAGACACATTTCACTTTGAGAGTAACAATCTATCCTTATAGCCTTTTGAACAAACCTAATATTGATAATTAACCTTTGAATCCAAACCACTTCCTTGTTTACACGAGTATTTATTTTGTACTCAATATCTTATGGTGGTTATCAAAACACTAGTCTATCGTTTACTTTCTCAACTTACAATTCCACTAAACAAGTTGAACACATACCCATTGGTAGATCTTCATCAATCAAGATATCTAACATAGTCTAACTCTATAAAACCATGTAAATTTAATGTCTTTATTTCATTAGGTTTACCCTAATGGAAGATTACCTATTTGTTTAAAATAAACATAATGAACAACTTTGCTTCTTCCAAACCCATGTCTCAACACATACCAATCATACTTCTAAGTCCACATTCTTGGTGATCGCTTCAAGTTGTAAAGAAACTTTTTCAGCCAACACACTAAATCCTCATTTATCTTTATCTTAAAATATTTTTGCTACATCATGTAGATTTCCTCCTCAAGATCACCATGTAGAAAATTTGTATTTACATCTATTTTTTCTAGTTATAGATTGAAATTAGAAGCAAGATCTGGAAAAAATCAAATGAATTTAATTTAGTGGGTGAAAAAACCTCACCAAAATTAATTCCCTCTACCTAAGAGAATCTATTTGTTACTAGGAAAGCTTTATACTTCTCAAATTTTCCATATGTATTGTAGTTCTTCTTTAACATCCATTTGCAACCAATAGGTTTTCTTCTAAGAGGTAGTTTTACCAAGTTTCATGTTTGATTTTTATATAATGAATCCATTTCTTCCTCTATAGTCTTCTTCAAAGAATTAGTTTCTTTTGAGGTAAAATCCTCCTTTACATGATTGAAGGAGTCATCGGTGTTAAAAAATACTAATAAAATAAATGCATACTAGAAGACAATGGAACTATACTTATTAGGTGCTCTTCTTATTCTATTTGATCTTATCAAAATTGGAGTTTCTAGTTCTACATATTTTGGTTCCTCTTCCTTGGCATCTTCTGAATATTTATCCAAAACTTCTTACAACTCCTACTCTAGTTCATCTTTTGTAGTTGTTTCAATTTCATACACTTGTTTTCCCTCTTCTTCTTTAATTTGAATCTTTTCAGGTTAATCATTTGGTTGTCCTTCCTTTTTTGGAACCCCTTTAACCTCTCTAAATATATTATTGTGACTGTAAATAGTCCTCTTCATTTAAGAATTCCATAACTTATATCTCTTTACACCAATACCATATCCAATAAAGATACATTTTGATGATTTATTTCCTAATTTAGCCTTTTTCCTTTTGAATATGTAAATAAAAATCACAACCAAAATTTATAAGATGTTTGATAGAGGATTGGATTTTTATCATCTGAAGTAGGTGATCTATTGATCAAATAGTACGTTGTCCAAAACTTTCTTTCTAATCTTACATAATTAAGCATGCATCTCACCTTATCCATTAAAATTTTGTTTATTCTTTCTGTAACTCCATTATGTTGTGGTATATATAGAGTTTTATTTAGCCTTTTTATTCCACAGTCCTTATATAACTTATTGAAAGCATTATAGCAATATCATTCACCATTGTCACCCCTCAAGACCTCAATCTTCTCTATCTGATTTTCCACAAGACCCTTAAACTCCTTGAAGTTACTTACAACCTTTGATTTAGACTTGATATAATCAACTTAATATTTTCTCAAGTATTCATCTAAAAAAGAAACACAATATATAGATTTTTATAATGATGGAATCTTCATAGGTTCAAACACATCATTATACACTAAATGCAAAATTCATTAGATCTTGTAGAATTAATGGAAAGATTCACTTGAGTTTGCTTACGAAACACACAATTCTCACAAAAATCAAAGTCTAATAGATAGTCAAAATTTTCTTCAACCATACCTTTGGATTTTAATGTTCGAAGGTCTTTATATTCAATGTGTTATGTCATTTGATGAAATTGTCTTATCTATAAGAGATGTAGGATACTAGTTCGACATTTTTCTTACCTCAGGAACCATAGAGCTATTACATTCAACACTTACAATGTTTGCCTCAAACTTAAACATCGTTCCTATACAAACTCCTCTATCCAGTACTGCTGCTACATGAATCATCTTGCAATTATATTTATTAAATGCTATTTGTACACCCACATCATTCACCTTACTTACAAATATTATTTTTTTAGTCAAACTTGGAATGTACATAACATAATGGATGATTTTAATCCTTTCATATTCAAATATGAACTTGAATCTCCCTAAACCTAGGATCATATAGGTCAAATTATCTCTTAAAAAGAAATCACCTCCATTGATCTTTTCATATTCGTAGAACCACTCCCTGTGAGGGGTCATATAAAAAGAGGCACCCCAGTCAATCATCCATGTATCATCACATGCATACAAGTTTGAAGTTGTGAAGAATAAATTTCTCGAGTCTTCAAGGGACTTGCTTTTGCAGATTGAGAATTATTAAATGATTTACCATTTTTCAACTTTTTAACATTTGCATTCATTAATGAAATGCCTCATTTTACCATAGTTTCAACATTTCCTCTTATCTTTTGTTTAAGTATTAGATTTGCCTCTAGACTTTGACTGCCCTGACTTTATTTTAGTTTTTTCTTGGGAATGAACTCTTAAAAACAAGACATCCTTTTTTTTATAATCCTCATCAAATTTCCACCTCATTTCTTCTGATAATAAGGCTCCCACTAAATTTTCAATTTCTAATGTATGATAAAAATTCCCACACCTGGCTTATAACATGGCACTAGGAAATATGGAGGAAAAATTAGGGGTGTGATCACAACTTGAGGTAAATTATATGAGTTTAAATATATTACATGCATGTCTCTTATGACAATAAAGGGATAATTTTGTATGCATATAGGTTAAGAAAAGAATGGTATAATTATATATAGTTTTTAATAGATAATAATAAAGGAAAAAGGGCTTTTATTCAAAAGTGTAAAAGGATCTGGTTAGTAGATCAAATAAAGAAAAAAATTGTAGTCAACAAAGTCATATATATGTATTATGTTTTATAGATAATAATAAAGGAAAATGACACTTACCCTAAACTACAAAAGGATATGTCTAATAGATCAAACCAAGAAAGACAAAAGAATCTATTGTATTCAACAAAATTGTATATATTCATTATTTTTTATAGATAATAATAAGGTAAAAGGGGCCCTTATCTTAAGGTAGAAAATGATATGGTCACTAGCTCAAATTAAGAAAGACAAAATAATATATTGTAATCAACAAAGTTGTATATAAGCATTGTTTTTTATAGATAATAGTAGGGGAAATGGGTCCATACCCAAAGATAAAAAATAATTTGGTTGGTATATCAAATCAAAAAAGATAAAAGAAGTCTCCAGTAAATAGA
The DNA here is from genome assembly GCA_037957365.1 of Torreya grandis. Taxonomy (NCBI): domain Eukaryota; kingdom Viridiplantae; phylum Streptophyta; class Pinopsida; order Cupressales; family Taxaceae; genus Torreya; species Torreya grandis. The sequence goes on along the minus strand of JARHVA010004371.1, from coordinate 895,067 downwards.
AGGAGATGGTCAAAAAGCCAAAAAGATAAGCAATAATACAACCTATATATATATATATATATATATATATATATATATATATATATATATATATATATATATATATATATATATATATATATATATATATATATATATATATATCAACAAAGTTGTATATAAGCATTGTTTTTTATAGATAATAGTAGGGGAAATGGGTCCATACCCAAAGATACAAAATAATTTGGTTGGTAGATCAAATCAAAAAAGATAAAAGAAGTCTCTAGTAAATAGAAGGAACTGGCCAGAAAGCCAAAAAGATAAGCAATAATACAACCTATATATATATATATATATATATATATATATATATATATATATATATATATATATATATATCAACAAAGTTGTATATAAGCATTGTTTTTTATAGATAATAGTAGGGGAAATGGGTCCATACCCAAAGATACAAAATAATTTGGTTGGTAGATCAAATCAAAAAAGATAAAAGAAGTCTCTAGTAAATAGAAGGAACTGGCCAGAAAGCCAAAAAGATAAGCAATAATACAACCTATATATATATATATATATATATATATATATATATATATATATATATATATATATATATATATATATATATATATATATATATATATATATATATATATATATAATCAAAAAAGATAAAAGAAGTCTCCAGTAAATAGAAGGAGATGGTCAAAAAGACAAAAAGATAAGCAATAATACAACATGTGTGTGTGTGTGTGTGTGTGTGTGTGTGTGTTGTATTATTGCTTATATATATCTACAACCTATATATATATATATATATATATATATATATATATATATATATATATAATTGAAATAGGGAAAGTTATATATATTCACAGTCCATAATTTAAAAATAAATACATATATTCTGATCATTAGGGAATGTTGAGGGTGATCCATCATCAAGGAACATTGAAAATAAAAACTTACACAATTTTCTCCAAAATAGTTTGACAATAATGTATTTCATTTAGACGTAAAGAATAGAACATGTCACATTGCATACCTTGTTCTCTAGTAGATTATCCCATGCCCTGCCACTCAAAATGTAACAAATAGAAAACCTCAATGGGTCTATCAGTATGTAAAATACTAGACTATATAGCCAAATAACTCTTTCCTAGTCCCATCCATAGCCTTTGATATATGCAAAGCCCCAGTTGGCATAGACTACAGTGAATGATTCAACCTACAAGTGAAGAGAAAGAGCAAAATATTTAACTCATGTACCTCCTTTCAGTACTATAATTTGTAAGAAAAAGAATATATTTTTTTAATGATTTTGGATAAAAATTGTTAGATATGTGACAACAAAGTTAAATTTTGGATCCCTTTGTGACACGGTTTGTAGCCCATATCTCGATAAGGGGTATGGGGCTTTTCCACCCACTATTGTCTCAGGGGGTCTAGGGGGCTACCCAGCCAAAACTCAAGGAGTCAAACCCTTGTTTTTAGGAAGAATAATTCCACTGAATTCTATTTTTAGAAGGAAAGCCCTAATGGCATTTTCCACTTTATTTTTATGAGGAAGAATCCTAACAATGTGTTTCCAATTAGGCATATTTATATTTGTGAAGTTCATATGTAATCTACATAGCGAGTTCACACGTAATCTATTCATTTTCAAATTAATAAAGTTTGATTTATTGCACCGTGTATGCTTCCTTAGCTTACCTAAGTTTTTACCATGTAAATCCTTATTTTTTTAATGTATGTTGAGTATTTTTCATGTTTAATTATCTTTGTTATTTCATTCTATTATTTTCCTATTGTTATAGAGTGTGTGGTTTTCTAAGAAGTGGTATCAAAGTGAGGTTACTCTTGCAACCACTATGTTCTATATATGGTGTTGTTTTTCATAGCATCAACTGGTGAAATTTTTGAATTCAAAGTTTGAGGTGGAGAAGTTTAATGATAAGAACAATTTTGAGTTTGAAAAACTCAAAGCACATGATTTGTTGGTACAATAGGGTCTACATAAAGCCCCAAGAAAGAAAACTATGTGGATGGCTCATGAAGAGTGGGAAGATTTGGATACAAAATCTCTCAGTGCAATATCATTGTGTTTAGTAGATGAGTTTCTTGTCAACATTGATGGAGAAAAGTCTATGATAGGCTTATGGACCAGATTAGAAAGCCTGTATATGATGAAATATATAGAAAAACATGTTTAGTTGAAGAGGTAGTTGTATACATTAAACATGAAGGAAGGTATGAAAATGTTTGATCATTTAACACATTCAATACTCTGTTATACTAATTGACTAATATTGGTATGAAAGTGGACAAAGAAGACAAGGCCATCACCTTGTTATTTATATTGCCAAATTCTTAGGATTATATAGTAACCTTTATTAGCTTCAATACTAATGATGATATTGTCTATGATTCTATTGTGGGATCATTTTTGGCTAAGGAAATGAGGATAAAATATACTTTAGATACCTCTACTCCTAAAGATATGAATGCTAGGGGAAGATCTAAAGAAAGAGGGAAAAACTTCAGAGGCACATCAAGATCTAATTCACAATCCAGGAAGAGTAAGGTAAGGTGTTGGCACTATGGTAAAGCAAGGAATGTTAGTGAGGATTGTTGGAAGAGAAAATAAGGTGAAAAAAAATAAAATCCACCAAAGAAGCAAATCAGGTAGAAATAAGTGAAGGTATGAGTGATGAAGTTTTATCTATTTGTAATTTTTCATCTTATCATTATGAATGATTATTGGATCAGAGTGATACACAACACATGTGTCTGCATAGGAGTTGGTTTTCTTCTTACTAAACCCTTGATGGAAGTTATATTCTTTTTGTAAATAATGTTTCTTGTAAGACTAAAGGGATTGGTAGCATTAAGATAAATATATTTGATGGTATAGTAATGACTTTAATAGAATTAAAACATGTACCAAAACTTAAATGGAATTTGATTTCTTTAAGTGAATTAGATTCTTGTGGTTATAAGATCACAGATCAAGGTGGAACTCTTAAGGTGTCTAAGGGTGCCTTAGTTGTAATGAAGGCTCTAAAATTTGGGAATCTTTACATATTGCAAGGGAGTGTAGATATCAGTCAAGCAGTTGTGGTATCTAAAATAGCAAAAGATCCTGCTCATTTATGGTATCTATGTTTGGGCCACATGATCATGAAAGGGTTAAAAGTGATACTTGGCACCCTTTAGGAATGAAGCTACATAGGAAAAGACAACTAATCTCATATTTATAACAAGGCTATGTGGACACCTTGGTATTTTTGTGATTTAAAACCACTTGGGGAAATTGGATTTAATAGATATTGATCTCTATGACCTAGGTCTCTATGCCAGACACTATAAAGCTAGATTATACTTGGTACTGCTAGTCAGGTACTATCTAAGGTAGTTAGCTAGGCTTACATAGGAATTTTTAGCCATTATAGAAATTATTGTACATTTTCTAGTGGAATATATCTCAATTTTATTTAATGGTTCTAACTTGACCAACCAATGCTTCATCTATCAGTTCCAAAATAAAATGCCTTTGAGAAAGAAATGTTGCTCTATATATTTATAATCAGAAACGTTCACCAATGAAAATAAAGGGATCAAAATATTCTTAAAGTAAATTGTAGATAAATAGAGAGAATAGAATCTACATACACAAAATTGAAAACAATTATTATTGGAAAATACTGCATCTTTTGTCATTTGACATAACTTCAAGTTAAAAGACAAGAAACTAGTGATGGTTAACAATCTACAAAAAATGAAATTTAGGATTTTTAAAAAAACACAAACTTGGTAGCATATTAAAGAGAAACACTCCATTGCACTAAATTAGACAGTGTAAAATAATTCATAGCCCATGTTTTTCCAGAGTTGAGAATATTAAATAAAAACACTCCATTGTACTAAATTAGACAGTGTAAGTTTGTGGGATTGGTTCAATATCAAGACCCTTATATATCATAAGATATTTCATATACCTATTCAATGTGTGTGATTTCATAAGCCTATTATCAGATGATGTAAATCATTAGAATGAATAGCAACAAACTGAAATTGAGAATTTATCTAAGCCACACAACATTAAACTATTTTACCTCATAATTTTAGAACGTCTCTTTGCTTCAAATTTTTTAGATAATTCTTAGTAGTTAATATTATCTAAGATATTGGATTCACACTTCTCTTTTCCATATTCTTTCTCAGTGGTGAATGCAGTCTGCAGGCAACATGAATAACATAGTCAAGTTCATCAATTCTACATGCTTATCAATTCCTACGAGACATTCTACAACATTTAAAAACTAACTTCTTCTTTTTTACCTTGGCTTTTTCAAGTCCCACAGCATCTTTTGCAAGATTTAAATATTTTGTGTTATCCAGGTGTTTTAGCATAGCCGAAACTATCTTTTCACACATATCATCCACATCACTTCAAATTTTATAGGTAAATAACAATTCAATTAGAAATGAATTCAGCTACACTAAAATCACTCAAAAAAATTTATGTCAACATCAACAATTTTATAGATAATATAAAAAATAACTCTTACTAATTATTCTCATTGAATTCATAGCCATTGATTATTAAAACCCTATGGAAGGCTTCTTTCCACTTCTCAAGCTTGCCTAAGTATCTCCCCTTCAGTTGGTATCCAACAAAGGCATCAGTTGGTATTAGAGCGAGGTTAATCTTCTAAAAATTGTGTTCTACATTTGGTGTTGTTCTTTGTAGCATCAAATGGTGGAATTTTTGAATGCAAAGTTTGAGTTGGAGAAGTTTCACATCAAGAACAATTTTGAATTGGGAAAAATCAAAGCACATGATATGTTGGTGCAATGGGGGATACATAAAGCCCTAGAAAAGAAACATGTGGGAATGTTGATGAAGATTGGGAATAAATAGATACAAAATATCTAGGTGAAATATGATTGTGTTTAGAAAATGAGATTCTTTTCAACATTGTTGGAGAAAAGACTATCGCAGGCTTATGGAACAGATTAGAAAGTTTGTGCATGACAGAATCTATAAAAAAATCATATTTACTCAAAGAGGCAACTGTATAAATTGTAAATGAAGGAAAGTATGATTTTTTTTATCATTTAAACACCTTAAATACTCTATTATGTTATTTGACTAGTATTGGTGTGAAAGTGGATGAAGAAGATAAGGTAGTCACCTTGTTATGTATATTGCTAGATTCTTGGAATCATATAGTAACCTCTATTAGCTTCAGTACTATTAATGGTATTATTGGAGAGTTATCAATAATGTCATGATGATGTCATGAAGGTGTCTAGGTGTGTGGATTAGGATCCTTGATAGTATATGTGACAATGACAAAGTGTGCAATGTGCTTGTTCTAGTATGCTTGAAGTATGATTGTTTGATCTTCAGTTTAGGCATGGTTAGAGATGTTTAGGGATGAGTATGGTGATTTAAGGATATGAAAAAGGTCCTAAGATGTTTTTTATACTTTGAGTGATTGTGTGCATAAGTATAATTCATTTGGTTTTCCATAGTTTTCATCTAGACACTTTGCGTCTCGTGGCAAAAAATGTGAGTAGATAGTTTGATGATGTCAGCATTGCTATGTATGGATGAGTCAAAGGGAGTTGGTTATATGGTTATGATCACATTATTACCTATTTTATTTACTTTAATTTTCATATCATGCATCAAATCACATTAAAATATATGTAAGGGAAAAGTTGGGCTCCTAGGCAATTTGACTGTATTTTCCCATAGCCAAGTTTGCACGAGGTAAGAAAGAGCTAAGTAAGAAGTTTGATGGTGGCATATTTGGCATGTGTGGATGCTTCAAGAGAAGGTGATCATATGGTTATGTTAATTTTTATACCTATTTTATTTTTTATAACTTTTAGGTCAAGCACCATAACATGATAAAAGATATGCATGTTCAAATTCGGCCTTCTAGACAAGTTTTTGACATAGCTGTCTCTATGATAAAAAATCTAAGTGAGAATTTTAATGTTGATATATCTCACACTTGTATGAGTTTTAGGAGTATTTTGGTAGATGGGTGTATTCTCCTATGTGAGGATATAATATGGTCAAAATTTGAGAACTTTCAAGTGAGTGAGACAAAAGTTATGATTGTGCAAAGTTGGCCTTCTAGACGTATTTCAATGGTCCCCATAGTTTATTTTGCACAAAGAGAAAGACCAGGATCAAATGAAGATCTAATAGCTCATGGATAATTTGGAAGTGAATATATATGGTGAAAAATAATTCAAAGAGGTCAAAATATTCATTTTTTAATGAAGGTAAAGTTTGAGCTCTTTACAAAAGGATCAACAAAGAGTGTTTATTCCAAGGACTCAGGAAGCATCGAGATAAGGACAAGTGCTTGATGGTTAATGGTATAAGTTATAAAAATTAATTTTATGGTGATAATTTTCATGATCATGGGGGTTCTTATAAATATCAAATGGTGAGCATTGTATGATAAGGACTTGACTGATCTACAGAGATCGACGATGCACAATGAGTCAACATTGCAATAGTGTATGAGATGAGGTCTATATGTTCAACGTTTAACATTTGGAATTAATGATATATGCATTAAATTTCATATAAAATCAATGATGTTTTATTTATCTAAGTATCAAGGATATGATATATGATCAAAGTGGTTGAAGTTTAACTGTGATCGTTTACATTTGAATATTTGAATTTAACAAAGGGAAAAACTAGTATATGGTTTTTGAACCATATATTTTGATCCATGATGAATTTACTCATGGTGAAAAAATAAAAATGGTAGAGGAATCCAAGGCACATCTGAAAATAAATACTTTAATATCTTAAAGTGTGTATAGACATTGTTATGAATGTTCAAAGTTGATTGTGTGTTCCTGCTTGTTCTGCAAGTGACCAAAGAAGGATAATTAATCTTGTGTAAATGTTGTTTTGATGTTTCTTGATGAATTTGATATTGGGTAGTGTTGTATACTTCCTAATTTATGTGAATTATGAATTTTTAACCAATTTTATGTAGTATAAACAAAGTTTTAAAAGGTGACTAAGTGTTCATTCATAATGACTATGTGCACAAAATGTTGTTTAAGTGAATTATGCTAAAGCAGAAGGTTACTATGTTAGTTATTAGCACTTAAGAGGGACCTATAGATTATATGTAATGGGTCCATGCTTTTGGTAGTGGTTTTTCTTTTCTTTTTTTTTCAATAAAGTGCTAAAGGAGTGAATGGGTTCACATGAGACCTACAAGGGCTACAAGGGCTTAATTGAAAGGTATAGTTCCTTAAGGGTGACCCATAGATGTTATGGACAACCAATGAATATTATATTGAGCTATGTTTTTGTATTATATATGACTTAAGGTTTAAGGTTCATTCCTAATGGCCAACCAAGATGGTGATTATCAAGTATGCTTTATACATAGTGGAACCAAAGATGATGATTTCTAGACTGGAATGAGAGACTTGGGAGAGATTTGAGAGAGTCTTGTGTGTGTGAATTATGGAGTTAAAGAGGGGTAGAGTACCCTATGGATGATTTAAAGGGTATAATAGATTGAGTACTATTTATATGACCTATAGGTCATAATTTTATTGGTAGAATAGTGCTCTTGCATATTGAGTATTGCTACCATAATAGGATTAAACTTGATAAGAAGGATCCTTAGGGCCTTTTCTATGATTTTATGGTCTTCTAGAACATCTCTATTTGTCTTGATTTGATTGACTATGTTCATTTTTCAAGTAAATATGTCATTGAGAGACTCACATTCTCTCATTTGTAAGGTCTCAAAATCTCTTCTCAACAACTATAGTTTAACTAGTTTCACCTTATGACTACCTTGGTATGCATTTTTAAAAATGTCTCATGTTTACTTGGACTAAGTAGTTGCTTTTATCATTGGGAAGACTGAATCTCTTAGTCCCATTTGTATGTAGCTTAATGTCTTATCATCCATCTTTATATTCTCCTTCAACATATTCATTTGTGCTTGTGTGACTATATTGAATGCACACTGGTTTTCTACCTCTATATAGCCTCCTTCAATAAGTTCCCATAACTCTTGAGAGTAGAACATTGTTTTCATCTTGATTGACCAAACATTATAATTTTTACATAAAGCATAGGTGGTTGTTGCCATGAGTTGCTACTATTGAAAATGATGATATATCAGGTCCTAAAGACCTTTGCTCTGATATCAATATGGTGGAAATATAAATAGCATACATTATACTCTATACCAATTTGTTGGAAAATAAATGAAACTAAACAATATACAAACAGGGGTGTACTTAAAATGCAAACAACAATAAGACCACAAGCAAGAAATAGACATCCATAAATTATGTATATATATTAATCAGAATATATACAGCTGTTTAGAGTCAATTTGTTGGCAAATAAATGAAACCAAACAATATGCAAATAGGGGTGTGCCTAAAATGAAAACAAAAATAAGACAACAAGCAAGAAATAGACATCCATATAAATATGTGTATATATTAAACCGAATATATATGACTGGTTACAAATTGTTTTCATCAAAAAATAATCCTCTGGTCTTTACTGTATTACGGCTGATCTATTTTCTTATTCCTTCCACCAAACTGGTCTGTTGCTGCAATATTCTAATTGTCCAAATTGCTGCTATTCTATCTCCTTCTTTCCTGACTGATGCTGCTGTCAGCTATTCTATTTCTTTTCTGCCAGCTGCTGTCCTCTTGCTTTTTCTTCTATGGTGAATATTCTTCTGGTCTATATGCTGTTATTTGACAAAATTTAAGGACTGGTCACAATAAAAAAGGATTATGTTGCAACACAAATTAAAGCTTCAATATTAAAGTTGGGTTGGAGGATGCCAACATTTGCAGGACGCACTCAAACAATATTCGTTCAACATATATTTTTATCATGGTACTACAAGACATGGATTCTTCCCATCCAAGTCAGGGCACCCTTTGTCACCACTTTCCTTAGCTTTTATGCAAAAAAATATATATTCCCACTTGTTTATAGTTATTCTTAAAATCAATCATTCAACAGAGCAAAGACTAGTTATAGTCTTAAGAGCCTATCCAATATGATTCATTATAGCCAATAAAAATATTTTGTTTGCATCCGGATAAGGTACCCTTGGGGAATGAATGCCAAACAAGAAAGGTTTAAGGATGCCAAGAAGGATAGACATAGCTTCGTAGCCATCTGTCTAGAAAAGCAAGAGAAATCAAATGTGGAGGTAATTGCTAGACCTGAAAGTAAATCTAGTGTCGAGGGGGGATACTTTACTTCAGACTCTAATAAAAAATGGATTTTGGATTCAAGGGCATCATTTCACATGATTGGGGATAGATCTTTGTTTAATGATTTTTATGAAGGGAAGAATTCAGACAAAGAAATTTCTATTGGCAATAAAATGAAACTCCCAGTTTTAGGAACAGGGACAGTTAATGTAACAAATGGGTCTTTAAAAAATATTTTACTGGTTGAAGGATTAGGGGTGAATTTTATTTTAGTATATAAAATTATTCAAGCTGGATGCGAGTTTGTTGTCACTGACGATCAAGTTATTGTTAGAGATATAAAAGATTCAAACAATATAATTATTATTGGTAGAGTTAATCATAACGAGAGACTATTTAAATTTGTGGGGTTTGCTGATGATGAACACACACACTCTCATGCTTTTATTGCTTAGACTGATTACATATCAAAATTTTGGCATGCTAGACTTGGACATATAAACTATTAAAATTACAAGAGATGGTTAGAAGGGATATGGTTAGAGGATTAACAAAAATTGTAGCTTCTAAAGGTGTATGTGAAAGATGTGTGTTAGAAAAATATCATAAAGATCCTTTTGATACAGGGAAAGCATGGAGAGCTAATCATATGCTACAACTCATTCATAGTGATTTATGTGAATCAGGCTATCCTTCACTTTCTGATACTAGGTAACTTCTCACTTTCATTGATGATTATAGCAGGAGAGTATGGGTTTAATTTATTGAAAGAAAAAAATGAAGTATTTGATGTTTTTGAAAAGTTTAAGGCATTAGTTAGAAATCAAAGTGGAAAATAAATTAAATGCTTAAGGATGGATAATGGGTGTGAATATTGCAATAATGTATGAGTCATTTTGTGAAAATTTTGGTATTAAGGTGCAAAGAACAGTTCCTTAAACTCCTCAACAAAATGGGGTGGCTGAACGAATGAATAAAACTCTTTTAAAGATGGATCATTGTATGTTGCATTTAAAAGTTTGCATAATAAATTTTGGGGTTTGGCTGTTTCTATTGCTGCATATATTGTGAATAGAATCTCCACCAAAGCCCTCACAAATATCACCCCTGAAGAAGCATGGAGTGGTAGAAAGCCCCATATAGGGTATTTTAAAGTATTTAGGTGTAATGATTGGGCACACATTCCTGATGAAAAGAGGGAAAAGTTAGAACCAAAGGGTCATAGATAATTTTTTTATGTGTTATAGTGAAGAACCAAAGGCTTTTAGGTTTTATGATTTAACAACAAAAACGGTCTTTGTTAGTAGAGATGTAAAGTTTGATGAGCATTCGCAACTTAGAACCACTTCCTCTCACTCTACAACAACAAATGCTTCTAATTTTTCAGATATTTTAGAAAGGAATGGAGACTACATTGATGAGGATGAGGTGTGCACTACTATAAATGATGATAATACTATTGAAAATGAAACAACTAATGCTTGTAATCAGCGCTTTTCTGTAGGTAGTGATGATGAAGAAGATGATATTTCAGCTGGGCAAAAGACAAGGAGTGTTGAAAAAATATATAGGCAAGGCTCAAATATCAAAGGAAGGAATGGTAGTGCTTTCATGGCTAAAGTATTACAAATAAATGACCCAATCTCATATGAGCAAGCTAGAGGGAGGAAAGATTGGGAGTAAGCCATGAAAGAGGAACATGATGAATTGTTAAAGAATACAACTTGAGAACTTGTGCCCTGCCCTAAAGGTAAGAATATTATTGGTTGCAAATCGGTTTATAAAACAAAATCTAAATCAGATGGTGCTATAGAAAAATTCAAGGCTAGATTGGTTGCTAAGGGGTTCAATCAAAAAGAGGCAGTTGATTATGAAGAAACATTTGCTCCTGTCATTAAAATGAATACAGTTAGAATTATTCTTTCTTTGGCTGCATGTCTTGGGTGGTATATTCATCAAATGGATGTGAAAAATTATTTCTTAAGTCGAGATTTATATGAAGAAATATATATGATTCAACCACCAGATTTTGTAGATCAGCAACATCGTAATTTTCTTTGCAGATTAAAGAAGTCACTTTATGGTCTTAAACAAGTGCCATGAACATGGAATGAGAAGATTGACAGGAATTTTCAGCTTCATGGATTTAAAAGATAAAATTTAGATCCAAATCTTTATGTGAAGAAAGTTCAAGATGAGATTAATCTTGTTACAGTTTATGTAGATGATTTACTCATTGCGGGACCAAATATTGAGCTAATCAATGATTTAAAATCAGATCTTAAAAGGACATTTCATATGAGTGATTTCGGTGAACTAAACTATTTTCTTGGATTACAAGTTTGTAGACTACATGATGAATTGTTTATCTCACAATCAAAATATGCTTTGAATCTTTTAGAAAAGTTTAACATGCTTGAATGCAAGCTAGCTTTTACCCCATTTCATACTGGATTCAAGCTTACTAAAGAAAGTACTTCCAAGAGTGTAGATGCCACTTTATTTAGACAGCTTGTATTGGTAGCTTGGTTTATCTAACTCATTCTAGACCAGATATTTGTTTTGCAGTCAATCTAGTGTCTAGATTTATGCAGACACCTAAAGAAAGTCATTGGTTGGCTACTAGGAGAATTTTACGATACATTCGTCGAAGCATACACTTTAGCATCTACTATGACTATAAGTCATTAATTTCTTTGGTTGGATTTACCAACTCAAATTGGGGTGATGATATAAATGATAGGAAATCTATTGGTAGTTATGTTTTCCATCTTGGATCAGACCCAATTACATGTAGCACCAAAAAACAAACAACTACATCATTATCTTCATGTGAAGCAGAACATAGAGTAGCAAAAGAAGTAGGAAAGGAAGTAGTTTGGATCCAGAATCTTCTTTTTGAGTTTGGTTTTCTACAAAGTTCTTCTAGTAATATGTATTGTGACAATCAAAGTACCAAAAAGGTTGCAAACAATCCAGTTTTTAATGTTAAAACATAACATATTGAAATTGATGTTCACTGCATTTGGGATCTTGTTCAAGCAACTATTGTCAATCTTCAATTTTGTCCAAGTGAAGAACAAATCGCTGATATATTCACTAAGAGTGTGACTGAAGCCAAATTCATAAAATTAAGAGGAATGCTTGGTATGATAAAGGTGAACATTAAGGAGGGATAGTAGTATAATGTTCCCCACTCTTTTGTATTTTCTTAGTATTATTCTAGCCAATCTTAAGGGGGGATGTTAAGGAAAATTAAGATTGTCTAGGAAAAGAGAAAATATTTCTAGAGTTTTCCATAAATTAGAAACTTCCATAAAGCTGTTCTACAAAAGAACATTCCTGGTTTTAGAATTATCTAAAACGCTAGAAGCTTCCAGATTTCAAAGATTTTGTAGCTATACATGTGTGTGATTGTAGACAGCTGAGACACACAGCATTTTGGATGGAATGTAATTCATACTAGATAAATATAATTTTCTGAGTTATCTCTGTTTTGCCCTGTTCTTCCCTGTTTATTACTGTTATGTTTTTGCCACATTAATCCTTGTTAATGATTGCTGTTATATCATACTGTAGGTTGGGCCTGTTTTTACACTAATCTCATATTTGGAGCAAGGCTGTGTGGACACCTTGGTGTCTGTGTGATTGAAAACCACTTGGGGAAATTGCTTTAACAGATATTGATCTCTACGACCTAGGTTTCTATGCCAGACACTGGAACGCTGTATTGCTTCGTGAAGGTTACACTTGGCACTACTAGTCAGATACTGTCTAAGGCAGTCAGCTGCTCTAGAAGTTCCTGCACACTGGCTTATTTAATGGTTCTAACTTGACCAGCCAATGCTTCATCTATCAGTTCCAAACTGAAATTAAAATGAAAATGACTTTGAGAAAGGAATATTGCTCTACATGTTTGTAATCAGAAACATTCACCAATGCAAATAAAGGGCTAAAAAGATTCTAAAACGAAATTGCAGATAAATAGAGAGAACAGAATCTACATATACAAAATTGAAAAAAAAGTATTATTTCTGGTAAAATCATTCATATCCCACGTTTTTCCAGAGTCGAGAATATTAAAGAGAAACACTGCATTGCACGGAATTGCACACTGAAAGCCTGTTGGATTGCTTTAATATCAAGACCCTTCAATTTTAAAACAGACTCCACATGACCCTTCAATGTGTGCGATTCCCTGAGCCTGTCATCAGGTGTTGTAAATCATTAGAACGAATATCAACAAACTGAAATTGAGGATTTATCTCTACACCGCATTAAACTTTACCTCGCAATTTCGGAACGTCTCTTTCCTGCTTCGCAAAGTTTGGATAATTCTCGGTAGTTAATAAAGGAAAAAGAACCCTTGCCCTAAATCATAAAAGGATATGTCTAATAGATCAAATCAAGAAAGAGAAAAGAATTTATTGTAATCAACAAAATTGTATATATGTATTACTTTTTATAGATAATAATAAAGGGAAAGGGGCCCTTATGTTAAGGTAGAAAAAGATATGGTCACTAGTTCAAGTTAAAAAAGATAAAAGAATTTATTGTATTCAACAAAATTTTATATATGCATTGTTTTTGGTAGATAATAGTAAGGGAAAATCAGTCCATACCTCAAGATACAAAAGAATCTAGGTGGTAGATCAAATCAAAAAAATAAAAGAAGTCTCCAAGAAAGAGAAGTAGATGGTCAAAAAGTCAAAAGCGAAGCAACAATACAACCATCATATATACAAAAGTTGTATATATGCATTGATGAAATAGATAAACTTGTATATATTCACAGTCCACAATTTAAAAAATAAATAAATTCTGATCATTAGGGAATGTTGAGGATGGTCCATCATTAGGAAACATCGAGAATAAAAACTTACATAGTTTTCTCCAAAAGAGTTTGACAATAATGTGTTTTGTTTAGACGTAAAGAACAAAACATGTCACAGTGCATACTTGGTTCTCTAGTCGATTATCCCATGCCCTACCACTCAAAATGTAGTGAATAGTAAACCTCAATGAGTCTAGATGTATGTAAAACACTAGAGTATATAGCCAAATAACTCTTGCCTAGCCCCATCCATAGTCTTTGATATCTTCAAAGTTACATTTGGCATAAATTGTAATGAATGTTGTAACCTACCAGTGAAGGGTAAGAAAAAAATATTTAACTCATGTAACTCCTTCCAATAATATAATTTGTAAGAAAAAGAAAATATTTTGTTAATGATTTTGGAAAAAAATTTGTTAGATATGTGATAACAAAGTTAAATTTTGGATCCCTTTGTAGCGTAATTTGTAGCCCACATCTCGATAGGTGGTGTGGAGGATTTCCCTCACACTATTATTGCAGGGGACTCGAGTGGGCATCCCAACCAAAAATCAAGGAATCAAACACTTACTTCTAGAAAGATGAATTCTATCGAATTTTATTTTAGAAGGAAAGCCCTAATGGCATTTTCCACTCTATTATTAAGACAAGGAATCCTAACAGTGCTTTGACAATTAGGCATATTTACCTTTGTGGAGTTCACATATAATCTATGTGATTAGTTTACATGTAATCAATTCATCTTGAAATTAATAAAGTTTGATATATCTCACCATGGATGTTTCCTTAGCTTTGTGAAGGTCTTACCATGTAAATCATATGTTTTGTTTCATGTAAGTTGAGTATTTTGTCTATTTGATTATCTTTGTTGTTGCATTCTATTAATTATTTTTTATTTTAGAGTGTGTGGTGTCCTAACAAGTGGTATCAAAGTGAGATTACTCTTGCAACAACTATGTTTTGGATTTGCTGTTGTTTTCCTTAGCATCAATTGTTGAAATTTATAAATGCAAAGTTTGAGGTGGAGAAGTCTAAGAACAAGAATAATTTTGAGTTTGTAAGTATCAAAGCGCATGATTTATTGGTGAAATAGGGGCTGCATAAATATCTAGCAAAGAAACCTATGGGGATGGTTGACGAAGACTAAGAAGAGATAGATATAAAACCTCTCAGTGTAATATGATTGTGTTTAGTAGATGAGGTTCTTTTAAACATTGCTAGAGAAAAGACTATGATAGGATTATTGACCTATTTAAAAAGATTGTAAATGACACTATCTGTAATAAATCATATTTAATTGAAGAGGGAGCTATATACATTATGAATGAAGGAAGGTATGAAAATTGTTGATTTGTTAAACACTTTAAATAAATAGTCTATTATGCTAGTTGACTAGTATTGGTGTGAAAGTGGATGAAAAAGACAAGGCAGACACCTTATTATGTATATTGTAAGATTGATGGGATCATATAGTAACCTCTATGAACTTAAGTATTGTTGATAGTCTTGACTATGATTCTATTTTCAGAGCATTATTGGCTAAGGAGATGAGGAGGAAATCTACTCTAGAGATCTCTACTCCTAAAGCTATGACTACTAGGGGAGGATCTAAAGAAAGAGGGTAAAGCTCAAGGGGCACATCAAGATCTAAGTCATAAGCTGTGAAGAGTAAGGAAAGGTGTTGGAACTATAGTAAAGTAAGTCATCTTAATAAGGATTTTTGGAAGAGAAAAGAAGGTGAAAAGAAGGAAGAATCCACCAAATAAGTAAATCATGTAAAAACAAGTGAAGGTATGAGTGATGAAGTTCTATCTATTTGTAATTTTTCATTTTATCATCATGAATGGTTATTGGATTGTAGTGATACACAACATATGTGTTCATATAAGAGTTGGTTTTATTATTACCAAAGCCTTGATGAAAGTTTTGTTCTTTTAGGAAATAATGTTTCTTGTAAGATGAAAGGGATTGGTAGCATTAAATATTGATGGTATAGTAAGGAATATAACAAAAGTAAGACATTTACCAAAAATTAAATGAAATTTTATTTATTTAAGTGAATTAGATTCCTACAGTTATAAGTTTACAGATCAAAGTGGAGCTCTTAAGGTGTCTAAGGGTGCCTTAGTTGTAATGAAGGCTCTAAAAGTTGGGAATATTTACCTAATACAAGGGAGTGTAGATATTAGTCAAAGAGTTATGGTATCTAAAATAGTAGAAGATTATACTTGTCTATGACATCTACATTTGAGCCACATGAGCAAGAAAGGGTTAAATGTACTGAAAAATTGGGAGTTAATTCCTGGTTTAAAATCCTTAGATTTGGATTTCTACAAGTAATATGTTTTAGGGAAACAATGTAGATGGAAGTTTAATGCAAGAATTCATGTAAGTAAAGGTATTATTGACTATATTCATTTTGATCTTTTGTGTTTGACCCCTATAATTTTGTATGGAGGATGATTGTATTTTTTTCATTTATAGGTGATTACTCTAGAAAATGATGGGTCCACTATCTTAAGAGAAAGTATGAGGTTTTTAGTTTATTTAAGTAGTTTAGATCCTTGGTTAAGAAGAAAAATGGCAAGTCAATCAAATGTTTAAAAAAAAATAATGGAGGTGAGTTCACATCCTTGGAGTTTTAGAACTATTTCAAGGAAGCTGGGATTGAAAGGTACAAAACCACCAGCTATACACCATAACAAAATAGGTTTACTAAATGCATGAGTGGGACTCTTCTAGAGAGAGCAAGAAGCATAGTCAATATTGAAAATTTGAACACATTTTTATGGGCTAATGTAGTTTGTACATCATGATATTTGATAAATCACTCACAATCAGTTTTAATGGGATGTAAGATTATTGAATAGGTACGGATATGTCATCCATGTAATTATTCAAATTTAAATTTTTTTGGTTATAATGCTTATGCATTTATTAATAAGAATTAATGTTCAAAGTTAGACCTAAGATCCAAGAATTATATCTTTCTTAGCTATGGTGAAGGAAATGGTGTTAAGGGATAGAGCATGTGGGATCCTACATCCCATAAAATCATCATTAGTAGAGATGTAAAGTTTGATGAATCATCTTTTCTAAAATAAGATGTAGAAATGAATGAAAAACAAGAACCTAAACATCAACATGTTAAGGTTGAAATCAAGCCATTTTCAGATTCTAAAAAGGATAAAATCCAGCCATTTTTCGATGGTGAAGATGTTGAAGTTTCAAAATAACCTAAGGAAACACCTTAGCAAGAAACATGTCCATAGCCAGTATGGAGATCTACATGGGTCAGGCATCATCCTAGTAAGTAAAGTCCCAATATTTCAATTTCTTTGATTTCTAATGATGGGGAACGTAGTTGTTATCAAGAGGAATTGGAAGATGTAGATAGTACCAAATAGAAAAACACAATGCAGAAGGAAATGGATGCCTTGGATAAGAACAAATAATGGGACCTAGTAGAACTTCTAAAAGGTAGAAAACTAGTTAGATACAAATGGGTTTATAAATGAAAGATAGGTATTGATGATAAAGTTTAAAGGTACATGTCCAAATTGGTGGCAAAAGGATTTGCACAAAAAGAAGGTATTGATTACCATGGAAAATTTTCATCAATTGTTAAACTTGTTTCAATTAGAGTTGTTTTAACATTAGTGGATTTACTTGATTTGTAGTTAGAATAGTTAGATGTTAAAATAACACTCTTGCATATGTGTGTGTGTGTGTGTGTGTGTGTGTGTGTGTGTGTGTGTGTGTGTGTGTGTGTGTGTGTGTGTGTGTGTGTGTGTGTATGTATATGTATATGTGTGTGTATATGTATATATATATATATATATATATATATATATATATATACACACACACACACACACACACACACACACACACACACACACACACACACATATCTGTGTGTGTGTGTGTGTGTGTGTGTGTGTGTGTGTGTATAAAACAGCTCAAAGGTTTTGTATAGGATAAAAAAGGGGTTTTTTTGCAAGATAAGGAAATCATTATATGGCCTAAAATAGTCACATAGACAATGGTACAAGAAGTTTGATTCCTTCATGGGGAGCAAGAATTTTGTTAATAGTGTGTATGATCATTGTGTTGAATTCAAGTTTTTGGATAGTGGATTATTCATTATATTGGCATTGTATGTTGAATATATGATTGTATCAAGTAAAATCATGACAAATATCAATAGTTTAAAGGCTCATATATCTAGGACAATTGATATGAAGGATCTAGGAGCAATAAAACAAATCTTAGGCATGAAGATACATAGAGATAGGAAAAATGGTAAGATTTGGTTATCATAGCAATGGTATTTGAAAAAGATACTAACCAGATTTGGTATGAAGAATATAAAATTAGTTAGTATCCCTTTTTCTTCCCATTTAAAACTTTCTTCAAGTTTATACCCTATTAGTGATGATTAAGAGGAGTATATGTCTCATTTACCATATGTATGACAACATGAAATTTAATATTTTTATGGTATGCATAAGGCATAATATTTCACATCTAGTTGGAGTTGTCAGTAGATAGATGGAAAATCAAGATAAAGAACAATAGGAAGTAGTGAAGTGGGTGCTTCACTACTTTTGAGGCACAAATTATTATTGGATCACCTACAATAATATTGGTGATTATATTTATGGATATGTTGATTTATATTTTGTAGGTGATTTATATAAAATAATTTTGACTTAAGGTTATGTTTGTATGTATGTATGTATATATATATATATATATATATATATATTTCTCCCCATGAAGGAATCAAACTTCTTGTACCATTTTCTGTGTGACTATTTTAGGCCATATAATGATTTCCTTATCTTGCAAAAAAAACCCTTTTTATCCTATACAAAACCTTTGAGTTGTTCTCTCTCTCTCTCTCTCTCTCTCTCTCTCTATATATATATATATATATATATATATATATATATATATATATATATATAGAACAACTCAAAGGTTTTGTATAGGATAAAAAGGGTTTTTTTTTTGCAAGATAAGGAAATCATTATATGGCCTAAAATAGTCACACAGACAATCGTACAAGAAGTTTGATTCCTTCATGGGGAGCAAGAATTTTGCTAATAGTGTGTATGATCATTGTGTTGAGTTCAAGATTTTGGATAGTGGATTATTCATTATATTGGCATTGTATGTTGAATATATGATTGTATTAAGTAAAATCATGACAAATATCAACAGTTTAAAGGCTCATATATCTAGGACATTTGATATGAAGGATCTAGGAGTAATAAAACAAATCTTAGGCATGAAGATACATAGAGATAGGAAAAATGGTAAGATTTCGTTATCATAACAAAGCTATTTGAAAAAGATACTAACCAGATTTGGTATGAAGAATATAAAATTAGTTAGTATCCCTTTTTCTTCCCATTTAAAAATTTATTCAAGTTTATACCCTATTAGTGATGATTAAGAGGAGTATATGTCTCATTTACCATATGTATGACAACATGAAGTTTAATATTTTTATGGTATGCATAAGGCATAATATTTCACATCTAGTTGGAGTTGTCAGTAGATAGATGAAAAATCAAGGTAAAGAACAATAGGAAGTAGTGAAGTGGGTGCTTCACTACTTTTGAGGCACAAATTATTATTGGATCACCTACAATAATAATGGTGATTATATTTATGGATATGTTGATTTATATTTTGTAGGTGATTTAGATAAAATAATTTTGACTTAAGGTTATGTTTTACACTTGCAATTGGACCCATTAATTAGATGTCAAAGATTCAAAATATTATTATTGCATCAATTACTAAGGCAGAATATGTGGTTGCCTATCATGCTTGTTAGGAAGAAATTTGGATAAAGGGGATATTGGTTGAGTTTGAGAGAGATAAATCCAAAATGATGGTATTATGTGATAGAGTGAAATTTATTTGGCTAAGAATATAGCTCATCATAGTATGACAAAGCATATTATTGTAAAGTAACATCTTGTTAGATAGGTTATTGATTAAAGAAAAGTAGCACTCAAAAAGGTTCACACATAGGAAAAAATGTTGATGTCTTCATAAAACTAATATTATCATAGAATTTAAAATGGTTTTTGGCTTCTTTTGGCTTCATATCAAGTGAAAATTATTGTTAAGGTGGAGATTGCTAGATATGTGACCAGTTTGTCGCCCACATCTCAATAGGGAGGGTGTGACCCCCACTATTTTCATAGGCAGGTCAGACCCTATTCTAGGAAGATAAATTCTACTAAATTCTCTTTTTAGAAGGAAAGTCTAAATGACATTTTCACTCTATTTTTAGGAGGAATCCTAATAGTGTTTTGGCAATGAGGCATATTTATCTTTATGGAGTTAAGATGTAATATAAACATTTAGTTTAAATGTAATATGTTTATCTTAAAATTTAATAAATATTGATATCTTTCAACATGGATGTTTCCTTAGCTTTGCTAAGGTTTTACAACGTAAATCCTATGTTTTGTTTGATGCATGTTGAGTATTTTATCTGTTTAATTATGTTAGTTATTGTATTGTATTGTTTTTATATTGTTATAGAGTGTGTGGTTTCTTAACAAGTGGTATTAGAGTGACGATACTCTTGTAAAAACTATTTTTTAGATTTGGTGTTTTTTTACGTATCATCAAATGGTGAAATTTTTTAATAATAAGTTTGAAGTGGAGAAATTTAATGACAAGAATAATTTTGAGTTGGGAAAATCAAAGCACATGATTTTTTGGTGTAATACGGGATGCATAAAGCCCTATAAAAAACATGTGAGAATGGATGATGAAGATTGGGAATAGCTAGATACAAAAACTCTCGGTGTAATATGACTGTGTTTAGTAGATGAGGTTCATTTCAACATTAATGGATAAAAGAATGCAGTGGGATTATGGACTAGATTACAAATCTTCTACATGATGAAACCTATAAAAAATCATATTTACTTGAAGATGTAGTTTTATACATTATGAATGAAGGTATGAAAATTATTGATCATTTAAACACTTTCAATACACTATTATGCTAGTTGACTAGTATTAGTCTGAAAGTGGATGAAGCAGACAATGCAATCACCTTGTTATACATATTGTCAAATTATTGGAATCATATAGTAACCTTTATTATATTCAGTATTATTGATGATCTTGACTAGGATCCTATTGTGGGAGCATTGTTGCATAAGGAGACGAAGAGAAAATCTAGTTTAGAGACCTCTAGTCCTGAAGTTATGACTACTAGGGGAAGATCTAAAGAAAGAGGGAAAAGCTCAAGAGGCATATTGAGATCTAATTGACAAGATAGAAAGAGTAAGGAAAGGTATTGGTACTATGGTAAATCAAGGCATCTTAACAAGGATTTTTGGAAAATAACAGGTGAAAATAAGGAAGAATCAACCAAAGAAGCAAATTAGGTAGAAATAAGTGAAGGTATGAGTGATGAAGTTTTATTTGTTTGTAATATTTCATCTTATCATCATGAATGGTTATTGGATTCGAGTGATATACATCACATGTGTTTGCATAGGAGTTAGTTTTCTTCTTACCAAACCCTTGATGAATTTTTTGTTCTTTTGTGAAATAATGTTTCTTTTAAGACTAAAGGGATTAGTAACATTAATATAAAAATGTTTCATGGTATAATAAGAACTCTAACAGAAGTAGGACATATAATAGAACTTAAATAGAATTTGATTTCCTTAAGTGAATTAGATTCCTATGGTTATAAGTTCACAAGTCAAGTGGAGATCTTAATGTGTCTAAGGGTGCCTTAGTTGTAATGAAGGCTCTAGA
The DNA here is from genome assembly GCA_037957365.1 of Torreya grandis. NCBI lineage: Eukaryota > Viridiplantae > Streptophyta > Pinopsida > Cupressales > Taxaceae > Torreya > Torreya grandis. Next base: position 873,166 of record JARHVA010004371.1, on the reverse strand, counting down.
AGTCTAAAATATTTACATATTACAATAGATTATAGATATCAGTCAAAAAGATGTGGTATCTAAACTAGTAGAGGATCCTAATAATCTATGGCATATACCTTTGGGCCACATGATCCAGAAAGGGTTAAGTGTATTTAAAAATCATGAGTTACTTCGTAGTTTAAAATATTTATATTTGGATTTCTACAAGCATTATGTTTTCAAGAAACAATGTAGATGGAATTGTAGTGCAGGAAGTCATGTAAGTAAAGGTATTCTTGATTATATTCATTTTGATCTTTGAAGGCCAACCCCTGTAAATTTCTATGGAGGATCAATGTATTTTTTTGCGTTTATAGGTGATTACTCTAGAAAAGTATGTGTATAATTTATTAAGATAAATTTTGATGTTTTTAGGGTATTTATGTAGTTTAGTGCTTTGGTTGAGAATAAAAATGGAAAGTCAATCAGATGTTTAATAACAAATAATAGAGGCAAGTTCACATTCTTAGAATTTTAGAACTATTGCAAGGAAGTTGGGATTGAAAGGCATAAAACTGCAAACTATACACTACAATAAAATAGGGTTATTAAATGCATGAATAGGACTCTTCTATAGAGAGCAAGGAGAATGCTCAATAATTCAAATCTAGACAAAAATTCATGGGTAGTAGTTTGTACATCCTGATATCTAATAAATCACTCACCATCAATTGTAGTAAGCTATAATATTTTTAAAGAGGTATGAATAGGTCATACATGTGATTATTCAGTTTTTTTTTGGTTATTTTTCTTATACACTTACTAATAAGAATCAACATTCAAATTTAGACCCAAGATCCAAGAATTACATCTTTGTTGGGTATTGTTGACCAATATTGACCCCAAGGTCAAAATGTCAACCCATATAGCTAAAAATTTCTTCTCATATTTTATAAAACTTGTTCATATCTCATGAAATGCCTTGATAGTCTCTGATTGGTTTTTATATGGTCTTATTAGCATTGTTTAAGGTAAATTTGGAGAAATCAAGGTAATGCCTTATATTGGTCTTGTAATGGTCTAGTCATGTCATAGTGCGAAGTGTGTTGGGTCCACATGGTGTCATAAGGTCCTTTGTTTCTTATCAAATTTATTGCATGCCTTAATCAACTTATACAAACATTTCATGTTAGTTTGGAGAAGTTAAAGTTCTTTTGCAAACTTTAAGGTGAAGTTTTGTGAAGAAAAGATGTTTTTAACTGACTCCAACGTGTTTCAAAGATGAAGTAATCCAATGGTATGTACATTACACTTTCCTAAGATTGAAAAATATGTTTCTAACATGTATATGATAGTTGCAAGTCAGAGAGTCATCAAATTCTTGAATTTCAACACTTAAGAGGAAGTTTTAAGTCATTTATATAGACTTGGCATATCCATTTCCAAGTGAAAACATTGCATAGGTGTGTGTTGGGATTATATAGGTAAAACCCATTTTTGAATTGTAGGTATAGGTCCTAAAATTGCAAAAAATACTTCCTTATATTTATCGCTCCATTGGCAGGCTTGGAAAGGTAGTTTTCAAGTGGATGGTATGGCTAGGAGAGAGAGAGTCAGGGTCTAATATTTTTTCCATAAGATGGGGTCCTAGAAAGATTAAATTTTATGGCATTGGTTTGCAGATCCATCCCCTTAGCTTTAAGAATAATTGCTAAGGAGATAAGGTGATTTTTAGAGGTGTAAAATACCATAGGCTCATTGTTTATCCTAAATATGGTAGTTTACATCAAGTTAGAATCATGAGATCAATTGGAAAATATAAAAAAAGGTATGTACAAACATTTCATAGCTTCATTCACCATGTTGGCAAGTATGGGAGGCCAGCTTCATAAGAACTGGTTGTAGGTTTGTACTTAAGTTTCAAGATTCTCTATAGACTCCAATGTAATGAAATTTTGATATATGTTTCCACCATCTTATCACTTCAATTAAATCTCTCCAATCATATGTACAATCTATACTAGTCTCCCCAAAATTCACATCATCACTCACCTTGAACACTGTGTGTAGGTTGCCTATGTAATAATGGTTGAAACAACGTTCTCTTGTCTTTTCAGAGTTTTTTGAGTGTCTTTACCTCATAAGTAATACATGAAACACTATTGAAGATTTATATTAGTTTTTTAAAGATCATGATATGTTTCATAAAATGCTTCTTGCATTAAAATGTAGACCTATAGGTCTACCTAGGCTTGTAGGTCTCTTTTGCACATAAAATGCATTAATTATTTGTTTAAAATGATTCTCAAAGGGAAAAAAGAAAGATGGAAACTTGAGAAAACACTTGAAAAGTGTACAAGAGGTAATGCAAAAGTGAGCTAAATCTCAAGAGAGATAATTCTAATGACATTCTAAGTTTAGGATAATATTATAACCCTGCATATACATAAGTGATCTGAAGTGATAATTCTACATTTCTAAGTGTCAATAGAGAATAACACACCATCAAAAAATAGGTTATGGACACTATATGTTTGTTATAAATCTTAAAATGGTCCTACATGAATATTTAAGGAATATAATATGTCAAAAGGTAGAGCTATAAGTTTGCATACCTGTAGGTCTCCCTTTCATGAAAATACAATGAATCTTATATTTCAAATGTGGTTCAAAGGGTGAAGTAAACCCAAAATATTGTCAAACATTGATATTATGTGTTAGGTTTAATGGAAAGAGAAAAATGAGATAGATATTCACCATTGAGCTCCAACCTATCATACTTCATGCCTACAATAAGATAAGATCAATAGGCATGTGCGTGTGTCAATTATAAAGAAAAGAAGCAACGAGACTTAGGATTGAGTGAATGAACATAGTGTTTGGATTCATGGAGATTATTTACATGGTGATTTGGAAGCATTATTATAGATAAGAGTCTTCATTTTAAACCATTCTTAGCATTAAATCTTCTTAAAGAACTACATGCAGAATGGTCTAAAGTGACTTGAGGCTTGTGTATATAATTTTTTGGTGAAAGGATTTTTTTGTTGAAAGAAATAAATTAATGATAGTTATTTATTAGAAAACATAGGACTTAATTAATTCCCTAAGGTAATTGAGAGAAGTAAACATATGTGTTACAAAACTAAAATCATGCAAACAAGGAGCTCTCATATACATAGTCAAGTCTACCAAGTCAAGTAAAGATGTAAGGATGATTGGAAGACCATGAGGACATGTCATGATGATTTTTATAGACTTCCTTGAAGTGTTTTGGGCAAAACCCAAACTTAGAATACTACTTGTAGGCTTAATACTCTTTTAGATCTCATGGTTTCACACTCATCCTCCTAAGATGCACCAACTTGTGCTTATATATCCTAGGAGAAGATGCATGGTTTTAGGATCTATTAGGGAGATATATAGGGGTCTATGCACTATAAATTTGTGGAATTAAGTTTTCCATCCAAGGTATGTATTTCATGAATCATCGTTAAGATGGTAAGACACTCCAAACCCTCCTAAACTCCTTCTAGTGACCTAATGAGAGGAATGTTGATATAAATAGTTTATAATCAGTTTAATTGGTCTTATAAAAATTTGTATGACCTATTTAGTAATAATTAACACCTTATTGAGTAGTTTTTATCACGTGCAAGGTATAAAATTATATGGAATAGGCCAGGAAAGCCCATTTGTAGGTCTATTTATGAATGATCAAGGTGGTTTTGAGAACCAAATCAATGATATAGGCATGGTAGTCCTATAAATAGATCTCACCATCTCCAAAAAGACTCCATATGTCTCCTAAATCAATTATTTTACCTTCCAAGTTAATATTTTGTTCCTATAAGAGTAAATGCACCATATTGCTAACCAATAAGCTCTATTATAGGCCTATGAAGTATACTTGGAGTGATTTATTCTAACATATAATTTTCCAAAACATTTTTTAGATATGAACAAACCATTTTCATGATTTTTAACCTAAAAATTTCATGTAAAAGGTGCTTCAAATTCCTCTCAAGCCTATATAAGCACCTAGACTAGGGTTTTGACCATTTCTTGGTCCACCCACCCGTACAACATTTTAGGAGCTTAAAATTGAGATGGAGCATATTCTTATGCTAGGGAAAGTGAATCAAACACTTTTTATAATTTTCACTTGTTATTTTGGGTGAGAACTCAATTTCTAGGCATGAAGGCCTTGTTGAGGCCTAATGGAGGAGAGAGAATAACATAAAAAGTGTACTTATAATTGGTTTTTGGTCCTCAAATTTGACTTGGATCTATAAGGGGACACTAGGTCCTCAAAAATACCTTTAGTTTAAAAGTACCATCCATAAATTACTCTACATAAATAAATTTACATGATATTAGGGATACAAGGAAATGAGGCCAAGTAAGAGCTTAAGATGCAAGATGAAGTCTTGGAGAGATTTAAATGACTCAAAATGAGTTTTCCCATGTCTTAAATTACAAGAAGGAGTCATCCATGGAGAGATATTTATTTTATGAGGACAAAATCATGATTTGACACTTGTAAGAAAGATTGGCATAGGAGGACAAATTGAATTTCAAGCCACCTAAGGAGCTATAATCATCATGGTAGCATCAGTTTTAAAGACTTATAAATCGATGCAAAGATTCAAAGATTATATCAAGAGACAATTCAAGAGGATTTAGTTATTAAGTGTGCCATTTATCCATTTATAAGATAATAGAAAGGATAGTTTTGAAGAGCAAGGCAAGGTGTCAAGAAATGTTGTAAGATCCTATGCCATGTGGAAGAGAAAGACATCTTTAAGATATCAATACTTATCCTTAAGGACCTGATGGATAGTTCCATAATTCATTATTGTTTGTAACTATCTTTTGGAAACTTTTCACTCACTCTCTCCTATTCCCTTCTCTCCTCTTCTCTCTCACTTTTTCTATATATTTAGCCCTGATAGGCTATGTTTGTATCCTCCACCTAGGTATGGTGAAACCCTACCCATTTTTAAACCTTTGATAAATGAGAAAATTATTGATTTACCTCATCCTTTGACTGGTTTAAATTTTTTTTCTTGACTAGTTGATCTTGACAAGTGATTAGCTTTGTTTCCTTGACATGGTGTCCTTGTTTAGCATTCATTTTTAGTTTGAAAGCCTTTTTATAGCCTTGTGAAGTGTCAAATTGAAGTGTGAAAGTTTGAGTGAGTTGTGTATTCAATAGTGTCATCATATGTTTAGGAATAATTGATTAATTATGGAATAAAATGCAACATAGAATTTATTCCTCAAAATCATAGCAACAAAGACATGAAAAAACATTTATATCTAATAAAATACACACATAACACTGATATAATGTGGTTCACCCAATGTGGGCTATATCCACCAAGGGTCTCTCTATAAAATTATAAGAAAGAGTATAAAACAAATATCAACAAAAACCTCTTACAAGGATAACTTTATCCAACCCGATTTCACACTAGAATTCTTGAGATGCTAAGCTACACCTCAAACCCGATCACACTGACTAAAGAAAGAACTATAGAGCTCAAAAATGAGATGAAAAACATAATGAATAATGTGTTACCCCTCACCCCTATTTATACTTTTAAAAAATCCCCTGAAAATATCACCATAACCATATCCCCACAAAATAAGGAAAAAAATATGGGAGGATTCAACCACACAATCCTCTAATTCTCTCAACACCTTAGATCATACCCACTTCTCCAAAAAAAATGCCACAAATGGGGAAAGTAGTTGACACACTAAAATTGTGTCCCACCATTTTTTAAAGTAAATATTTCATGTTAAAATTATCCTAATAATTTTAGTTTTATTAGGAATGAAACGGGCTCCACATTTAACAATCTCCCAATTGGAGTTCATTTCTCCTTGAACAAAATTTAACAATCTTCCATGATATTCATGAAGACCAACCAAAACTGAACATAACCTCAACTTATCTAATATGACTACCTTGGTCATTATATCAATAGGTTTATCGCTTGTATGTATCTTTTCTAGCTTCACCATGTTTTCTTCTAAAGTTATCATGATGAAATGATACCAAAATTGTATGTGTTTTGTGCTCAAGTGGAAATTAGAGCTCTTGGCTAAATGTATAGCACTCTAACTATCACTATGTAATCCTTAAACTTCTTGCTTATGTCCCAACTCATTAAGTAACTGTTATAACCAAATCATCTCCTTACTATCCTCTGTAACAACAACATACTAAGTCTCTATGGCTGATAAAGCCATAACCTTCTATATCTGGTCTTCCAACTAACCACTGTACCCCTGATAGTAAATACATAACCTATTATACTCCTAGTGTTAACATCCCTAGCCATATTTGAGTACACATAACCATGCAAAGTGGTTTATGATCTACCAAAATACAATGTTGTACCCATGGTTCCTCTCAAATATCAAAGAATCCATTCCACTGCTTTCCAATGCTCATAACCTAGATTACTCATGTACGTACTTACTACTCCCACTGCATGGGTAATATCTATCCTAGTAAAAACCATAGCATACATCAGGCTACCAAATGTTGATGAGTAAGGTACCTTAGACATATTTATCTTTTCTTCTTCTATCTTGGGGTACTGCTCCTTTGATAATCTGAAATGCACTGTCAAAGGAGTTCCAACTAGCTTAGTATCCTACATACTAAATCTCTCCAAAAATTTCTTCATGCACTCTTCCTAGGATAAGATTAACTTTATCTCTTTCCTATCTTTAATTATCCTCATACCAAGGATTTGATTCGCTGCACCCAAATCCTTCATAGAAAAGGAATCACCAAGTTGCTTCTTGAGTACTCAAATCTATTTCATATTCTTTCCTGTAAACATGTCATCTACATAAAAGCATAGGATAATATAATTACCATCCCTAAATCTCTTGACATACACACAATGGTTAGAATGGCACTCAGAGTAACCTTTTTCTAACATAAAACTATCAAATTTATTATACCATTGTTGTGGAGCTTGTTTCAAGCCATACATGATCTTCTTTAGTCTACACACAATTTTTCCTTTCCTTTAATCTCATAACCTTGTGGTTTTTCCATATATAATTTCTCCTCTAAATTACCATGAAGAAACACAATCTTCACATATAATTGTTCTAAGTGCAAATCCTCTACTATAATTATACCAAGCATAGTTCTAATAGAAGTCATCTTAAAAACATGAGAAAAAATCTCATCAAAATCAATACCTTTGTTTTATACAAACCCATTGACCACCAAATGGGCCTTGTAAAATTTCCTTCCTCCATCCTCTTCTTTGATTTTGTATACCCACTTGTTCTACAATATTCTTTTTCCCTTAGGTAGCTTCACCAAATCCCACATCTGGTTCTCAATGAGAGAAGTATGTTCCTCTTCCATGGATTTCTCCCACTTCTACCTAGCATTCACCTACATTGCTTCCTCAAAACATTTGGCCTATCTACTGTTAGTAAGTAAAAAATAACTCAAAGATGGGAAAAAATGTTCAAGAGATTTTCTTACCCTAGAAGACCTTCTTACTATAGGATTTCAGAGTTATTGAGTCAGAGGTATTTAAACTATCTCCTTTGACACCTTACCATTCTTAATATCATCCAACATTGTGTACTCTTTTTGTTCTTGTTCCTACAACTAATCCTTATGCATGACTTTTTCTTTAAAGACAACATCCCTAGACTAAAATATTTTACTGTCTCTAAGACTACAAACTTGGAAACCAAAGTCATCCTCACCATAACCAATAAAGGTGCATTTCTAAAAATTAGCTTCTAAATTGGTCCTATTTTTCTTGGCAACATAAAAAAAATGCCTCACATTCAAAGATCCTAAGAAAAGAATAACTTTCTTACCAGACCAAGCTTCCTTAGGTATACCTCCATCCAAAGGCACTGAAGGTCCTCGATTAATCAGATATACCAATGTGTTAATTGGGGCAGACCTGCATGCAACCTCATTCTCCTAACATGCTCCATGATTGTCTTATTCATCCTCTCTAAAACTCCATTCTCTTGTGGCATCCTTGGAACCATCCTTTGCCTATAAATTCTATTTTGTGAACAATAATCATCAAACACTTTGCTAAAATACTCAGATCCATTTTCTAACCTGAGACATTTAAACTTGAGACATATTTCATTCTCAACTAAAGTTTTCCATCTTTTGAATGTTTCAAATACATCATATTAATTCTTAATGAAATAAACCGAAACTTTCCTAATTTCATTATTAATAAATGTAGCATAATAATTTGAACCACCAATAGAAAATACCCCTGTTGGCCCCCATACATCTGCGTGAACCAACTCCAACTTATTCTCCTTCTTTTTAGGTCCAACCCTTAGCAACTTAACTCACTTTTTCTTGTTATATAGACAATCATCACAGAAGTCCAATTCAACCTATTTTAATCCAGACAACTTGTCTTTAAGATCCCCATGCCCTTCTGCTTCATCTAAATGAGCCTATAGTGACACAAAGTTTCATCTCCATCTATACCAAATAAATTACAGTGATCAACTCTAATATTCAAATGCAAATTACCAATTTTCTTACCTCTCACAACCATAAGAGCACCCTTGGTAACCTTCCAAGAGTCTATTGTAAATAACACCGAACAACCCTCACTATCCAACTACCTACTGATGTTAAATTTTACCTTAGATATGGAACATGTATAACATCCTTTAGTATCCATGTGTTCCCATTCTACATATTCACCTGAACATAACCTTTTAATAGTATATTTCATGGTTCATCATCACCAAGATAAACATGTCCGAAATATCTTTGAACACAATCAATAAAATGATGCCTATATGGGGTGGCATGAAAAGAAGCCCTTGAATCTAATACCCAAGTTGTCATATTTAACTCCTTTGTCTCCTCATGTTTGGCCTTTTTATCCTAAAGTTACCAATATTCCTTCTTTGTGTGTCCACTTTTCCCATATTTCCAACACATTATCTTATCTCTAGATTTAGATCTTCTCTAACCCTTTGACTTTCAATAGTTTCTTTTACTTCTATCTTTTTGTCTCCCTCTACTCTCCACCATCAAATCATTCCCTAAAGATGATTCCCTAGTGCTTTTCCTTCACATTTCCTTACTAATAATCACATTTATAACATCCTCAAACATTAAAATTCACTTAGTAGGGACATCATTACTCACAGCCATAACCAGGCTATCCCAACTATCAGGGAAGGAGCACAAAATCAATAAAGTGTTAATTGTATCTTCAAATTTAATACCAACAAAAGGTATCATAATCAAAACCATATTAAAATCATTCAAATGATTAGCTAGAGAACCATTTTTAGATATTTTCATATTAAATGACCTTTTCATCAAAAATATTTTATTAGAAGCAGAGGGTTTTTCATATAACTCCCATAATTTATTCATCAGACCAAATGTTCTCATCTCCTCTAAAATATTAAAGGAAACTAAACATTCAAGGCACAACCATATGGATCCCAGTACTTTTCTATCAAGAAAATTTTAATCTGCCTAATCCATACCCGAAGGTTGGCCTAATTTCCCCATCAAAGGGAGATGAAGATCCTTTTGAAGCAAGTAATCCTCCATTTACATATTCCACAATGTAAAATTCTACCCATTGAATTTTTCAACTCTAGCTCTGCCATAACTCCCACTCAAGGTAATATTTTTCCCTACGATTCACCACTTTAGTAAAACTACTAAAGCTAGATCTGATACCATTTTTTAGGAATAAGTGATTAATTATGTAATAAAATGCAACATGGAATTCATTCCTCAAAATCACAGTAGTAGAAACATATGGAATAAAATTTAGATCTAAGAAAATACACACAACACCAATATAACGTGGTTCACCCAATGTGGGCTATGTCTACCAAGAGGCTCTTTATAATATTATAAACAAGAGTAAAAAACAACTCTAAGCAAAAAACCTATTATAGAGATAACTTTCTCCAACCTAAATTCACACCAAAATTATTTAGATGTTAAGCTACACCTCAAACCCTATCACAATGACCAAAGAGAGCATTACAGAGCTCAAAAATGAGATGTAAAACATAATGAATAATGTGTTAACCCTCACCCCTATTTATAATTTTCAAAAATCCCTTGAAAATTTCACCATAACCATATAGATAACCATATCCCCACAAAGTAAGGAAAAAAATAAGGGAGGTTTCAACCACATAATCCCTCGATTCTCTCAACACCTTAGATCGCACCCACTTCTCCATAAAACGTGCCACAAATGGGTGAAGTTTTTGACACACTAGAAAATGCATCCCACCATTTATGAAAGTAAATATTCCATGTTATAATTGTCTTAGTAATTTTATTTTCACCTTAAGAGTGAAACGGGCTCCACATTTAACACATATGACCCCTTGACTAGTCCTCCTAGCCCAAGTATCTTTCACAACCTTCATATGACATGTTGATGTAGAGAGACATATTAGGAGTAGTATTTGTTTCAGGTTAGTCTCACATTTGAAGAGAATTTGTATCTAGGTGGTAGTGGTCAAACTATTTTGCTACATCATCTTTATAAGACTAGCATTTTATCTCTCCTCCTACCAAGTTGGTAGATTAGTTTGTGAGCCTATGTAATACATAAAGGGATCTATCACTTTAACCTAGAGATTTAATCTATGTTCAAGCCACCCACAACCTATGATTATCTCCATGTTATTCTAAATTTGGAAGGCTTGAACCAAAGTTTTAAGGGATCAAATCTGATTCATAAAAAATTTGGCATGCTTGGTAGGACTAAGGTCCAATGTAGTAGAAGGATTGTTAGTGTTGTTCTTCTACATATCAGCCTTTGGAAAAACTAAAACCATCAATGGTGAATTTTTGAATAATCAATTGGTTTTAACATCTCAATCACTTATTCAAAGTAATATCTATCCTAAATTCATTGTCTTGATGAGGTTTGTATGACTGAGTTTGAAGTAGAGTTAAATTTTATGTGATTTGATGAGGCATGTCAAGCCTCTAATACTCCTTATCAACCTCATTACGACCCTTATTAGTCATATAATGAGCCATATATTTATTCATATCAATCTTATGACTGCCCCACATTCCCTTCATATGACTCCAACTATATGCCTCAATAGTCTTATCAAGCTTGTCATCTTCCTTACTATTAATAACATCAACCTTACCCTCCTTATCATCCATATCAGCCTTATGACCAGCCTACACCTTCTCAATGTGGTTATGATGATGCATATAAACAACCTTGTTTTTAAAATAAAATGGATGAGATGGAGAATAATATACTAGATTTTAAAAAAAGAGTTTTTTCAACTTCTCAATATGAAAAAATGATTGGGTGGTTTCGAAGTGTATCTAATGATCCATTAGTGATAAATGAATTATGCACATTGGTATTGGAGAGGATGAATATTTTGTAAAGACAACAAAGTGAGTTTTATTAGGTATGTCAAAAGCCCTCTTGTATTCCTTATTAGCCCTGTTATGCTTCATAGCCTCATGAAGTCATTGACCATCCTCAAATAAAACCTCCAAGAGAGCCAATACAATCTCCAAGAGAACCTTCTAGTGTGAAGGTCCAAACTTTGAACCAAGTAGTTATGTCTTGGGAGAAATAAGAGGAAATGGTCCAAGATCAAGAGAGTAAAACCAAAGAATACACTATACCTATTCAAGCCCCTTTTCCCCTTCCTCAAGAACCTCAAGCTATTCCGTCTTTGAATTTTATTCAAGACGACATCAAAAAATAAGAAGAAGGTCCTAGTAAAGAAGGTTTATAATCAAGTTTTAATTGTTGAATAAATTCAATAAATATATGAGAAGAATGAAGCGGTTGTTAAGGAGGATGAATCACTTATATCACAACTAAATTTCTTTTTCCTCCAATAGTTCTTACAACAATACTCCATTCCTAGGAATTTAATTTGTAATAAAGCTCCCTTAATCCCTAAACCAATTCATGAGAAACCTAACATACCTCATACCCCCTCTCAAACTCACTAAAATGCTCAACACCCTCCAAGGATCTCCCTTCTTGAAGAAGAACCTATCCTATGGGAGGAAATTTGAGAAAACCAAACTATAGTTATAGATGATGAAGATGATTCAAGTATGTTTGATGAGGAGATATTAATTGGCACCCCATTTGGGGAAGAAAGAAGAAATTTAGTTTTCAAAGATGAGGTTATAGAATAAGGTATTGATGGTATTCTTCAATAAAGAGATTCAATTAAATCTAACTTTGATGAGGTTGCAGCTAGTCTTGATGTTGAAGGCCCTCTAAATCAACAACCTAAGGTTATTGATGAGGCTGATATGGATTCAAATGAACAAGAATGTGAACTTGAATAAAGAGTACAATTTGAAGTATTGAATGAAGTTGAAATAATTAACAATGAGAAAGATGATGAACTTGAAGTATTTGACTTATAATAACATCATGGTTGTATAAAGAGGTTTGATATTCTTGATATCTCTATAACTCTTAAGGAGAAAGGTGAGGATGCTTTTCTAATTAGTCTTGCTCATATTGATGAAAGAGAAGAGATAAAAGATGATTGGCTAAAGTATATTGAGTCACTTAAAGAGATTGAAGGCCTTTGAAAGGATACATTTTATATTCAGGATGCTTATGATGATTTTGATCAAGAAATAACCATTTAAGACCATGATGAATCTTAGATTGAGTATGCAAAGCTCCTTGAAAATATTGATGAGCTTTCAACAGCTAATAAGAAACATGAGGTCACTCAAGATGTCATGAAGGCCCAAGAAGCATGCTTAGAGGGATCATCATTAGATGAGGTTGTAGATACTAAGAAACATGGAGTATATATTGAAGCACATGATGAGTTCATCTTCATACGAGATTGGTTTCTTGCAAGTAACTCACTGAGAACATACCAACATGATCAACAATCAACATAAAGATGAAGCCAACAAGAGAAAGGTATATGAGGGAGCTTGCCTCATTATATTCTTCACCTCATGGAGGAAAATATATCACAAGCTTACCCTTTGACGTAGGAGGAAGAATCTTTTTTAGTTTTGTTGTACATTTTATTTACTTTGTCTTATTCTGTGTTCCTTAAGTGCTTGGCTAGCACATGTGTGTGTATTGTTGCATATTATTTTGTGTTATCTTTTTTTTGTGTGTGTTTGAAGGTCAAATATGTGTGTTTTGACTTTGTAAATGTCTGATCATATCTGATTTTGAGTGCAAGTGAATCCATTGTCGAATGGAAGGTCAAAGTTACTAGTCTAATTAGCATTGCAAGCATGCTAATGCTATGAATCACTAATTCGTTGAACAATATTTAACTCGAAGGTGAAAATCTCAACCCTTATAGTTAAAAACTTGTTTTTTATGTTTTATTAAACTTTTTCATAGCACATTACATGCCTTGATAGTCTCCAATTGGTTTTTATAAGGTCTTATTAGCATTGTTTAAGGTAAATTTGGAGAAATTAAGGTAATGTCTAATATTTGTCTTGTAATGGTCTAGTCAAGTCATGGTGATATTAGGGGTGAGTACACATGGTTTCATAGGTTAATTTTTTAATTATTAAAGTAATTTAATGTCTTAATCAACTTATATAAACATTTCATGTTAATTTGAAGAATTTAAGGTTCTTTTTCAAACATTAAGAAAATGTTTTATGAAGAAAATATGTTTTTAGCTAACTCCAATGTGTGTCAAATCTGATGAAAGACAATGATCTCTACATTAAAATTATATAATCTTTCAAAACAATTTTTTAATGTGTATATTATAGTCACAAGTCAAAGAGTGGTCATGTTCTTTTATTTCAATGCTTAAGAAGAAGTTTTAAGTCAATTGTATAGACTTGGCATATCCACTTCCAAGTGAAAATATTTTAAAGGTGTCTATTGGAATTCTAAAGTTCAAAACCATGTTTATATTGTAGTTATAGGTCCTAACAGTTCAAAAAATGCTTATTTTTCTTCATCATTCCATTAGCAAGCTTGCAAAGGTAGTTTTCAAGAGGATGGTATGGACAAGAGAGATAGAGAGTCAGGGTCTAATATTTTTTCTATGGGATGGGGTTCTAGAAAGATTCAATTTATTGGCATTTTTTTTGGATCCATCCCCTCTCTTTTTTGAATAATTACTAAGGAGATAAGGTGTTTTTGAGAGGTACAAAACCCCAAAGGATCATTATTTCTCCTAAAGGTGGTAATTTTATTCAATTTGGAAGCATAAAAGAAACTAGAAAAGATACACATAGGTCTACATATACATTTCAAACCTTCATCCACCAAGTTGGTACTTGTGGGAGGTCATTTGAGCAAAAGAGCTTCATAAGAACTGGTTGCAAGTTTATACTTGAGATTCAAGGTTATATATATACTCCAATGTAACCAAATGATATAAATATGTTTACACCATATTATCACCTCAGTTCATTCTCTATAGTCATATGTAGATTCTTTACTAAACTCCCCAAGAGTCACATCATCACTCACCTTGAAGACTGTGTGTAGGTAGCTTATGTAATAATGATTGAAAAATCCTTATATTGCCTTGTTATATTTGTTTGAGGGTATTTAACTCATAAATAATTAATGAAACACTATTAATAGTGACATTAGTGTCTTAAATATCATGACAAGCTTCATAAAATTCTTCTTGCATTAAAATGTAAACCTACAAGTTTGCCTAGGTTTGTAGGTCTCTTTTTCACACAAAATGTAATAATTATTTGTTTAAAATGATGCTCAAAGGGAAGAAAAAATATGGAAACTTGATAAAAAACTTTAAAATTGTAAAAGAGGCAATTAATAAATGACCTCAACGTCAAAATCGGAAAGCCTAATGTCAGTATGAGTTTATGACTGTGTTATAACCCTTCATATCCACAAGTGACCTAAAGTAATAGTTTTGCATTGCTAGGTGTCAATAAAAAAGGAAAAACCATCATGAAATATGGTATATACACTATAGGTTTTTTCTAAATCCTTAAATTTTCCTAAGTGCATATTCAAGGAACCTAAAATGTCAAAATTTAGACCTATAGGTCTACAAAGCTATATATCTCCCTTTCATGAAAATACAATGACTCTTATCTCTCAAATATGGTTCAAAGGGTGAAATAAGCATATAAAATATTATATAAAATTGAGATAGTGTGTTATGTTAAATTTAAATTTAAAAAAATGGTGAGATACTCACCCTTTATCTCTAATATGTCATACTTGATGCCTACAGTCAGATAAGATCCATAGGCATGTGTGTGTCAATTAAAAAAAAAGAAGCAATAACATTTGGGCTTTAATGAATGAAAAAATTGATTTAAATCATGGATATGAGTTACATTGTGATTTTGGAACATTGGTTAAGAGAATAATCTTTAGTTGAAACCATTCTTAGCATTAAATCTTCTTAAAGACCTATAGGTAGAATAGACTAAAGTGACTTGAGCCCTATTTAGCTAATTTTTTGTTGAAAGGAATTATTTGTTGAAAGAAATAAATAAATGAATTTTTTATATATATAATAATAATGATTGAATCCCCTCAGGGAATTTATAAAAGTAAACATAGGTGTTATAAAGTTAAAACCATGCAAACAAGGAGTTGTCATAGGTACAGTCAAGTTTGCCAAGTCAAGTAAAGATGCTTACTTAGTTTGATCATGTAAAAGGTATGTAGAAGGATTTAATTCACGTTATAATGGTATTATAAATTTTTCATGACTTCACATAATATTCACAATCAATAAAATAATGAAAAGCTTTGATAGTACACTTTTCTAGGCCTCTAGGATCACTAACATTGGTTTGCTAGAGAACCCTAACTGTAGGTTGATGATGGTTATGATACATTTTGAGAAGAAGGATGATATTAATAACATGATTAAATTTAATGGTTATTTCTATAGACTCCCTTGAGTTTTATTGGGTAAAAACAAAATTTAAAATACCACATGTGGGCCTAAAACTCTTTAAGACCTCATGGTCGCATACTCAGCAACCCAAGAGGCACCAACTTGTGCTTAGATATCCTAGGATAAGATTTATGGTGGTAGTAATTCTTAGGGAGAGATATTGGTGTCTATTCACTATAAATTTAGGTCATTAAGTTTTCCATCCAAGGTATATATTGTATGAATCATCGTTAAGATGATAAGACACTCCAAACCCTCTTAAAACCCTTCTAGTGACCCAATGAGAGGAAGGTTAATCTAAATGGTTTATAATGGATTTATTTTTTCCTATAAAATTTTTTATGACCTCTTTAAGTCTAATGATCAGCTTCTTGAGAAGTTGTTACCACCTACAAAGTACATAATTATAAGGAATATGCTAAGAAAGCTTATTTGTAGGCCTATTTGTGAATGATCAAGGCGGTCTTGAGCACCAAATTAATCAGATATGATGTGTAATACTAGATAGATATATCATCATCTCCCAAAACCATCCAAAATTCTCCTAAGTCAATTATTATACCTTCCAAGTTAATAGTTTGGTCCTAAAAGAGTAGATACACCATCTTGCTAATTGAGAAGCTCTATTGCAGGCCTATGAAGTACACTTATAGGGATTTATTCTAAAATATTAGTTTCCTCAAAGATTTTTAGACAATACCAAACCATTTTCATGCTTTATAACCTAAAAATTTCATGAAAAATAGTTTGAATGCCTCTCAAACCTATACAAGCACCTAGACTAGGGTTTTGACCATTTCTTAGTCCACCTATCCATACAAAGTTATAAGAGAAAAAAATTTATTTTGATCATGGTATTAGGTTGGGGATTGTGAATTAAACACTTTTTATAAGGTTCACATATGTGAGGGTGATTTTGGGAAAAAACTTAATTTCTAGGTATGAAGGCTTAATTGAGGCCTAATTGAGGAGAGGATATCATAAAAAGTGTACTTACACTTGGATTTAGCTCCTAAAATTCGACATGGATCTATAAGGGAATATTGGATCCTCAAAAATGACTTTATTTTCTAAGGATAGACTAGACATTATTATACAGAAGGAAGTCTGCATGATTTCAGTGCTACAAGGAAGGCCAACTGAGAGCTTAAGATGCAAGATGAAGTCTTTGAGAGAGTTTGGTGACTGCAAAAGAGTTTTTATATGTTTGATATGATATTAATAATTCATCCATGGAGATATATTTCTTTGATGAGGATAAACTCAAGATTTGACACTTTTAAGCAAGATTGGCATACTAGGATAAATTGAGATTTAAGACACCTAAGGAGCTGTAATCATCATGGTAGCATCAGTTATGAAGACTTATAAATAGATGAAAAGTGTCAAATATCAGATCAAGAGATAGGTCAATAAGATTTAGTGATTAAATATTATATTTTTCCATTCATAATCTAAGAGAAAGGGAAGTTTTGAAGAGCAAGGAAAGGTGTCAAGAAAAGTTGCAAAATCCTATGCCATATGGAAGAGGAAGACATCTTTAGGAGATCAAAACTTATCCTTGATAATATGATAGATAATTCCATAACTCATTCTCTTTGTTAGGGTGTGGAGCTAAAAGCTTCACCAAGGAGCATACAAAATAGTTTCGGGTCTACACAGACGCCGGCGTCGGTCAGGAGCGACCGACGTCGGTCAGTTGCAGTTATAGAGGCGCCGACGTCGGCAGTAGGGTCGGCCGGCGACGGTCACAGGCGAACAAGCAGGAACCGACGTCGGTTACCTGCGTGTCCAAAAAGTGATTTTCGAGGACAGAAGCGAGTGTTTGCATGATGAGTTTGAGTTGTGGACTCAAGCTTGCGTCTCTATTATTAGCAACGTTATTTTTAGAGCCCTTGTTGAAGAGGCTTAACTGTTTGTTGTAAAGGCATGCTTCTTTTTCCTATTTCTATATGTAGGAAAGATCTTCTTAGCTATTGTGTGTAAGAGAGTTGAACTGTATGAGTAGAACATTGTGAATGTTTGAAGGAGAGTACTGAGTTGCATCAATCCAGGTTGTTAGATTTGATTGTACTTGAGAGAGAGCTCTTGAGGAATAGAGATCTAGTGAGAGATCTTGTGTGCATCTGAGAGAGGTGTGGAAGAACGAATTTTCTTCAATTGTATTCCTATTGTAAAGAGTTTTAATACAAGTTTTCAGGGTGTTTTCTTGTATATCTTGTTCTGTGCTATTTATCATTCTAGTTGCTTATCTATCTGATTTATTTCCGCATTTATTGCTTTCACAAGTGTAATCCATTGTTGGTTGATCCCCAACAAGTGGTATCAGAGCTCAGGTTCACTAACAAGTGGTTCAGATCTGTGTAGTGTGTTTGGATTACAGGTTGCTCACAGGGATTTTTGTTTGAGTGGGAGAAGCAATGGCAGAAGAAAGTAAGTTGAGAATGGAAAAGTTTAATGGCAAGAACTATCAACACTGGAGAATGCAGATAGAGGACTATATGTATCAGAAGGATCTTTACTTACCGTTAGGTGGGATAGCAAAGAAGCCCAAAGACATGGAGGATGAAGAATGGGAAGTTCTTGACAGAAAGGCTCTTGGGTCTATAAGACTGAGTCTGGCCTCCACTGTGATATCTAATTTGTCACAGGCAAAAACTACGGTAGAGTTAATGACTACGTCAAAAAATCTGTATGAAAAACCCTCAGCTTCAAATAAGGTATATTTAATGAAGCAGTTATTTAATTTGCATATGCAAGAAGGTGGATCTGTCTCTAATCACTTGAATGATTTTCATGGTATTGTTAATCAGTTAAGTTCAGTCAATATTGTATTTGAAGATGAAATAAAAGCTCTTTTAATATTATGTTCTTTGCCTGAAAGCTGGCATGGCTTGGTAATGGCAGTTTCTAATACTACATCTGCATCAAATATTTTGAAAGTAGAGGATGTTGTTAGTGTTATCTTGAATGAGGAAATACGCAAGAAAAGCATAGAAGAGGCATCCGGGAATGCTTTAGGTTTTGAGAGTAGGGGAAGGCAAAAAGAGAAGAGCAAGAAAGGCAGAGCAAGATCCAAGTCTAAGGGGAAAGGCAGATCTAAATCCAGAAGTGGCAGGAAGCCACAATGCTGGAACTGTGGAAAGATGGGGCACATAAGCAGAGATTGTTGGTCAAAGCCCAAGGAGGACAACCAGCACGAAGGAAAGGAAGAAGCCAAGATTGCAGGTATTGCACAAGATGCTTTAATTTTCTCTCTGCATAATAATATAGAATCTTGGGTATTAGATTCTGGTGCATCTTTTCATGCTACTCCTAACAGAGAATATTTCAGTGACTATATCCATGGAGATTTTGGAATAGTGTACTTAGGGGATGATGAGCCTTGTAAGATTACTGGCAAAGGTAAAGTGTAGCTAAAGATGTAGAATGGCAACACATGGGTGTTGAGAGACGTGATGCATGTTCCTAGTTTGAAGAGAAATTTGATCTCTGCAGGTAAGCTAGGTGATGAGGGTTGTACAGTAACTCTCACAGCAGATTCTTAGAAAGTGACCAAGGGTGCACTTGTTATGGCCAGAAGTAAGAGAGAAGGTACTCTCTATTTGTGTAATTGTGTTACTAACAAATCTCCTTTAGTTTTATCTACTTCAGATGTGGATGCTAAATTGTGGAACTCAAGGCTTGGCCACATGAGTGAGAAGGGGATGTCAATTCTTAAGTCTAAAGGTATGCTTTCAGATTTGAAAAGTATGGATCTAGAATTTTGTGAGCATTGTGTATTTGGAAAATAGAAAAGGGTTAGTTTTCTCAAGACTGGGTCTACTAAGAAAAGGCAGAAGTTACAGCTTGTTCACACAGACGTGTGGGGACCGGCTCAGGTAGCCTCTATTGGCGAATCACGGTACTATGTCACATTCATAGATGATGCTACAAGGAAGGTATGGATCTACTGTATTAAAAAGAAATCTGATGTTTTTGAGACTTTTAAGATTTGGAAAGCCATGGTTGAGAATGAAACAGGCAGAAGATTAAAGTGCTTGAGATCCGATAATGGCGGTGAGTTCTGCAGTCTTAAGTTTAACTGGTATTGTTACACTCACGGAATCCATAGGTAAAGGATGGTTCCAAGGACACCTCAACAGAATGGTATTGCTGAAAGGATGAACAGAACTATCATGGAGCATGCAAGATGTATGAGATTGCATGCAGGGTTGCCCTTAGAGTTCTGGGTAGAAGCAGTTGACACCGCAGTGTACCTGATCAACAGAGGACCCTCTACAGCTCTGGATGGTGGAATTCGAGAAGAGGCATGGACAGGTAAAAAGGTAGATCTCTCATATCTCAAAGTTTTTAGTTTTGAAGCCTTTGTGCACATAGATAACGAAAATAGAAAGAAGCTTGATGCTAAGTCTATGAGGTGCACGTTTATTGGCTATGGCTCAGATGATTTTGGTTTCAGATTTTGGAATCTAGGAACTAACAAGGTAATTAGGAGCCGTGATGTTGTTTTCAATGAAAGAGTGATGTACAGTGATCAGATAAGGAAACTAGATCAATCTGGGCAGAGCAATAGTGAATTGGACGAAGTTATGGTCCAAAATGAGCTCGCGGGAAAAGAAAATAATCACTTACAGGAAAACACAGAGACCGACGTCGACAGGTTAGGAACCGGCGTCGGCAGTACAGAAACTGATGTCGGTCGTACAGAGACCAACATCGGCAGACCAGGGACCGACGTCGGTCAGGCAGAACCGACATCGGCCAGTAACAGGTCTACAGGTGGCCGAGGTCGGTCACTGTCAGAAAATTTGGGTGGACAGATTGTTGAGAAAGAGTCAAAGACACTCATCAGGAGGTCTGAAAGGGTAAGTAAGCCTCCAATTAGATATTCTCCTTCCTTATATTATTTATTGCTAACCGATGGTGGAGAACCAGAAAGTTTTGAAGAAGCATTACAGGTGGAGTCCAGGAGTAAGTGGGAGCGTGGCATGTTTGAGGAGATGGAGTCCTTAAGAGAGAACCAAACATGGGATTTGGTTGAGCTGCCAGTTGGTAAGAGAACACTGAAGAACAGATGGACCTACAGGTTAAAGGAAGGTGAGGATGGACAGATGAGATATAAGGCCAGATTGGTTGTTAAAGGATTTGCACAAAAGCCAGGTATTGACTTTGGTGAGATTTTTTCTCCAGTTGTTAAAATGACTTCAATAAGGGTTGTATTGTCTTTGGTTGCTTTTGAGGATTTGCATCTTGAGCAGCTAGATGTTAAGATAGCATTTATTCATGGAGATTTGGATGAGGAAATTTATATGGAACAACCAGAAGGATTCGAGGTCAAGGGTAAGGAGAAGTTTGTGTGCAAGTTGAAGAAAAGCTTGTATGGCCTCAAGCAAGCTCCTAGGCAATGGTACTTAAAATTTGACAGGTTTATAACTGAGCATGGCTACAACAGATGTCAATCAGACCATTGCATGTATTTCAAGAGATTTGATAATGGTAGATATATTATTCTATTGTTGTATGTAGACGACATGCTGGTTGTAGGGTCTCACATGCAGGATATCTCAGAGCTTAAGGTAAAATTAGCTCAAACGTTTGCTATGAAGGATTTGGGAGTATCAAAGAAAATCCTTGGCATGAGCATTAAGAGGGACAGGAAAAATCGCAGGTTGATATTGTCTCAAGAAGATTATGTGGACAAGGTGTTGAAACGGTTCAATATGCAGGATGCTAAACCGGTAAGCACACCTTTGGCTGGACATTTCAAGTTAAGTAAAGAACAATGTCCCAATTCACATGATGAGGTAGAGTACATGAGTAAGGTTCCATATTCTTCTGCGGTAGGAAGTTTGATGTATGCAATGGTGTGTACTAGATCGGATATTGCCCAAGCAGTGGGAGTGGTAAGTAAGTATATGGCCAATCTAGGAAAGGAACATTGGAAAGCAGTTCAATGGATCCTTAGATATTTGAGAGGAACCAGCGGTAGACACTTGTGCTATGGAGGTTCAGATACTTCTCTACATGGCTATGTAGATTTAGATATGGCAGGTGATTTGGATGGCAGAAGGAGCACTACAAGTTATGTTTTTACTGTAGGTGGAATGGCAGTTAGCTGGATATCTAAGTTGCAGAAGGTTGTAACCTTGTCAACTACAGAAGTAGAGTACATTGCAGCTACAGAAGCTAGCAAGGAGATGATATGGATGACACGGTTCATGGAAGAGCTTGGAAGGGAGCATGGGAGTTGCAGATTGTACAGTGATAGTCAGAGTGCAATCCATTTGGCCAAGAATTCGGCTTTTCACTCAAGAACCAAGCACATACAGCTAAGGTACCACTTCATACGGCAGGTATTGGAAGATGGTGAGTTGAAGCTGGAGAAAATTCATACAGACAAGAATCCTGCTGATATGCTAACAAAGCCAGTTACTAAGGAGAAGTTGAATCTTCATTCAACTTCTATTGGTCTTCATGATTGAGTTGAAGATGGAAGAGCTAGAAGATGTTGCTGTACAGGTACTGGTGCAGCTGATTTATCTCCAAGTGGGAGATTGTTAGGGTGTGGAGCTAAAAGCTTCACCAAGGAGCATACAAAATAATTTCGGGTCTACACAGATGCCGGCTTCGGTCAGGAGCGACCGACGTCGGTCAGTTTGGTTATAGAGGCGTCGACGTCGGCAGTAGGGTTGGCCGGCGACGGTCATAGGCAAACAGGCAGGAATCGATGTCGGTTACCTGCGTGTCCAGAAAGCGATTTCCAAGGACAGAAGCGAGTGTTTGCATGATGAGTTTGAGTTGTGGACTCAAGCTTGTGTCTCTATTATTAGGAACGTTATTTTTAGAGCCCTTATTGAAGAGGCTTAACTATTTGTTGTAAAGGCATGCTTAAGTTTCCTATTTCTATATGTATGAAAGATCTTCTTAGCTATTGTGTGTAAGAGAGTTGAACTGTATGAGTAGAACATTGTGAATGTTTGAAGGACAGTACTGAGTTGCATCAATCCAAGTTGTTGGATTTGATTGTACTTGAGAGAGAGCTCTTGAGGAATAGAGATCTAGTGAGAGATCTTGTGTGCATCTGAGAGAGGTGTGGAAGAACGAATTTTCTTCAATTGTATTCCTATTGTAAAGAGTTTTAATACAAGTTTTCAGGGTGTTTTCTTGTATATCTTGTTCTGTGCTATTTATCATTCTAGTTGCTTATCTATCTGATTTATTTCTGCATTTATTGCTTTCACAAGTGTAATCCATTGTTGGTTGATCCCCAACACTTTTTTATAACTCTCTTTTTGACACTTTTCACTTCCTCTCTCCTACACCCTTCTCTTCTCTGAACTATCTCACTTTTTTTTATATATTTAGCCTTGATAGGCTATGTTTGTATCCTCCCCCTGGGCATGGTGAATCACTACCCATTTTCAAGACTTTGATCCATGATAAAATTATGGTTTTACCTCCTCATTTGAGTGGTTTCAATGTGTGTACTTGAATAGTTGATCTTGAAAAGTGATTAGATTTGATTCATTGGCATGTTGTCTTTATTTAGAATTCATATTCAATTCAAAATCCTTTTTTTAGGTCTTATGAAATGTCAAAGTGAATTGTAAAAGGTTGAGTGATTTGTCTATTCAATAGTATCATCATATGACACCTTGACTAGTCCTCCTAGCCCAATCATCTTTTAAAACCTTCATATGAAATGTTGATGTAGAGAGGCAGATCAAGATTAGTGTTTGTTTCAGGTTAGCCTCATGTTTGAGTGAATTTATAGCTGGTTCTTAGTGTTCAAACTATTCTGGTGAACTACTTATATTAGATTAGGTTTCTCTTTCTCCTCCTACTATGTTGGTAGATTAGTTTGTCAGCCTAAGTGATACCTCAAGGGAGCTAGCCCTTTAACCTAGAGATTCAATCCAATTTTGGACCACCCATAAACTAGGATTATCTCCATGTTATTCCAAATTTGGAAGGCTTGGAATACCTTTCAAGGGTATTGTGAAGGATATTAAGGGATGGATAATATGGGATCATGAAGGCCAAAAAATCATCATTAGCAGATATGTATAGTTTAATGAATCATCTTTTCTAAAATTAGATGTAAAAATGAAAGAAAAATAACAACCTGAACATCAACATGTTAAGGTTGTAATTGAACCATTTTTCAAATTCTAAAAAGGAGGAAATTCTTTCATTTTTTGATGGTGAATATGTTTGAGTTTCACAACAACCTAATGAAACACCTTAGCTGAAAACACGTTCATAGCTAGTATGGAGATCTACATGGGTTGGGCATCCTCCTAGTAAGTACAATCTTACTATTTTAATTTCTTTGATCTAATTATTGGGAACCTAGTTGTTATTAATAATAATTGGTAGATGCGGAGAGTGCCAAATGAAAAAAAGTAATGCAGGAGGAAATGGATGCCTTGGATAAGAACAAGTCATGGGACCTGGTAGAATTTCTAAAAGGTAGAAAACCAGTTGGCTACAAATGGGTTTACAAAAGAAAGATAGGTGTTGATGATAAAGTTGAAAGGTATAAGGCTAGATTGGTGGTAAAAGCATTTTCACAGAACGAAGGTATTGATTACCATGAAATGTTTTCATCATTAGTTAAACTTGTTTCAGTTTGAGTTATTTTAGCATTAATAGCTTTACTTGAATTGGAGTTGGAGTAGTTAGATGATAAACAACATTCTTACGTGGAGATTTATAAAAGGATATATATGGAACAATGAAAATTTTGAATAGGATAAAAAAGGTACTTGTTTCCAAGGTCAAGAAATCATTGTATGGACTGAAACAATCACCCAAAAAATGATATAAGAAGTTTCATCCCTTAATGAGGAGCTAAATTTTTTTAAGAGTGAATATCATCATTGTGTTTAATTCAAGTTTTTGGATAGTGGCTTATTCATTATATTGGCATTGTATGTTGATGTTATTCTTGTATCAATTAAAATCATGAAAGATATCAATAGTTTAAAGGCTCATATGGTTAGGAAATTTTATATGAAGGATCTAAGTGCATCAAAACAAATCTTAGGCATGGAGATACATAGAGACAAGAAAAATGGTAAGATTTGGTTATCATAATATAGGTATTTGAAAAAGATACTAACTAAATTTGGTATGGGGAATGTGAAATCAGTTAGTACCCCTCTTGCTTCACATTCAAAATGTTACTCAAGTTTATATCCTAGTAGTGATGAATAAAAGAAGTATATGTCTCATGTCCCATATGCTAGTGCAATAGTAAGTTTAATATATGTTATGGTACGCACAAGGCCCAATATTTCACATTCATTTGGAGTTATCATTAAATACATGGCAAATCTAGGTAAAGAATATTGGGCAGTAGTGATGTGGGTGCTTCACTACTTTCAAGGCAAAAGTTATTATTGGATTACCTAAAATAATAATGGTTATTCTATTTATGGATATGTTGATTCATATTTTATAGATGATTTAGATAACAAAATTTTGACTTATGTTTATGATTTTACACTTGCAAGTGGACCTATTAGTTGGATGTCAAAGTTTCAAAATACCATTGTTGCAAACACTACTAAGGTAAAATATGTTTTTTCCTATCATGCTTGGCAAGAGGCAATCTGGCTAAATGGCTATTATGTGAGTTTGGAAGAGAGAGATAGAAAATGATGGTATTTATTGATAGTTAGAGTGTAATTTATTTGGCCAAAATTCCATCTTATCATAGTAGGACAAAGCATACTAAGTAACATCTTATTAGATAAGTGATTGATGAAGGATAATTAACACTTGAAAAGGTTCACACATAGGAAAAAAATGTTGATATGTTGAAAAAACTAATATTAACAGACAAGTTAGAATTTTTTTTGGCTTATTTTGGCTTGATATCAAGTGAAAATTATTATCAGGGTGGAAATTTCTAGATATGTGACAACAAAGTTAAATTTTGGATGCCTTTATGGTATGGTTTGTAGCTTGATAGGGAGGGTATGGACCCCACTATTGTCATAGGATGTGAATTCCTATTTCTAGGAAGATGAATTCCACTAAACAATATTTTTAGAAGGAAATACCTAATGGCATTTTCCACTCTATTTTTAGAAGAAAGAATCGTAATGGTGCTTTGGCAATTACGCATATTTATCATTGTGGAGTTAGCATGTAATCTAAACATTGAGCTTACATGTAATATGTTCATCTTGGAATTAATAAAGCTTGATATCTTGCATCGTGGATGTTCCCTTAGATTTTTTAAGTCTTTATCATAAGTTTTGTCTCATGCATGTTGCATATTATTTAATTTAATTATCTCTATTCTTATAATATTTTCTTTTTCTACTGTTGTAGAGTGTGTGGTTTCCTAACAAAAACTATGTGGATTATACTTTGGTTATATTGGTTACATGCCCAAACATACCAATTGGCCAACTACAAATGCACATAGGGCAAGGTCACTCTACAAATGACCAAATTTTATTTCATGTGACAAAAATGAGAGCTAGGCTCACAATGCTAGCTTGTAATTATGGTGTAACCATTTATTCATGTTGTCTCTCCCTGAATGACTAAACACCAAATTTGTCATGGAAGCCCACTAAAAACAACTTTAAAAATATACTAAAACATTAACCTAATTTCAAATGAGAGAGTGGGATCTAAACACATAATAAATAATGAATGAATGATTATTTTGATGCTCAGTACTCAAATGAAACAAATCACAACTTTTCTATGGCTTAGTTTGGAATTCAAATCTACAACTACTAAACACTTTTTCCTGTCTCTTCTAGATTTTTAATAACAAAGTGCTGTTATAGTCTCCACAAAACATTAGGGCCCAAATAAAATACTTTAAAATCAAATATTCTCAATCCATTGTCATTGGTGTAGACTTGATCACAGATCCAAGTAAATGTAGGTTTGCCTAGGTAGCCTCATCTAATAACACACTTAAACAAGTGAGGAAAATCCTTAATTATATACAAAATAATTAATTCAAGATGAATGAAAACCAAAATAAGCCATATATTCGCCCATAAACACTATGAAACTGAACACAACAAATGAAAATCCTATTTTAAATCTTAGATCTAAATAATGATAAAAGAATGTTCTTTTTTAATCATACAAAACAAGTTTACATTCATTAATATGCTCATGAAAAAATCTTACTCATGTGTTATCAATATAAATGGACATACTCAAAATTCTAAACACATAAATTTGATAACTACAATTCCATATGACCTCTATATACAACACCTATTGATATAAATTAACCTGTACAGGGTTTACACCTAGTTTAGGCCTCTTCAGGCTCTTTTCATGATCCATGTCCAACTTTCCAATAAGAATATAAACATCTTCAATCCATCCCTTCCCTAGAGGAAATCCATAATATTTATAGGACGCGATTATATTGCAACTAAAAATCAACATTTATGGAAACATGGCATCGACTAAATAAAATATTGTTATACATTCTTTACAAAGAAATTGATAGCCATGAGCCAGTTATCCTTTTGGCAACATCTTTTGTTTCCTTTTAATTAATATAAGAGACCTACCCCCTTTGAATCTATGTGCTCTCTCTTCTAAGCTTGACAATTGTTCACATTCCTTATCAACATTGCCATGTTCTTCTTAAATATGCATGATATGACTCCAATATGGATAAATAGTCCCTACTACCCATTGAGTGTGCTCTGCCAATTGAGTTTTTATTGGGTTTTTCCTTCATAATAGCAACAATCTTTTTCTTATTTCTTCTATATGCTCTTATGAAGAGAAAATAGATTATGTAAACAAAAATCAAATAGATCCTATAAACTATAACAAGATAAACAATACCATAAAAATATAAGAGAAATGGAATACACAAGATTTTCATTGGTATAAGTGGAAAAGGTGGGTAA
The DNA here is from genome assembly GCA_037957365.1 of Torreya grandis. Classification (NCBI taxonomy): domain Eukaryota; kingdom Viridiplantae; phylum Streptophyta; class Pinopsida; order Cupressales; family Taxaceae; genus Torreya; species Torreya grandis. Next base: position 845,354 of record JARHVA010004371.1, on the reverse strand, counting down.
TAAAATGGGGCCTACCTATGAACATGTTTTTCCAAAATATTGAAAAATCTCAACTTCTATAGATTATTTGAGATGGCTATACTTGAAACTTGAAGATGGTATAACAACATGAATAGGATTATTTTCAGTCTAGTCTCTAAAACACTATTTTTCTATTAAAAAAAATTATGTTTAAGTAGTTCAAACATATGAAATTTAAAGAGGAACTTATGTCTTTTACATTACCCATTGGATCCCAAAATCTGAGGTCATGGTGATATGAATTAAATAATTGCCTATGTGTTTCAAATGCATGTAATGTTGGTCATGTTTTCAAATTAATTCTCCATATTATAACAAGTATATGATTCCATGGAGACTAATTTTTTCCTTACTTATAGCATAAACTCCATGAAAGAATTGGTTCTAAGACTCTTCTTACTTTTCTAGCTTATCCAATACATAGTAACGCAGCTTGAGGGATGAGACCAACACTCCACAAATTATGATGAATGTGTAGTGTAAGTATTACTAATAGGCTTTGATATAAAATAGACTTTATTATTTCTTCAAAAACTCTTGTAATTATTATCTCATTGATGGATCAATATAGTAGTGGACATAAATAATTTCATATTTCCTTGATGAAATGTTAATTCTTGTGCACATATAACTTAAAAAATTGAAAATGTACAATAGTTTGGGAGGAATGAGTCTACATACATATGAAATCACATTTCAATGTGCCATATTAAACATATAAGGATTAGGACATCATATATAACTTATGACCTTATATCACTTATTGGACTTGTTGTCATGAATTGTAGGAAATTATTTATCTTAGGGCACATTTTAATCATTATTGATAATCATTGAAAGTATGGGAACCCAATTTTGATCAACATGGACAATGTTTATATCTCTATATAACATATTCATTAGTTCCATCCCAACTCTGACATAAGGTCTAACAACCTGATTGGAATATAATTAACATATTATATATTCACCCAATTATATAGGTCCTTAGCAACATATTTGATAAATTATTTCACATTATGGCTACTAAGCCATCACAATACCATTATTTGATTGTAGACCATCATAGGGGTGACAACTAATATAAATATTAAAATTAAATACTTTCATGAAACATTATTTTATTAGGATGTTTAATTAACAAAACCATGTCTTCTTGGTCTATAGTTTTTGTTAGAGTATCTTTTACTCATGCTTGCTAGATCTTATGTCGACTTTAGTCCCACATTGACTAGTTTAGATTGCTTTTTGTTTTGCCTTTCTTATGTAAGCAATTTCATTCACTATAATATGTATGATTTTGTATCCATATAATTTGTGTATAACAATTATTTTTTCAATTGGTGTCCTCGTGTTTGTGTTGAATCATTAATGGTTGTGGTGATGATCCATTGGAGTGATCTTGGATAAAGACTTTTGATAACTCTTACATGGTACTAGAGCCACCCCCCAAATAGCTAATACTCAACCTTGATTATTATTCAATATTATTGGCAAACATCTAACATCTATCATGCACCTATAAATAGTCTCCTGATTGACTGGAATTTAATTTGTGCACTGAGATCTTGATTTTTTGTTTGTATTGGCTAGATCTACACTCCTTAGGAGCCTCCTCTTACTTGATCCATGTGATATCCATGCTCATATCAACACTAGTTTTACCTTTTTTATGGTTTAAATATTCACTGCAATAGTCTGCTATCACTATCCTCTTGCCATGATTTGAGAACCTGCATAGAGTTATTTTTTATTGAACTTGTCTTCCATATTTGTAAGAATAGATCCCACAATTTTGTGTTGTAATCTTCAACCACATAGAGAAGTTGTGGCTACTAAATAATGTTGTAGAAATAATATTTCATCTAGAAATTCTTAAGATAGACATGGAAGGCTAGGTCGTGGGAGTGGAACATAATAGTGTCCATGGTTGGAGATGAATTAGTGTAGTTGGGTTGGTGGCATTCGGTGGCGAAGGAAATTGTAGTGGATGCAGGGGCTAGTGGATGTGCTACCTAAACATGATGCAACTCAACCATGGTTGAGCCCAACTACCTCTAGATTTGTTATGTTTGAAGTTTTATTTTTCATTTTTGGATTTATATAATTTGTTGTTGCATGGATATATTTATGATATTTTTGATGTCCATTTATTTTTTTAGATAGGTATAATGTTTGTGGGGAGGTCTTATTTTTCTACTACAAGATCAAGGAGTATGGTTTTAGAAAATGATTTATATCTAAATTGGAATTATCATGTTGAAGCATTGACTAAGTTTTCTTTATGGAGAATCACTATAGATATATGGGTGGCATTGGATCTTGGTATCACCTTTGCTATCAGCTTGTCCTTTTCAAGGAGACCTGCTTGTTTCAAATTTAAGTTTCACACTGAAGCTAGAGGTTTTTATCTTTTCAAGTAAGCTATTTTTATTTACCTTGGACCTACTCCTTTTTTTAGCATTATCATTGACAGAGAATAGACTAGATTTGTAACAGATAAAAAACTAGATAGCATTGAATTTTTTTTGTGTTTTTTACTGATTTGGACTACATAGCAAATTTGATGTGTCCATTACCAAAGCATTTGGAGAATAAGTGGTAGACATAAGTTACTTGTGCTAGACTTAATCTATTTTTATAAACTTAAACTGTGATCAGAGTTGTGCTCCATTATTCTTTCTCATATCTGAGTGATTGGTGAATTTCATTGTCATGTGTTGGTTGGGCATCTTATTTTTAGGCATGCACTTTTGTTGATAGCGCTAGATTTTTTACCTCTACTTTACCATCCTCTTGATCAGCAAGGAACTATGGATATCACTCTTTCTCCTTGTGGAATGTCATTTTCTTGCTTATCATGGTGAAAAAAAACAAAAATCCACTCTTTTCCTCTTTTTGCATAACTATTCATTCATTTTATTTGCCTTAATAGCCATATTTTTTTAAAGAAGTTGTACTCATTTACATGAATACCAAAGAAATAGACAAGACTCTTTTTCCCTTTGGTTGAATTTTTTAAGTCCATTGAAAAATTATGGTTCCAATGAGTTATTTCACACCTATGTTTGTTACTAATTTGATCTCAAAAACTAGTTTGTGTTGTTTTTTAATCATTTCGACCCTTTTTATAGAAAATCAACATTTATAACTTTTGAATAGTAACTCAGATTTAGGGATTATTCATTATTTTTCACATATCTTATATCTTTCATTTTTCAGAGATCAGAGGGTGAGTTTCAGTCTGGTAGGAGGTCAAACCCCCTCACAAGAAACACAAACTTCCTTCTTACTTCTTCTCGATTACATTATCATCATTTATTGCACTCATGGATGAATTTTTGGCTGAGTCCAATGTCCTATTCTTAAGTGTACATTATCACTCCCATGGGGTTTCCTATTCTATGGTCCTGACATTGTACTTTATACATGCATCTCAAAAGCATTTTTGGTGAAGCCTGACATCTTTTTGCATGTGCTTTGCATATTGTTTTTTTTGGCTATTGATTATTTTTAAGGTGTGTTTGCATACATCATGGCTCATTTCTCCATTTATCACACTCTTATATCATCCCACAATATTCATTAGTACATTGACACATTGGTAGTTGTGTCATGTCTCCTCAAGGCCCCTTTCTTAGCGCTTCACCTTCTTCTATGGAGACACCATTTCTATTTCCTTATTTTTGGAGCACCTCTCTTGATGGTTTATTTGATAGGTTGACATTATCCTCATTTGGAGCTATTATTTTATATCTCAATGTCTTCCTTGTTTACATTTGGTGTTTTTTTATGTATGGATTATGTTGTACTCACACTAAATTATTAAGTGTCATAGGTGGTTTGCTAATATAACATTGTTTACCTTCATGCATTTGTATGCTTTATTCTGAGCACCTTTTCACTTCATCATTTTTTGTATTTTAGATCAACACCATGGGCCATCATATTTGATAGGATTATCTATATTTTTGACACATTTTTTTACAGTTGATAGTATCCTTGTTTGGAGCTATTTTGGCATATAGAGTGTCAACTTGTTCGGTGTTTGAGTAGTGGATTCAGACCACTCATGTAGACACCTTTATTTCTTCACTCCATCCATTTATTATTATGTGGGGTGATGTAAATTATTATTATTATTCATTTTAATCATTCCTTTCACATGTTATAATTTTTTATACTTTTATCACCACTGATATTCTCCTTTTTTGGAGCTATTTTGGTGTATATAGTGTCAGTTGTTTTGTGATCTAATAGTGGATTTGGACCACTCATGTCGATTGAGTTATTTTGTGACTTGTGAGTAATTACAGTATGGACTTATTTAGTATCATCTTTGGGGGGGATTTTCTCTATCTCTCTCTTCTTCTTTCTCTCTTTTGGGGGGAAGTTTTTCCTATGGGTTTTCTCTCTTTTTCTCCATTTCATGACAGTTATATTTATTTGTTGCACTTTTAAGTGCATTATGGATTTCTCTTTTATACATGGGTATCTTATTTAGGCACTTTATTTTTTAGAACCCATATAAGGATTGTTTCTTGACTCTATTTCCTTCTTGGTGATTATTATAGTGACACCAATGTGGTATCCTCAATAATGACACTAGTGTGGTAGCCCCTCCAGTCTTTGTGCTCATTTCACCATCATGTTGGAGGGTATTTAGCTTATTATTCTTAGGGTTCATCATTATATCTAGTACTTTAGAGTACAACATTGTATTCAATGATCTTCATATTCACCACCATTTCTACTTCAATTTGGTGGTTATAGCAACTCAACATCCATGTACTCCAGCATGATGGATAGGAATACATAAAGACACATGAATTCACACTAAATTCTCTATTGTTATCCCTTAACTTCACTTGAGGGGGATGTTAGTGTATATTTTACTCATGTTTGCTATGTTTGTCTTATGTGGACTTTAGTCCCACATTGACTAGTATAACTTTCTTTCTATTTTGCCTTGCCTATATAAGCAAGTGCATTCATTGTAATATTTGTACATTTGTATTCATATCATTTAAGTATATAATTTTTTTGTTAATTATCTTCTTCTTTTTTATGCTGAAGCATCAATAGTTGTGGTTATGAGCCATTGAAGAGATCTTGCCTGAAGATTTTTGTTAACTCTTTCAGTTTTAATAAAGACATTGAAAAAGAGGTATATAAATGGGTATATCTCTATTTTGGTTACTACTCAATGAAGGCCTACATTTCATATGTAAATTTCATAATTTTATTAGTTTATGTTATCTTAGGGGGAAACCTCATCATCTAGAATCATCCTCATTTCTTTTATTTCCTTGAAAATAGCATTGTGTAATTACCTATAAGTGGTATTTGGATGTTAAGAGTGTCACTTGAGTTAACTTATTCCTATATTATCCCTAAAACTATCCTAGAGACTTAGACTCACTTTTCCAATCCTTATGCAAACCATAAACATTTAAAGTCATCCAAAACACACTTCTAAGACTATATTCTTAATTCCCAACCCAGTTTTCCAAGCAGTCTACCAGGTGGAAATTAACACCACATTTGGGACACTACAACCATGTGAAATTAGTGTCCCCAACTAGGATATATTTTCCTTAACCATAACTCTTTTGAACTGATACTTTTTCAAAAGTGTGCCCCTCATAAAATCAACCTAAGCACATTTTCTTATCCACACAAGCTAAAAATCTCTAGAAATACAAGTCTAATTAACCTCTATTAATTTGATGGAAAATAAATGTAAAAGCACCTTCAAACCAAAGATAATTTGAGAAAAATTAAGGTATTGATCTCTATTTTTCCCTAATTATGCATACTACCATCTATATAAACCCTAAGACTAGTTTTCAAATATTTCAAATATCAAGCACATTCAATGCATCCAAGTCCAGTCTCATTCTAGCATTCACTTGTGCTTGTGTTAAGCACTAGGTGAGAGAACTACATTGGGAATGATCCATCTTCAAAGTATTGGTATGTAAGATGATCTCTTTACATCATAGTGTTTAGGATGTGCATCCTATCCTAATAATGAACACACTAATATTAACCATGCCATACTTGTAAGAAGCATTAGGTTTTACATGCTAAATTAGGTTTTTTAACCACAACATAGATTTCTAAGTTTCATGTGCATTGGAATATGACCTAAAAATACAAGTATAGGTGCTCTCAGAAAATAGGAATAGTCCCACAAAGGGCACACTACAGAATCATGGTGATACTATCTATATGGGGCTCTACTATCAATTGAGCAAACAAACTCTAGAATCATGTTAATGACACTTAAAATTATATAGAACATAATTTTTTAGAACCTAGATCATTCATGATAGTCAATTTGTAGATAAGTCTATATTTATGTCTATCTATTAATATTTTTATAAATTCAAATAAGGTAAATACCATAACAAATCAATTCTTAATTATTGTAATTTATTTAATTGATTTATACATCTCATCCCTTTAACCCTAGATTCAAAAAACCCTAACCCTAGTCACACTTAAATTTTTTATCCTTTTATATTTAAACTTAGGTTTTAGATCCAAATATATTCTAATTTATATTTTAGATAATCATGATCATAATGACAGAGGAAATGAATCACTTTTTATTACAAAGTCTTAGACTTTCATTTGTTTATTTATTCTTTTTAATTCAAAATGAACTCAGAAAATACATGAACACATATATAGATCATGATTTATATCAATTGAAATATATGTCATATCTCATAGCATGTTATCTTTCTCCTATATGAAATTCCAATAACAAGAAAAACCATACACACATAGAGGATTTAGTACATAAGCTAAAAATTGTATTTCAGGCTTCAATATCATATCTTGTACATAAGAAAGATTATCCTTCTCCTCTTCATCTACATGAGGGTGATAGCTATTTTCCCTCTAACTAGGTCCATGCTATCATTCCTCCATGAGATGAATAATCATATAACATTGTCACTAATATTGTTACTTAGTCTATTCACACCTCCTTCCTAAAGTGTGTGTGCCTACATGTTCAAACAAAAACAACTAGGGTTTGCACTTGTGACCCTCTATGAGATCAACTTATCACTATGATAAAGATAATTATGGGTTTACAAAATCAAATTAAACTATTACATGAAAATATTACAACATTGCAAAATCAATTTACTAAAAAAATGCCTCTAGGTCATAATAGCATAAATCATGTTTATGTATCTTCACCTAGTCAATTTGTGGCAAATAATGGTACATATCCAAATTGTAAATCACAACAAAGTACATCTAAAACTAGTGATGCAAAAATACTCAAAGTAAAAATAATATTTTAAGTGAGATACTTAGGGGCATGATAAAAGTTAATTTGATCAACCTACATCCTCTACACCCAATGAAGAGATCCATATATATTTGTGCATGTCATAGAATGCATGGGTACCACATAGATTCATGTTTAGCATTGAAAAGGAAAATATAATAGATAATGGATAAAAATGACTCATATAGTGACACTTCATCCATACAACATGCAATGGTACATCTACCAAATAAAAATGGTCAAATTCAGAAATAGTACTAAAATGGTTAGTAAAGCATAAATCAGAATAACACAAGGGTAAAAAAGTACAATCACATCAATAAATAGTACAACAAACACAAATACATCAAGCAAAGCTACCTCTCCAAAAGGATTCTCAACATTTAGTATGGTATATATATTTTCACAAATATCTACAAAATTTTGGTTATCATGGTCAAGGTTTGGGCAAATAGGCCTAAGGCATCACTTCTCTTATTCTAGTAGTTGTTAATATTGGTCAATTCTTTTTGGTATTTATTGAACATCCTAAAGCAAATCATTCATAGATATATTTTGTCAAAACAAAACATACAGATACATAGAAAATGTTATATAAAGAGAAAAATCTTAAGTTATAAGGTCAAAATCATGGTCAACCAATAAATAATCTCAAAATAGGTTTTCTAGTAAAAGAGCCTCCATAACACCATATGTTTATAGTAAACACAATTTCAAAGGAAAAAATTACAATCAATGTACGAAAACACAACTTAGAAAGGTCAAATACACATTATGAGGTTGTTACCTCCAACACACTAGGTTATTATGATTATGATGATGAATAATACTCAGATTCCTACTACAACATAGCAATCACACTACATGAGAGATTATCATTCCTATTTTTGACACAAGTCATAGTTATAGTGAGTCTCCCATGAGATTTATTGATTAGTATGGTTCATACCCTTGTACATACATACTTCTCTCTCATGCTCCTTGTAGATAGTTTAATTTCATTTTTTAATACATATCTTATACTTAGAAAACACAAAACTAATATAACATGTCAAAATACAAAAAAACTCAAATATTTCAAAAATAAAAGAAATTTTATAGATTGTATGCATTGTTATGTTTACATTTCTAATATGTTACAGATATTGCATATTGTTTGCTATCCTAGTATAGTCATTTTTATCATACATATATGATTCACTTGTTATTGTCAAGTGCTTACAGATTACATATTAGTTTTCAGTCTACTACATTGATCTAGACTAGCTATCATCTACCCATTATGGGAATTTACATCCATCCAGGTTTATACATTTTATACATCCACCTACTTGGGAGAATCTCATACATAATTTATATAAATAGGCTATATCATTACATACTATGCATTTTAATTTATGCATTAATATATCTCGTTGTTGAACATTACTACTCATTGCTCATATTTTTTATTGACTATCACTGGTTAGACTCATCATATGTACATCCTATCATTTACATAGACTTTTACCACATAGTTATGCATACTTTCATTTCTATTCAACCTAGATTAGACCTTATTGTCTTCCTATGCTTCTTACATATTCGAGGGCATTTCAATATGTAATTATTATTTGGCTCTATGTTGATTATCTATTTCTATGCCTTAGACATGTGCCCATGTCCATTATGTGTGATTTACTACTTCTATATAAGGACATTTAAACATGTCTTTCTATGAGGACCTAATCCAAATTGGTTTTTGTTTGCATATGTGGACATTTGAATGTGTTGTTATATGTTTTCATTCTTAGATTTAGTGGCATATTCACATGTCCCTTGTATTATGGCCCCTTGGCCTATCTTTTATGTGCCTCATGTGATTATATTTATGCTTCTACACCATGACACTTGTATTTCCTTGTTACACACATACACACGCACACATGCGCGTGTGCGCACACACCCACACCCACCCACCCCCACACACACACACACACACACACACCATTTTTAATGCCATGAGGGATCTCATGCATCTACCCTTCCTACATAGGAGTCATGATGGATATTATGCTCCATATCTCTAAGTAGTTACTTAGGTTTGATGCTGTACACATTGATTACATCTATATTGACATCCTTATGCATTTCTAGATTATAACATTTATCTTATATTACCTACTTATGTTCAAATTTATTTACATTTCAATGTTATGTTTGTATATTATATTAGAATATCATACATATGTTCTGACTAACACATTTTATAGAGCTACTATTTTAGAGGCAAGTTATTACACATTTTTCACATGTACCCTAAAAAGAGGGGTTATTAACAAGGGTTTACCACAGAGATTAGGATCCTATTTTTCTATTCATAGATAAATTTTAGCATATAGGCTTAGTTTTAAAAATTAGACACACATCAGACATAGGAAAAAATAAAGACTCAAAAAATAGTTTAAATCACCTAGATCTTAGACTAGGTAGACATTAGGACCAAGATTGGGATACTAGTGTCACAAGGCACTACTATTCACTAAAGTAAACTATTTTTTAGTAGCCCTAGCTTTAAGATAGTCTAGATTATTTATACCAATACACTAGGTACATTACATATTTTCATAGATATAGCCACATATTTGATAGTTATATTTAGATTTTACTTAGATACATTCATTTCAACTTATATTCATATCGGTTGCTAAGATTTTGGGGCATCATGCATGACATGATCAGTCCCACATTTAGTTTAGTTACATAGATTTAGTTATTACATACTTAGTTCATATTCAATATACTCAGATACAATAATAGGGGAATGTGCATGGCATAAAGTTTCCATATACTCATCTACACACAGATTGATTGGATGGAATGGTAAACTCAGTGTCATTATCTTTGCTATATACACTTACTATCACATTTTAGGTTGTTACCAAATTCATGCCTTATTCCATTTGTATTGGTTGTCATTCCCAAGCCACCTAGAGTGATATAATATATCCAAGTGGAGGCAAAGCTGATATACATAATTAAATTTACTCAATTAAATATTTTCAACACTTTATATTGTTTAGTTACAAGTGAATCTACTTTACATGGGTGGGAAATGATGGATTCATGGCTTATTTAAGTTGTTGATCCACCCACATGAGAGGGTTAGACACACTTACATTCTTATCCAAGCTATTCACAAATCAAGATCCACCAAGGAGGGGTGGGCAATGATGGAGTCAAAACTAGATTGAGTTTTTGAGCCACCCATATGAGGATTGATCAAGCCATCATCTCAATACAATCTATTTAATGATATGATCATTATGTAAACTCACACACATAAGTTGTCAGTGTATTTGTTCCTTTCCTCTCTCTTTACTCAACTTTACTTAGTTGTTTTATTTTAGCATAGTCTTTTGCTTTTGATCATCTCTTATGTAAGGACTAATTTTTGGATGTTTCATTATACTTATTTTATTTAGATAAAATTTCACATACACAAACCTAGATTCACATAACTAAGACTTAGATACACAGGCATCACTTTCAGGGTAAGTCAAGGTATGTTTATTTTTCCTTTATACTAGTCATTTTTCTTTGTTGTGTTTATAGTATAAGGGGTGATGTAATCACTTAAAAGTTGCATTTGGATGCTAAGAGTGTCTCTTGAGTTAACCTATTTGTAGTTGATCCCTATACCTATCCTAGAGCCTTAGGCACACTTTTCTAATCATTGTGTAAGCCATAGACCTCTACAATCAGCAGAAACATATTCCTAGGACTATCTTCTCATATCCCAACCCAATTTTCCCAATATTTTATTAGGAGGAAATTAGCACCACATTTAGGACCCTATAGCTACATGGCACTAGTATCCCCAATTGGGTGATATTGTCCTTATCCCTAACTCTTCCAAATGGATACTTTTTCAAATGTATGCCCCTCTTGAGGTTGGCATAAGCATATTTTCTTATCCACATAAGCTACAGATCTATATACATAAAATTCTAATTGACCTCTATTCACTAGATATAAAATATATGCTAAATCACATTCAAACTCAAGATTAGTTGAAAAAATTTAAAGTATTTGATCCATATTCTAATCTACTTATGCATATTACCATCTACACTAGCCCTAAGCCCCATTTTCAAAGATTTCAATGCTCAAACATATTCAAGGCATCCAATTCCACTGTCATTCTAACATTCACTTACACTTGCTTTAAGCATAAAGTGAGAGAATTACATCAGGAATTATCCCTCTTCAGAGTATTGGTATGTAGGCAATCCTCTTCACATTAGGGTGTTAAGGATGTCCATCCTATCCTACTAATGAACACATAATTATTTTTCATGCCATACTTATAAGTAATATTAGGGTTTGCACACTAAATGATGTTTTTCAAGCATAACACATAGTTATAGGTTTTATATGCATAGAAATAAGACTTAAAAACACAAGCACGAGTGTTCTAAGATAACAAGAATAGTCCCACAAAGGGCACACTATCGCCACTTTGAGGACACTGCAACAACATGGCACTACTATTTGGGTCAAAGCATAATAGTATGTATGGGATATATATTTTTTATTTAAAAAAAAAAAAACATTAAGTATTTTTTGGAATTTATTTTTTTAATAGTTTTTTAAATTTTTTTCTAATTGACCAATGGGACATAGTATTTTGTTGTTATCCATCCATATGGGGCACTATTGTCTACTGATAAAATAGATTCTAGAATCCTATTGATGACACTCAAAATTGTCTAGAACCCAGATGATTTGTGATAGTCAATTTCAAGATAAATCTATATTTATGCCTATTTATTTCTATTTTTAGAATGTTATAGAAGGTAAAATGCCATAATAAATCACTACTTAAATTACTACAATTTATATAACTTATTTAGACATCTCAACTCTTTAAATAAACATAAGAATTACACATGTAAAACCCTAAAAGGTTAAATCACATTGTAGTGTTTGACACCTAAACCCAATACGTCAAAAATACAAACTTTATTTTTATAAATTTAAGATGTTTCATAGTAAAAATGGAATAGATCCATGTTTTTACTCTTTTCTATTCTTCTCAAGAATACAAGTGCTCAATATGTCAATAATGGCATGAATATGTACACACTCAACTATGAGAGAAACTCCTATTTTGTGTAACGCAATTGACTATATTTTTCCTTTGAAAAATGGGCAATATGAAAACCAATCTAAATACTAAATTCAAGACCTCATTTAATTCTTTTTAAATATCTTTTATAGATAAATTTATTCATGTCATTAGTATGTATTAATTATAAAGGATGGGCTTTCATAACTTTTTCCTATTCAAAATTATATTTTCCCCTTTTCATAATTTTTTAAAAAAAATTGGGTCATCCACATATCATCATCATGCAGCCTCAAGATTGTGGGGGACATGGATTTTAATTTCCATAAGTCATGTGGATTACACATATATAATCTTATCATTTCATTTTATGATTTAACTCTCCATTGAGCTCTTAAATTTCTCAAGTTTTTTTGAGCTAGCCACATGATGGTCTTGAAATGGCTTGAAGTTAGGTAATTATCAATCTTAATAACCTATGTCAACAAAATTACAAGACTGCATGATCTTTAAAAAAATTGACACATGTCTTTTTTTTATTACTTTAGATCCATGTAGTAGAGGTTACTATGAGGAATACTTAAAACTAGTACAAGGAAATCTGGGTTACATGATTAATAATATAGTGACAAGTGGAAGGATTGGATTGACTTAAAATAACATATTGTAGGAAATATTCAAGGAGATTATTAAATTGCATGGTGGTTCAATAATATGAGGTACTACAAAATCAATGTGTGTCATCACCAAATTGATTATAAATTAGAATCTAGTAATATTCTTTGCAGTGATCATTTCTAGGTAAAGATAAATATTTAATTGTTGATGAGGATTTATATGGACAACAAAACTTTTTAAAACATTGTTAAATTTTATAAAAGTGATTATAGAACATCCTAGTTGTATTATAAACTGGTGACATTGACCACACATTTCTCATGTTACATTTAGACCTTAATTAATGACAAAAAATAATTTTAATTTAGCTTTGGACTAACAAAAAGATGCATAGAGACTACTATTACTAATGGGAATTCGTAACACTGACAATAAACTTTAACTACAGATTAAATCATGTCTATCACACTTTTTAACTTTTGTGATAACCTAAGACCTAATTGGTGAAATGTAATTTTGGTGGAACTAAGAGCATGGTCTCATGATAATACAACTACAAAAATAGTTATAGGTACTACAGAGATGTTTTAGGAGTAGACATGTGGTAAAATGGTTTCATGGATTTCAAAAGTTATAAAATTTAAACTTACATAGGAAATCTAGGAAATTTGAATTTAAAATAAAATTTAAAAAAATATTTATGGAGTAATTTTTATTAGTTGTAAAGTGTCTAAAAATTATCTTTGGTTGCTATAGCTTCTTGCACCTAGTTGTTACCCATCTCTAAAAATATTTCTCGTATATTGTCGATGCTCATATTTTTTAGGAAAAGATTCAGTATTTCACTATATTTAAAATTACATGGGCCACCTACAACTTCAAAATGATTTAAATTTCCCTCTCCATGAGACCATGCTCTAAGAGCACCTAGGTCTAGTTGAAAAAAATTTAAATTTAAATTATCTAGGGAGTTCAACTTTTGGCAATAGTATAAAAAAAATATCAAACTTTATACATAAAAAATGTTTCAAAATATCAAACTTCATAGATTATACTTTTACAATAATTAATAATGGCAACATTACTTTGCATGCAAATCTTGGTTCTTTGGCCATGGCTCAAAATCAATCAAAAACCAAATTATGAATTGGATTGAAATGATTTTTTTCTAAAATAGAGAAAATAAAAGACCTTGTAGAAGCTGAGTTTCAAAGCATAAATGGTATATTTCACTTTGAATGGAGGTAATGTAATATTAATTACATGGATAATGACATCGTAATTATATTTTCCCCCATAATAACATTTTCATATCACACATGGTGCCAACACAAATTTTCTCATACACACCATGGATGAATTTTATTATTCATGATTTTTCATCCTTACTATAAATATACTACTTGTTTAATACCTTATTTAATTTAGAATATTCATGCATTTTTATAAAACTTATGATTGGTTATTGGGACTTTAAAAAAAATCTAGTTCAACTTGAACTTGTTCTCTCATTGGTGCAAAAATCATAAAGTTTTGTTTTCAATTTTTTGTGATAGCATAACAACATTATCAAACTTCATACACAATGAATGTTTAGAAATATCATAATTACTTTCAAGAGGTTAAATTTTTACAAGAAAATATTAACGGAATCATAATTTTACATGTTTTTATATTTGAATTTTTACATGGCCATTAATCAAAATAAATCAGGAAATGAAACCATGAATTGCATTGAATTGATTTTTTTTAATGAAGTAGAGAAAATGAAATAACATGAAGTGGCTAAGTTGAAGCATAAAGGGTATATATAAATATTATTTATGGAGGTAATGAGATTTTACATGCATGTATAATAATAATGACTTTTTATTTTTTCCCATAACTGCTTCTTACAAGATAACTTTTTACATGATTTTATGAATTGGATTGAAATGATAACTTTTGAAAAAGCAATTATGATAAATTCAAATCTTGGTTCTTTGGCCATGGCTCAAAATCAATCAAAAACCAGATTATGAATTGGATTGAAATGATTTTACATGCATGGATAAAAATAATGACTTTTTATGGATAAGTTTATTACAAGATAACTTGCATTGCACTTAAGCTTAAAATTAGAAAATATAATAAGAAAACTCATATATCAGTAAGTGAAATGAAATTTAGATAAAAATAGGATAAATAAACTTAATTTAACTCATTATAAATATTTGGGCATCATGCAACAAGCCTTATTTAATAGTAAAGTCAAACTTATAACTAGAAAGACATCCTAGTCAACTAACTAAACTAATTAAAAAATTAACTCAAATTAACTTTAATTTAAGTCATATAATCAAGAAACCACTTTATTCCTCTTTGGGAATGAGTGGATAATTATTTATAATCAACTAAATACTCAAATATTAACTTATAATATATTGAAGTAAATTATAATGAACTACAGTGAACTAGCAATTAACTGATAGTTTCAATTATTTTTAGAAAATCATTAGAAAGTGTTCCAAACTGACTAAAATAATAGCTAAGGTTATAAATAAATTAAATATCATTCTAAAACACTTAAAAAATCAAAATATACTAATTCTAAAAATAGAACTCAAGTGCCCATATTAGCATCATACTCAACATTCCCTTTGATGCAAAGAGGTGAAATTCCTATCATTTCCTTGAGTCTTCCATGGATATTATTCAATAATATCAACCATATTAATTATGTAAAGTCTTATATAATGGGTTTTAATTTAGATGATAATGTAACCATATCTTATTTCTTTGAATACCAAGAAACTAACCCACTTCTCAATGTGAAGCAATAACCTGAAGTTGACTTCTTGTCACTAAGACATCCTCCTCAATATAAATATATGTATCTAATGATACATAAATACCTTTCTGGTATAAAACAAATACTATATTTATAAGTATTTCTTACATATCTAAAAATTATCTTAACTACTTGCAAATATTTGAATGATAATTTGCCCATAAATCTAAAAACTAGTAAAAATCTATAAATGATATCAATTCTAGTCATAATGAGATACATAAAACCTCCCACCATAGTTTTAAAAATATTTTAATCAATTGAAATAATTTCATCCTCTCTCATAATCCTTTTTTCACTTGTAATTTTAGTGTTTTTCGGATTAGAATCTTGAAGATTGTACTTCTTTAGCATGTCCTACACATACTTAACTTGACAAATGAATACTTCCTCTTTATTTTAATGAACTTATATTCCAATAAAATACTTCATAAGTCTAATATAAATAATCTCAAAATCTTATTTCATATCTTCTAATAAGCTATTCAACAACTCCATAGAGCTACATATAAAGATCAAATCATCTACATGGAGACAAACACATAAATCATTAGAATTTAATACACGTATGTAAAGAGTTTATTCATTTTAAATTTTTAAACATCTTTGATCTAGTAAAAAACTACCAATTATTTATTACCAAGGTTTTGGAGCTTGATTCAACCCATAAAGAGCCTCTTCAACTTATATACCCAAAAAAAATTACCCTTTACTTCAAAACCTCTTGGCTGCCCCCATATTCTTCTTCTTCAATCACTCTATTAAGGAATTCACTTTTAACCTTGGTTTTGTAGACCCAATTTGTAACAATGACATATTTATTCAATATGTGTTAAACTAAATCCTATGTATCATTCATCTCAATTGAATCTATCTCTAATTTTATAGCATCAATCCATTCTTTCTTTTGACTAGCCTACATATAAATTCTAAGTTTAATAGTCACTAATGCTAATGAAAGTATAATATTTTCATCATAATAATCATCAAATAAGTATCCTTCATAATTTTTTAGCCTTTTGATCCTCATATCATAATTAGGATCCAACATTTTATTTGTTGGAGGAAGATTCAACAAATGCTTATTCTTGTTTGGTGTTAATGTGGATGAATGACAAGTCTCTTGTAAAGTGCTAGCATTATTTTTTGATGAACTAGAAACATTTATGGGACTTTTTAAGACCTAAAAATAAAATTCAATAGACTTCAACCTTCATTTATGAAATCAGTAACTACATGATTAGAATCATAATATTATTCATCTAAAAAAATTAAAATCCTTAAAAATAATTATGAAGTTATTAGTAGGATTATAAAACTTGTATTCCTTACTTTCATCACTATAAATTTTGATATTATGATCAAAAATCATAAGAACAATTACATCACCCTTACCTTTAATTGTGATAATTTTAATGCTACTATTTCCTTTAAATTGGATAGACTTTCCATCTCCTATTAGCTCTTAACTTTTGAAGGAATCATCTAACTTGTTGAAATCATCTTTGTGACTTATCACTTGGTTTGAGCATTAAGATAAACAAATTTGTCTTCCTTTATTACCAAAAAACATGGTATACAGTAATATAAGACCTCTGTTAACTCACATTGTTTAGCTTGAAAAGCCTTCTCTTCTTTTTCTTTATTGGCTCAATTTTTAACATCTAGCATCCTGTAATCTTTTATCACATGTCCTATTTTTTTATAGTAATTACAAGTAAAGTATTTATTTCTCTTACCTATGAATTTTGATTCAAAATTTTCCTTTCAATTTGAGTTCTATAAACTCATTTAATTCTGATTTTTATTTGTCTATTTGGTATTTTAAAACCTTGCCTTGGTTTTAAGTGCTTATTTTAGACCATGTTCTTGATCTCTTGCATTGAATATTATCTTATCCTCATGAAACAAGAGAGAACCCACTAACTCATCAATAAGTCTAGTTTTCATGTATTTACATTCTTCAAGAGTGATCACAATATGTATCCATATTTGACTTAAATATCTAAAAAAAAATTACTATAACACTATCTTGTATAGTATCTCCATAAACCCTCATTATATGAACTAATTCATTTACCTGTATTCGATAATCTACACCTCCTTTAGAATCTGACATTCTCATATTCTCAAAATTTATTTTAAGAGTTTGGAGTTTTTCTTCTCTTACCTTATTAAAGCCTTGACATTAAATCTCTAAAGTATTTCATGCCTCATGGGAATTCTTTCATCATGCTATTCTTAGATAATTGCTTGGGTCTATGGCACTCTATATATAGAAGAAAGCTTATGCATCTCCCTTTCCTTCATCCATTTTTATTCTTTTCTGATCTTGTGTCAAGGTGGTCCAATATTGAAGCGGTGTGTGCCCATGGAGAAATTTATCTCAAACTCCTTTCCACACTATAATTATCCTAAATTGATCTCTCCAATACTCAAAGTTTTCACATTTAAAAACCTGAAAATTCATAGAATGAATTCACTTACGCCATTGTATCTTCTGAAAATGACCTAAAAATCCATTTGAGCCTTGCTTGAACATGGATACGATAAAAAGTAAAGATTTTGGATAGTTTTTTTACTTAAAATAATTTTTGTTTACCTCTAATATTGAAGCTATGTATCACCAAATAGTACTAAAATAACTAACCATCAAACTAATTGTGTTGTAAGTGAAATATTCATAAAAAATTGAACTGAATAACTTTATACTTAAAAATATGTGATTGTTGGTTTAAAATACTATATAACTACAATAATATCAGATATAAAACATAAAATAATTCTATCTATTTAAATTAATGCACTACTACACCTTATTAAAATTTAGAATGAATTTATAACCAGCAGGATCTCTCCTGCAAACCATTACAATAGCACATTTAAGATAGACATTGGATAATAAGTCTTTATAAATATATTAACAATTCATCTAAATCATCTGTATGGGTCTTCAAAACCACCCAAGTCAAAAATACATGGGAGTGCTTATTAAATAAGCAAGGTAGGTTGTTATATGCAACAAAATATTGTTGCATGACTAACCATAAATTTGAAGTTTCTATTATTATTATGAACTCAAGAAATACATGTACAAATAATAATAACATCTCCAACAATTAAAAAAAAAAAAAAACTCTTGAAACAAGCTTACATGATTTAATCTAATACCCTCCCTTAAGCGTAGAATAGGGAGTGAAAAAAGATAAAAGCAAAGAGACTAAAGGGTCCCGACAACTAGGCCTGATCAGGTACCCATGTATAAATCATAATAAAATACAAAGTGTCCCTATGGTAACCAATACATCTTACCAGACTTCATGGATGACAAATCATTGTAACCACCAAATCAAAATAATAATTGGTACTCTATATGAGGCTAAATCTATAAAAAAAACTAATATCAAAACACTAAAAAATATTCACCAATGATTAAATGTATCACTACATGGTGCCCAAAAACTAGTAACAATAGGTAAAGTTGAGAGAGCAGAAAACATATGCAGCATGGTGTCCCAAGAAAGCAAATGGCTCAATACTCAAACATAATGCTAAAAAGGGTGCATTGGATGGAATGAAGGCCATAAATTACAAATACACTTGGTCGACTCAAAAGTCTCAATGGAACTCAAATATGCATGACTGTTCTAGATCCACTACTCGATCTCAAAAAATAACTAACACTGAAATTTACCAGAATAGATCTTATGAAAATAGAATGTCAAAGGTGTCATGAAAAATGGTTCACCAAGTTTGATCTACTACCATAAGATGTAGTACACCAAAGGTTAAGAAGGAACATGACTATCGAAGAAGCAATATTTTCACCATACCCCCCATACTGCTAACTGAGTGGAGTGACGTAAATTGTTTTGTATGAGTGGACTAAATCCACTACTCAAACTCTAACATGTTGACATTGTATTCACCAAAATAGCTACTCTTTAAAAACATATCAAGCTCCACAACAAATTTGAAGGAGACTTTCAACTGTCAAAAAAATATCAAATATATAGAACATATATCTCTCAAGAAAATGGCCCTGGTGGTTATGGGATAGTCAACAACTGAAGAGTAAGTGCTCAACATAGATCATAAAAACATGAAAAAAAATTAATCCGTGAACCTCAGTATAATCACAAATAAAGATCTCATACAAAAAAAATACCAAATGATGCATAAAACCTAGAATACTATCAATTTGTAGAAGATGCCATAAATAAATAAGAGAGTTGCTCCTAAAATAAGGGAGCAGTGTGCAACACAAAACCATACTCAAGAATTTAGGACGTCGAGCTCTATCAAAAATGTGTCTATAAGTAAAAAAGAGAGGGAGAAAGCCAGACAATGTGGATAAATAAGGAGAAAAAGAGAGTTTGTTTGCTTTTTAGGGGGTTTGGCCTCTTGCCAAACTAGGCCTCACCCTCCAGTCTTCTACAAATGAGACTGAAAGAGGAAATTCAAATGACAAACAATGAAAATTTCTATAAAAAAATGCCAAAGGCACTCAAAATTTCATAAAAAATAATTTGTCTCCATATAAAAAGGAATGCTTCCTCTTTAAAATATATCTCCCCATGCATATACCTCTTTTTCTAATTTATTCAACTTTGAAAAAAAATTCCACAAAACTAAAAGTTTCATCACTTGAAAAAATTAGCCTTATCTTAAATAAATACCTGTCCACTAAAATAATGCTTCCCATTATTAGTTTGGCACTTAATCCTTTCCAAGAAGCATATGAATAAATATTTTTAAAAAAATTTTGGAAGGAAAAAAACTTCAAATGTTAAACCTTTTAACAAATGGCCGGTGAAAGAGATCTCCATAGTGGTTGACATCAGTAATGTAAAATGGTGGCTGATTGGTGAACCAAAAAAAATTTGGTCCAAACATAATTTAGTAGGTGACAGATGGGATGAGTCCCACCACCTTGTTGAACTCCATGATCCATCCAAACATTGGAGAAGCTCAAATTATGTGAGAGGTAGATAACTCATGTGGAGATCTTGGAAGGTTGATATCTAGCTCAAATTGAGTTAGCTTGGTGAGAAAGCATATTTTTAGGACTATGCCAAAATTTTCAAATATTGGACAAGATCTGTTTGGTGATGGATTAGCTTGTGACTAATGTCTCTAAGTTATATGCTTCTCATCTGGAACTAGAATTCCTTTCTAGTAAGAAGATAATTATATGCATGAGCTGATAGTAGACAATTGTCCAAAAGATAGTTGGTGGGTGGCAGACTATATACAAGCTGATAATGTGGGATATACAATCCCAAGCATTGTCACCACTCAAACATAAAAAACTAAAGGTGGAGTAGGTTTAGCTAAGAGATAAATAGATCTACAAGTCATTTGAACAAACCATGAATGGTTATAGGTATGTTTGGGACCTAGAGTAAAGGTTTCTGACATCTCTCTAAATTGTTTTGAGTCTTAAAATCTTACTAGGATAGATAACTCCTACATATAAGGACTTAGCTAAGGGAAGACAAAAAATAAATGTCATTCAAGCCATTAAAAAAGTGTTGTGTACTAGTGATAGCTGAGAGAATGAGGATGGATGATGATCATGCCTTGGTAAGACCCCAACTATTAATCTCAAATCCATAAACAAATCAACATCATATTTAGGGATCTAGCTAGGCTTTCACCGTTTCAACTTGGCTCTAGACAAGACTATATGGAAAAACTAATCCTAAGAGAACTATATGGCATTCACTAGTGATGAAAACTATTTACCATTCAAGGAAATAAGAATGAAGTCCATGGTTAGGAACTGTAGTGGTACCGATTTGGAACCTTTCTTAACACATGCAAGAATTCAACAAATAAAAATTGACATCAATTGCTTATAACCTTGACCAGGCCATTGAAAGAGTTGAGCTATAGGTTGAGAAAATAAAAATATTTTAATGCACTCAGTAACATAAATATATTAGATGTTGGAACTTTGAAATCAATGCAACTGTAACAAGGGAAGTCAATTTGTGCAAAAAACATAATGTAAATATGCTGAGTTGATGCTAATCAAAGGGGATACACTACCAACTAAGGTGTATGGCCATGAAAAATAAATTAATTCCAAAACATTTAGAGCATAATATACCTATAAAATTTGTATATAATCTATTTTGGCACATACATTGAGTAATGGCTGCATGGAGCAGCTTTGACACCATATTGGAATTCAAAATGAATTCATAACAAACAGGATCTCTCCTGTAAACCATTACCATAACACATGTAAGATATAAATTGCATAGTAAGTCTCTATAGATGTATTCACAATTCATCTAAAACATCTGTGTGGGTCTATAAAGCTGACCAAGTCAAAAATACACGAGAGTGCCTATTAAATAGGCAAGGTAGTTTGTTTCATGCAACAAAATATTGTTGCATGAATAACCATAAATTTGAATTTTCTATTGTTATTTTTCACTCATTAAATATGTGCACAAATAATTATATCATCTTTAATAATTAAAAAACTCTTGAAACAAGCTTATATGCTTTACTCCAACACACATTTTATCTATAATTATTATTAATAAGAAAAGCTAAAATAAACTTATTACAAGATAACTTACATTGCATATTAAGTCTAAAATTAAAAAATATAATAAATAACTATTATAACACTAAATTAATTGAAATTTAACTAAAAATATAATATATAAACTTAATTTAACTCACTAAAAAAGTTTGGACATCATGCAAGAAGCCTTCTTTAATATTAAAGTCAAACATGTAATTAGAAAGATATCTTAATCAACTAACTAAGCTAAATAAAGTAAATTAACTCAAATTAACATTAATTTAGGTCAATTTATAAATAAAATACGTGATTCCTCTTTGATAATGAGTGGATAACAATTTAAACTCAACTAAATATTCAAATATTGAACTAGATTACATCAAGGTAAACTATAATGAACTTGTAGTTAACAAGCCATTCCATCTATTTTTTTTAAAATCATTAGAAAGTGTCCTAAAGTGACAAAAAAATAATTAATGTCATAAATAAATTAAATAACCTTCTAAACACTTAAAAAATTAAAATATATTAATTCTAAAAATAGAACTCAAGTGCCTATGTCGACATCATACTCAACTTTTGTAAACAACATGAAGGACTTTTATTTTTCACAATTTTTCATCTTTAGATAAATATTCCAATTAGTATTTTTAAATATATCTATTAGAAGATAGCGTAATCACAATATGTATTAGAAATATCTATCAATCGTAACTTTTAGGAAGTCAAATGAAATAAGATTGAACACACTATTATTGATATGAAAGGTTGTGGGATAGCATGGTCTATTACATGAACATGACTTAGAAAATTATCTATGTGATATCTTTGTATCTACTTAACAAAACATTTGCCATTACCCAAATTTTACTTCACTTTGATTCAATTCAATTTATTGGAAGCAAATTCTCTAGTAGGTAAATTTTGCATTGGAAGAGATTTAAAACACCTCCACTTAAACTACATTTATGACGTGAACAAGTAACAATTAAATATTTTCTTAGTATCTTAGAAACCCATAAATTTCTCATTAAAATCAATTAACTAACAAGCAAAAGAATACACTACATTTTTATATATTAACTTTCATATTTGAATTCGTCAAGGCAATTTGAAGCAATCAATATCTACCATTGCATGAAAATCCATTGAAACATTAAGAATTGTTTATAGTTTCAAATTTAAAAAAAAAAAAATCATGAGCGTCAAGAAAGTTCCATTCATTTATAATACCAATTATCGATTGAAATAGTAAGTAACCTCTAACCAGAGATATCCTTAAATTCATTGATGTACATGCATCATTTTTTTCTTTCTTAATTCCCATGGAATAACCGAAAAAAAAACATATATTATAAAAATACCAAAAACAAAGAGAAATATTTGAAATACACTAAGATGCATGTCTTCCTAAGTCCTCATAAATTTTATAATAGATTTTCACTCTAGGAAATTACATAATATGATTAGATATCATTAGTAAGATGTTAGGCTCTTGGTACTAATGTTATTGGTTATGTATGGTATTGTTGATTTTCATTCACTTATAACTTAATATGTGGAAAAATGGATTAGTAAAAATGAGTTATGAATTTGTAGGTGACAAAACTGGCCTAGTAACACTAGGAACAACACAATGACTAGTTGATATAACCCATTTTTCAATTGCTTTCAAATTGGAAACATCTTGGACATAATTGATCTGCACATTGGAAAACATTAATATCACAAGAGCATAAAATTAGGGTTTAAATCAATATACATTTCAATGGAATATCAAGAAAGATAACTTGTCCAGTGAAATATAAATGTATCTTTTCATGCAACGTAACTTGTTTCATTACAATAACATAAATATGATTATTGTCATTGTTACATCTCTTACTGAAGCTAACCTAGGAGGAATTTGTATTCTTGGATAATTTGGAAGAGTTTTATTAGATAAGTAGGGTATAATAGACAACTAGGCTCTAATATAGTGGTTTAGAGGTGATGGATCCTATTACAGGTTATGTCTTAAACACTTCCCTCATCTTCCTGGGAGAATATAATATTTTTGGTGTGTTAGTTGATGATGAATGGTGTCTTAAATAATTCTTAATCTCTCTTGGAGGATCTTATACTTATAATTTATTAGTCAATGATGGGCAATATCTTAAGTACTTCCTCATCTCTTCTTGAGGACCTTATACTCCCTAGTTGTTGGTGTTCATTAACATTGAGTTATTTAAATTTTTTTTAACAAATTTGCATTATGTTGAACCTTCACTATTCAACATTTATCTATTTCAACCCACTACATTTTTTATTTTAAAAATTAATAAATCTTTTCTTTCTTATGTTCTTAAACCTACAACAAGAAGGGGATTATGATAAGGTTAATAATATCAAATCATAAAAGTATGCATAAATAAAATATTTTATTTGCTTATTTTAAAATTTAAATGAGGAATGTTGATTAATATTATTACATGTTAAATTATGATTTATTTGATCTTGACTTTTTTGGGGAATTAAAAAAAAATTGTTTATTAACTTAATTTTTACCGGAGTTGTGTTATGCAATTTTCAATCTCATATTATTTTCAATAAATAAATAAATAAAAATGTTAGGCTAGGGCTATATACATATAATTTATTTTTATTCATTGATTTGATGCTAGAAGAAAATTTAGATGCATATATTTTTTTGTATACTCAAGACTAAGGGATGGTAATTTACTTGTATCCTCATTTTTGTTTCTTGACATGTACAAATTTTCACATTATAATACATTCAAAAAATGAGAAAAATTTGAACATAAAAATTTTAATGATTGGTAAAAAAAATTGAAAATCTTTTTGGCACTATTTATAAAACAAATTGAATCTTAATACTCCTAAAATTTGGAATCAAATTATCTAAAAATTCCTTATATATGTCTATAAATATTGGAACATTAATATTTGTGGAGTTACTTTAGTGGCTTACATTTTTCCATAATATAAAAATTACAACAAAGTATTAAAAACTTGTGTTGTGTAAATATAATATTATACATATAAAATTGTATGTAAACAACTAAATTAAACATGTTCTAAAAGTGAAAAGATATAACCACTTGGTTATAAATATTGAGTAGATATATATTACCTTTATTTAAAATAATATTATAACATTGTGAGTTGTTCAAATTTAAATATCTCCAAGCATTTTATGAAGGAATTTTGTAAAGCTAAGTGATGTAAAAAATATTTTATTGTATTTAAAATGTTTCTCAATTAATAGATATATACTTTGTGAGTTTTTTTTATCTGATTGATGTTTTCTCATATTAAATCTTGTGTGTTGTTTTGTGCACATTTACTTTGTTTTCATTATGAAATTATTTGGATGACAACTAGTTCATCCTACATACTCTAACATGTTATCAGAGACAAGATGTTGTCAAAATAATTTTATAGATAGCTTTATCAAAACTTTTTATGAAGAGAAATTATATCATAAAACCTTATTTTGTAGGTGAATGTCATTAGATCCATAATATATTAATCATTTAAGGGTATCTTGATACAAAAATAGGAGTAGCATGTGAAATGGAAAAGAAATAGTGGTAAAGGGCATATTTTTAAAGGGTTCTAAAATCAAAAATATAAATCATTTTTACTTTTAACTTCAAGAGAAAATAAATTTCAGTCCCTATGAAATCAAATGTTGTGTGGAGATAGATGGAGAACTATTGATAACAAAATTGAGTAAAAATAGAAAATCCAACAAAATAAATAACTAAGTAAATTTGAAAATATGTGAGCATGTTTTGTAAAACACATAAAAATATAAGAGGAAAAATAAAATCTTTCGATCCATACATGTAAAAATAATATTTATAAAAATATGTATATGAATTATATAATTTTATTTGAGTAACTTAAATATAAAACATATGTAACAATATATCATATTTTCACAATGTAAAAATATAATAGGTGTTAGATTCTCTAACAAAATAAACCTTATGATAAGAATATGGATAATTTCATTCCAAATTATTTTATACTAAACATGTTGGATTATTTATGATCCAAAGTTATTTGTTTAGTTTAGTTTATGTTTTGTTAATGAGAGTTAGTTCATGGGAATTACTTAAATCCTATAACCACTCATAAAAAATTTATAAGATTTCACCTTGTAGATAATATCATCTTTATATAATATATATCTAAACTTTGAGTGAAATGTGTTATTGAAAATGTAATTTATGAACTTTATTCTCTTGCTACTAGGGCTAACAGTGGTATCAGATCCTGGCAAGAGGAATGAAGGTATAGAAATATACATACAAGAGGTATAAAGGTTACTTCATTTTCTTTCGTTGTTCTTCGATGACAATAATTTGGAGTGGTAAAATCCAAGAGGTTTTTTTACAAAACCCAAAATCATTTTGGTTTATTTTTCTTATTTTCACTGTAAATAATTTGTATGGTCATATCTTTGATGTTGTTGGAATCAAGAATGTAGTAGTGTTTTTTTCTAAATGTGATCTGTAATCATGTGCATTGTTGGAAAGACAACATATTCACCTTGGATTAGTATTGAAGTCAAAATCCAAAATAAAGCCATTTGTACATAAATATTTAAAAAAACTCAATTTTTAATAGGATATGAATCCTATTTTAAAATTATGTTTTACATTTTGTGATTAAAAAAATTCTACTTTTGAATACATTTTATGATCAATAACTTAGTTTATTTCATCTATATGACTTCCTGAGTCTTTTCATCTGATTTGTATGGTGGATTTATTGTAAAAAGATTGTGATTTTTTAGGCACACAAAATATCAGACCTATATGACATAGTCTATCACTCATCTATGATGCTTCAATGCTAATTGTATGGTTTTGTTTTGAATATATTCTGCTATAGATGCACCTGTACAACAAAATGAAGACTTTGATAAATATGATTCTGGCATAGGTTTGAACCTTAAAATTTATTTATTACCTTAACTAAAAAATTAGTGGGCCCTACCAAAGTGACAAAATCACTTTTTACATGAAAATAAATACAAGATTATATATTTTTACATTTTGTCGAATAGTGGTCGAAAATTTATCTTTAACATCAACAACATGTAAGGATATATAAACTATTTTCCATTAATATTTTCAAATTGGTAAAAGGTGAGTTGGTTTAAGAGATCATATCAAGACATTACTATTGAAAAAGGTCACATGTTCAATTCTTGTGCATGTAGCATTCCCCATATTCATTTGGGAAAGTTTAAAGATAAAGTATTTCATTTTAAAACATTGAGTTATTGCATGGTGAAATTGGTGACTTCAAATTTTGTAAAACATTAAGCATTCATAGGTTAAGTGTTTAAAACCTCTAAAATATTTTATTTTGGTCTCAATTTTATCATATTCAATATTGAGTTACTTGTACTACGACACATTTTTTGACAAATCATTATTTTTCTAAAGGTTCTCATAGGACCAATCAATTAATAATTTTTTCGATGTTTCGAACACATTGGAATGGTCAATTTTATAATTTGAAGTGTATTTATATGATTTTTTGAATAAATGTATTAAAAAAATTATATATAAAGGTGTACTTTTGATAGCAACAAACACCTTTCCAAATAAGTCATTCTTATTTGGTACTTTCTTCTTTTAGTATATTTCAAAAAATAACAAGTTAGGTGATGTGGTCTTCATTTTTTATAAGGATCACCATAAGAAGGGAAAACTCACACACTAGTGGTTTATACCTTTTGTTATCAGTGCCTCTCTAGAGAATGGGGAATATCATATCTCAACCGTTGCAGGCAAACCTTTGAAGCACCTGATCAATGGGTTTTACCTCAAGACATTTCATTTTTAGGGCCCACGTGGCCCTCCAAGAAAACAATTAATGGTGGTAAGGTGAACCTTTCCTCTCTTCTAGCACCACTAATCTTCATGATGTAATATACTATTCTACAATCTAGAAGCTCCACGCTATACAAGAATCCAGAAAGCTCAAGGTGTTGTTGACCCTATCTTTGAGTTGGTGCAACAGAGCAATTTTGATTTATTTCCTCCACAACCACAGACCCTTTATTTTACTTGTTCTTTCCCTGATGGTAACGTCGGTTCTATAACTGACGATGGTTACACTTAATGATGATGGTTATATAACCAACATCATTTATACGAATAGAAACTGATGATGATTTTACTAATCAACGTCAGTTACTATGTAAACTCGTGATAAAAAAATGGCAAAACAAAGTTAGAAAATCAAATTGCATGAGTTTTAATGATGCAAATGAAGATTTTAAAGCTATATAATGATCTTTTGATTTGCTATCAATGAACACACTATCCTTTATAGGTTCCATCAAGATCCTTATGATTGACAAAGTTTAAACGTCACACTGGAGGTTGGAGGATCCATTGGAGGCTGAAGGACTATTCCCCTTTTCTAATTAGCTATTTTCTCATAATTTGGGTTCAATGATTGAATGATAATTTTGGTAGCATTAGTTTTATTATTTCTTCTATTTTTGGCTTTCTATACTTGATATTCACAAGATGGAATAGATATAATTATTTGATTTTATTCCCCTGATACACAACTTCTCAACTTTTGCCTGATATGGGGAAAAGATATAGTATTGGTTGGTTTTCAATCATTATTCTTTGAAATACAATGATAGTAAATTAATAAAATAAGATGACATAGTCGATGTTTCATAAGAGAATTTAGTGACTTCTAAAATGATTGTTGGCTCAACTTCATTTGAAATGGGTGTAATTTATGCTTGAACATTCTCAGTAACTGATCTAGAATCCATATGCTTATTTTACATTTACATAATTTAACATGTTCTTTTGACATAAAAAGTGGGAGTCACAATCTTAGAAGAGCTTGAAAGTGTAAGAACAAAAGTTTCTAATAGTTGTGTTGCATCTTTCAATATAGAATATAAAACAAAAGTAGGGGATCTTAGGATTGGGAGAAATTCAAAGGATGGAAATAATAGTTCTCAATAATTCATACGTGCATCTTGGTCGAGATATTTAACCAATAGCAAGTGGACATTCTAGAATTTTAATAATAAGGAATCAAGGGGGTACTTTTTAGTTTGAGTAAACTAAACTACCTTTTGAGAATATGTTGGCTGAACAGGCCCTTTTAACACCTCCTTTGTGAGGTATAAGTTTGTTTTAATAAAACCATCAAGAGATGTTAGGGAATTTGGGATTTATTTAATTCCTTGTTATTAATCTTTTCAAGGTGGTTGCTGGATCAGTTTTGTAGTTCTCATTTTTATATTCACTGCTTCATCATTTTCTGCATTCATGTAGATGAATCCCATGGTTGTAATCCATTTTTTTCCCTTAATGCATATTCGTGTCTTCTCATATTTATGAATGGGTTATATTGTCTAAATTTATGGTCATGTACACTAAAGGAAGAGTGGTGTTGTGTTAATGCTTGCAATGTTGGTCAAGTCTTCAAAGTGCTTCTCTCTATTTTAATAGGGATTGGAGGCCACGAGGATTGTTTTCCAATTTTGTAACAACCATAAACTCCATGTAAAAATTGATATGTGGTTTTGTGCTCTACTAGCTTACCCAACATGTAGCAAGGCAACTTGAGGGATGACACCAAAACTCCCTTTATTATTATTATTATTGTAAAGACTAGATAGTACCAATATGTTCCAATACTTAGAATAGATTTTTTCATCCCCTGAGTTCCCCTTAGTGATCCTAGGAATTTGTATCCCATTTATAGACCAATATATTGGTGGATAGAATAAAATACATATCTCTCTCTCATGCAATTTTAGTATTAGAACACATGTAATTTAGTAAATTAAATATGAACAATAGTTTGTGAACATGGATTCCATCATGGGAAGTTTGGAAGTTCAAGCTTTATTCTAATCCATTGTGGATTAGAAATTGACATGGTAGATGGAAATAAATCCAAATGGTCAAGATTAACATTTTTAACACTCCCCCTTAATCTTGACCTTGATACTATGTTATGTTGAACCTTTTCCCCTTTAAATTATCTTGAAAACCTTTACATTGGTTTAGGAGTTCCCTGTGCATCTTCAAAGTTGTTTGCACATCTTTGAAGCTGTTTTGAGAATATATGGAGCTCTTTTGAGCAATTCAAAGTTGTTTCCATAGTTTTTGTGTGTATTTCCATATCTCTTTTGTGAAACTCTAGATCTGAGTTTGTATGGACTTCAGATCTATTGTGTAACTCTAGATTCATGTTTAAATGGTCTCTAGAGCTCAACAACTACATGTATAAACATTCTAGAGCTAATTTTTCTTCAATTTTGACACATAAATAGTCTCTTACACAGTCAAAACTACATTTGGACAATGCCTTGGTAAATATATAAGCAAGTTACTACTCTGACTTATAAAACTTAAGTTCAATCTCTTTATTTTCAATGAGTTCTCTAGTGAAATAATCGCTGATTGCAATGTGTTTGCTTCTCCCATAGAAAACATGTTTCTTAAATAAAGCTATTGAATATAAATTTTGACAAAAGATGATTATTTCTCCTTTTTTATTATATGAATATGATATCATTATTATGATCTAATGGATTGACATGCTACTACAATTGTTGTTATATACTCAACTTTAAATATAGAGAAAAATAATGGATTATTTCTTTGAATTCATTGAAAGGACTCTTGACCCAATATTGAACACATATCTAGATGTGCTCTTGCTATCATTAGGATCACTAGTCTAGTCACTATTTGTATATTCAACCAGTTCAAAATCATTTACTCCTACATACAATCCATGGCCTCTTATGCCATTGACATACCTTAAGATCCTTTGCCCTACTTGTTAAATTATGATTTCATACATGATATTAAGTCTAGTTTTTTTCAAATAACATTATGATTTCCACTAAGCACTCATATCATGTTTGATCTAATTTACTACTACAATCTTCCTATTGTATTTTTAGATGTATTTCTATTGGTGTTGGTGTTGGCTTATTTTTCAACATTCTAAAATATCATTTGTATTCTTAGTTTAGAATATAAATATACCATCATCCATTTGTTTAACCTTAATGCCAAGAAAGTACTTTAACAAAACTATATTGATCATCTCAAACTCCTTCTTCAAGGCTGATTTGAACTCTTCTATGGATTAATTTCTATTTCTGGTAAAGATTAAATTTTCTACACATAAAAAAACAATCAAAATTTTACCTTCATTATTTTCCTTGATGTAAAGAGTATTTCCGTTTCCATGTTTTATAAATCCATTTCTCAACAAGTATATGTCCATTCGATTGTACCATGGCCTAGGTGCTTTCTTAAGCCCATAAATTGTTTTCTTCAGAGTTTACACATTATTTTCATGCCCTAGAATCTCATAACTAGGTGGTTTTTCCACATACAATTCTTCTAACACTCCATTTAGAAACGCTAATTTGACATCTATTTGACACACCTTGCACTTATTTTGACCAGCTATTTCTATGATGGTTATAACTATTTCTAGCATGGGTACAATAGAAAATGTCTCATTTTAATCATATTCATGCATTTTTTGTAGCCTTTTGACAACTATACTTTCTTTATGGCTCTCAATATTAACTATTGGAGTGGTTTTGGTTGTTTAAACCCAATTGACACCAATGACCTTTTTCTGGTTCAAAGGTTGACTAACTCCCAAATATGATTTTTATGAATTACATGCATTTATTCATCAATTGATTCACATCACTTACTATTATTAAGTGATTCCTTAAAATAATTAGGATGAACTACCAAAAATAAAGTAAAATTAATTATTTCAACATCATGATATCCATACATTGACTGCTCATATATTTATTGCGAGCTCCTTATTTGGGCTAGGTGTTGATTTGATTTGGAAGATGGTGAAGTTGTCTCTTGAGCTTCTCCTTGTGTTCCTTATTCATTTCTACTACTTGAGGAATCGACCCTTTGTGAAATGTGAATCCAGCTCAATGTATCAGTGTTTGTACCACTTGTTAGTTCATTCTCAAGTAATGGTCCACTAACCCTTATTTGTGTTTATTGTTGTTCTTGTATATCATGTTATCTTGCATCCTCTATAAATTGAAAATATCTGGTGATTATTAAATACATAATGACTAGATTTTATAACCTACAAGCTTTTGATTGATCACTATATTTGATAAAGATGCATTTTTTTATTTTGTCATCTCACTTTGATCTTGTTTGCTTGGGCACATGTGCATATACCACACATCTGAAAACTCTTTAGTGTTTAGCACTTGGATTTATTTCACTCCATTCCTCTTCAAGAATCATGTCACTAACACTCTTAGTATGACATCTATTCAGAAAATAAATTGTTTTTGTAATTGCTTTAGTGCAATACTCATTTGATAGTCCTTTGACCTTTATCAAGTTTCTTGTCGTCTCTTGAATGGTTCCATTTTCTCTCTTAGCTATACCATTTTTTGCGGTGTATACTTTGCTATAAATTATTTCATGATCCCATTATCCTTGAAAATTTTCAAAAACTAATTTGAAATATATTCTCGCCCTCTATGCATTCTCAAGATATTTATATAATAGTCACTCTGCTTTTTAGTCATGGCCTTGAATTAATTGAATATCTCAAATGCCTTTAATTTTTGCTTTAAGAAGTATGCACATAATTTTGCTTAAGTCATATATGAAATTAATGAAATATTTGTTATTGGATAAGGTGGGGGTTTTCATGAGACCACATAGGTTTGAATGAATCATCTCAAGAGGAGTTCTAGCTCTCCATGACTTACCTGAAGGAAATACATTCCTATGTTGTTTCCCTAATATGTATCCCTCACAAACTTTATTTGGCTATTCTATTAAAGTTAATCCTCTTACCATGTTATTTTTATAAAGAAGACTCAACCCACCAAAACTCAAATGACCATACCTAAGATGTCGAAGATTTGATTGATCAATTGAAACTATTTTAAATGACGCTAATAATTCATTTTTCATTCTCAAAGGAAATTTTTTGTTATGTGTCATCTTAATAGCTGAAATTTGCATATCATTACCACTTATATCTTATATTATGCTCTCTATCTTCAAATCTCATATTATATCCCTTTCAGACTAGCTACCCAATGTTGATCAAGTTATGCTTCAAAACTGGCACATAATAAACACCCTGAATTTGCCTCTTATCACCTTGTTTGGTGAGAATGGAGATACTTCCTTTGCCCATAACAGGGACCTTGTCATTGTTTTTGATTTTAACTTTTGATTTGATTGATTCATCTATGTTGTTTAATATTTCTTTGATCCCACCCATGGGGTTGTTGTAGCCACTATCTAAATACCATATTTCATTATTGATTTGCTTAGTTATGTTTCAAGTTATAAACAATTTTTTACTATTTTCATTATTATCAATTTCAGATTTATTTGCTTTAGAGAAGTTTAAATTTTGTTTATTCATGTCATACTCTTTCTTTCTATATTCGCTTGCAAAATTTCCATTTATTTTTTCAATAATAGCATTGGACATTTGACTTCTCATACCTTTGTCAAGAACCACCTCTAAGAGTGTTGGTGTTCCTTCCACTTCCTCTTCCATGTGATTCTCAATGATTGTGTCTTCCTCCTTCTTGGTTGTTGCAAACTCTGCCTCTTCCTCTAGTGTTGTCTACTCTCCCCCTACTTCTCATATTCACATTTGTTTTTAAGGTTTGTTCATGAGAAGAGTTGCCTAACCTATTCAACCTCTATTCATAGGTCTGTAAGAAACTCATCAACTCATCAACTATCATTTGTCTTAAGTCCTTGGACTCTTCTATTGCTACCACAATAGGATCAAACTTGATAGGAAGGCTCCTTGGAAGCTTTTCTATGATTTTATGGTCTTTTATAGCATCTCTATTTGTTTTGACTTGATTTACTATGCTCATTTTTTATAGTAAATAAGCCATTGATAGATTCAAATTCTCTCATTTGTAAGGTCTCAAAATCTCTTCTCAACAACTATAGTTTAACTTGCTTCACCTTATCACTACCTTGGTATGCATTTTGCAAAATGTCTCATGTTTACTTGGAATAAGTAGTTGTTTTTATCATTCAGAAGACTAAATCACTTACCATCATTTGTATGTAGCTTAATGTCTTGGCATCCTTCTTTCTATTCTCCTTCAGTATGTTCATTTGTACTTGTATGAGTGTATTAAATGCAACTTGGTTTGCTACCTCTATATAGCCTCCTTCAACAAGTTACCACAACTCTTGAGAGAACATGTCATCATCTTGATTGACCAAATACTATAATTTTTGCCATCAAACATAGGTGGCTGTTGCCATGAGTTTCTACTATTCACAACGATGATTTAACAGGTATTAAAGACCTTTGCTTTGATACCAATCTGGTGGAAATATAAATAGCAGACATTATACTCTATACCAATTTGTTGGAAAATAAATAAAACCAAACAATATGTAAACAGGGGTGTGCTTAAAATGCAAACAACAATAAGACAACAAGCAAGAAATAGACATCCATAAAATATGTATATATATTAATCATAATATATACAGCTGTTTACAGCCAATTTGTTGGCAAATAAATGAAACCAAACAATATGCAAACAGGGGTGTGCCTAAAATGCAAACAACAATAAGACAACAAGCAAGAAATAGACATCCATAAAATATGCATATATATTAATCAGAATATATACGACTGTTTACAAATTGTTTTCATCAAAAAAAAAAACTCCTCTGGTCTGTACCTTATTATGGCTGATCTGTTTTCTTCTTCCTTCTACCAAACTGCTCTGCTGCTGTAATATTCTACTTGCCCAAACTGCTGCTATTCTATCTCCTTCTTTCCTGACTGCTGCTCCTGTCAGCTGTTCTATTTCTATTCTTCCATCTGCTGTCCTCTTGCTTTTCCTTCTATGAATATTCTTCTGCTCTGTATCCTGTTATTTGACAAAATTTAACGACTGGTCACAATAAGAAAGGATTTTGTTACAGCACAAATTAAAGCTTCAATATTCCTGTTGGATTGGAGGATCCCAGCTTTTGCAGGACGCACTCAAACAGTAATGGTTCAACATACATATTTATCGTGGTGCTCAAGACAATGATTCTTCCCATCCGAGTCAGGGCACCCTTTGTCACCACTTTCCCTAACTTTTATGCAAACAATTATGTTCCCACTTGTCTATAGTTATTCTTAAAATCAATCATTCAACAGAGCAGAGACTAGTTAGAGTCTTAATAGCCTGTCCAATATGATTCATTACAGCCCATCAAGATCTTTGGTTCCCATCCTGATAAGGTACCCATGGGGAATGAAGATGTACAGGGAAAGACAGCTAATCTCATATTTGGAACAAGGCTGTGTGGACACCTGGGTGTCCGTGAGATTGAAAACCACTTGGGGAAATTGCTTTAACAGATATTGATCTCTGCGACCTAGGTTTCTATGTCAGACGCTAGAAAGCTGGATTACTTCGTGAAGGTTACACTTGGCACTACTAGTCAGATACTGTCTAAGGCAGTCAGCTGCTCTTACAGAGACATTTTTAGCCATTCTAGAAGTTCCTGCGCATTCGCTAATTTAATCGTTCTAACTTGACCAATCAATACTTCATCTATCAGTTCCAAATTGAAATTAAAATGAAAATGCCTTTGAGAAAGGAATATTGCTCTATATGTTTGTAATCAGAAACATTCACCAATGCAAATAAAGCGCTCAAAAGATTCTAAAACGAAATTGCAGATAAATAGAGAGAACAGAATCTACATATACAAAATTGAAAAAAAGTATTATTTCTGGTAAAATCATTCATATCCCACGTTTTTCCAGAATTGAGAATATTAAAGAGAAACACTCCATTGCACTGAATTAAAAACTGTAAGCCTGTTGGATTGTTTTAATATCAAGACCCTTGAATTTTAAAACAGACTCCACATGCCCCTTCAATGTGTGCAAGTCCCTGAGCCTGTCATCAGATGATGTAAATCATTAGAATGAATAGCAACAAACTGATATTGAGGATTTATCTCTACACAGCATTAAACTTTACCTTGCAATTTGGGAACGTCTCTTTGCTTGTTTAGAAATCTCAGATAATTCTTGGTAGTTAAATTTCTCTAACAGATTGGTTTCAGGTGCATGAAGACCATGTAATGTGCGTTGAGCATGTGCCCATTGTGCTTCACGCTCCTCTTTCCCAAAGTCTTTCTTGGTGGTGAATGCAATCTGCAGGCAACACGAATAACGTAGTCAAGGATGGATTAAGTACAGGTTATCAATTCCTACGAGACGTTCTGCAACATTTAAAAACTAACTTCTTGTTTTTTACCTTGGCTTTTTCAAGACCCACAGCATGTTTTGCAACATTTAAAGATTTAGTTTTATCTAGTTCTTTTCGCACAGCCGACACTATCTTTTCACACATATCGTCCACATCACTGAAAATTTGACAGGTAAATAAAAATTTGATCAGAAACGAATTCAGGTAGACTAAAATCACTCAGAAAAAATTATGTCAACCTCAACAATTTTATAGACAATATAAAAAAGAACTCTTACTGATTATTCTTGCTGAATTTATAGCCATTGATGAATGAAACCGTGTGGAGGGCTTTTTTCCACTTCTCAAGCTTGCCCAAGTGTCTCCCCTTCCGTTGGTATCCAACAAAGGCATCAGAATAAACTCCCTTCTGGCTGTAGCGGAGGTCGGAAGGCCGCACACCAGAAAACACAGGTATAATCTTAGCATCAGTCTCTAACATAAGAACCAGCTCAGCTAAACACCAAGGAGACTTGGCATATCCTTTGGAGAAGATGGCAATGTGAACAGATGCAGAGAGGATCGCATTCTGAAGGGCGGAAGGAAAATAATCTCCCAACTGAAGCTCTTCGGAATCAAGAAACACCTGGAATCCCAATCTTCGAAGGGATTTATAGAGTGGGAGAGCAATAGTTTTTTTGACATCCGAGCCGCGGTGGTTGATAAATACATGATACAATCTTGGAGATGCTGCAGATGAGTGTGTCCTTTTTGTTGGTGAGGGTTCAAGCCCACTGAAGGGACCATCTTCCAACATATTGATGATCAGTTGAGACTGAATACTTCAGGGTTGGAAGACATCAGATGCCAAACAGAGGAATGAAATCACAACCAGGGATTCGTAGAATAGATCGGATTTCGTATGATAAAAATTCTCGCCCCTGGTTTCTACATTGGTACCCGGAAATAAGGAGAAAAACTTGGGGGCATGTTCCAGACTTGGTAAATTATGCGTGTATAAGCGTATTACATACGTGTCGCTTACGAAAAGAAAGAAAAAAAAATTGGTATAATTCCATTAGGAAAGGGACTTCTATTGCGACGTGTAAGAGATGACGGTTAGTAGATTAAATTAAGGGAAAAAAAAAATTATTGCAAAAAGATTTGGTTAGTAGATCAAATCAATAAAGATAAAGAAATATATTGTATTCAATAAAATTGTATATATGTATTGTTTTTTATATATAATCATAAAGGAAAAAAGGATTTTTGAGCTAAATTACAAAAGGATATGTCCAATAAATTAAATCAAGAAAGAGAAAAGAATTTATTGTATTCAACAAATTTGTATATATGCATTATTTTTTATAGATAATAATAAAAATAAAAAGATTCTTATCTTAAGGTAGAAGATATGATTACTAATTCAAATTAAGAAAGTCAAAAAAATTTATTGTATTCAACAAAATTTTATATATGCATTTTTTTTTATAAATAATAGTTGGGAAATGGGTCCATACCCCAAGATAGAAAAGAATCTAGGCTGTAGATCAAACCAAAAAAGATAAAAGAAGTCTTTAGGAAAGAGAAGTAGATGGTCAAAAAGTCAAAAGCTAAGCAACAATACAACCAACATATATACAAAAGTTATATATGTACATTGTTGAAATAAGAAAAGTTGTATATATTCACAGTCCATATTTAAAAAATACATATATTTTGATCATTAAGGAATGTTGAGGGTGATTCATCGTCAAGGAATGTTGAAAATAAAAACTTACACAGTTTTCTCCAAACGAGTTTAGCAATAATGTGTTTTGTTTAGATGTAAAGAGTAGAACATGTCACACTGCATACCTTGTTCTCTAATAGATTATCCCATGCCCTACCACTTAAAATGTAGCAAATAGCAAACCTCAATAGGCACACAGGAATGTAAAACACCAAACTGTATAGCCAAATAACTCTTGCCTAGCCCCATCCATAGCCTTTGATATCTGCAAAGCCCCAGTTGGCATAAACTGCAATGAATGTTGTAACCTGCAAGTGAAGGGCAAGAAAAAAAATATTTAACTCATGTACCTCCTTTCAGTACTGTTAATTGTAAGAAAAAGAATAGACTTTTGTTAATGATTTTGGATAAAAACTGCATGGAATATACTTTGGCTATACAAGCTGTTCACCTTGTTTAGGCCTCTGCAGGCTCTTCTGGCAATCCACACCCAGCTTTCCAATAAGCATATAACCATCTTCGAACCATCGCTGCCCCAGAAGAAATCCATAATCTTCTGTAGAAATTAATTCTCTTACAGCTAGCAAGCAGCATTCAGGGAAACAGGGCATCGACTAAAGAAAATGTTGTTATGCTTTCTTTACAAAGAAATTGATGGCATACCCCTAACAGGCGCCACTTATCCTTTTGGCAGCATCTTTTTTATTTTTTAATTGATATGAGTAACCTTTCCTCTTTGTATCTGTACACTCTCTCTTCTAAATTTGATAGAAATATGGACAATATAGCGCCTACTATCCACTAAGTGTCCTCTGTCCACCAAGTTTTGAGTGGGGTTTTCCTTAGAAATAGCAACTTCTTCCTTCCTTCCTCGATACACTCTTCTAAAGAGAAAATGATGTGGGAGCACTCACGAGATTGTGCAATCTTGTATCACCCAAACAAATAGGAGTATATTTATTTATTTTTATTATATTTTGTTTTGAGTTGTCTTAACCATGTCAACCCTGACAAGTGTTTTGGGGAGTTCTCTTAAAATAAAAATTATTGTAACTGTGTTTTAGTTTTTTTAGTTGATTTATTAAATTGCATGTTGAATTGGAGGGGTAGGGACTATTGTAGAAGATTGGGGGAATTTAAGTTGTGGCAAGCATTTTTTTTTTTTTTTTTTAAAGAGAGAAAGGTAGAAAAATGGAGATATTAAAAGGAGCGCAGCTCGTTGAAGGAAAAAAAAACAAAAAAAAAATTGATGTGTATTCCCTGTTTTAGACTAACAGTTAGAAGTCGTGCTAGTTTTTGTTTATTAGAAATTCTATTTTTTAACAATAATTCAGCTATGTTTATTTGGCCCATGTTTTTCATTACAATTCCAGGGTATTACATGATATTTGCAAGTTTTCTTTCTACTGAAGTTTGTAGAAACTAACTGCACCAAGTTTTGGTATTAGAGATAGAACTTTCATAACCAAAAAAGTATGAAGAAAATTTTGCAGAGGGAAGTGTGTTTGATAGCTGTAGACTGTGGAAAAAAAGGTCTACAAGTTGAGAAACATAGTAGATGCAAATGGATTTCAGATGGGGTGCTCGTAGATGGGTTGCAAGAGCAAGAGCACCTAGGGTTGCTAACTTGACACAAATGATAAGGGAGATCCAAGCAAGGTTGGGTGCAATGGAGACATTTCAAAGAAGGGGAGTTCTTATTGAGGATGTAAGTGATGATTTAGAGTGTTAAGATCCTAGTGGGTAGATTCACTAACAATTTGAGCTTTTGGTGTAACAGTTCGTTATATGTGGTATCAGAGTGGCCACCCATGTTTGAGTCTTGGGTCTTGAGTGGTAATGCCAGCATAGCAGTGTTCATCGGGGTTCTCGTATGCACATGGAGGTGCACACCCATCCCAAAATGGGATTGTCAGAAGTGTGGTGGGGTGTTAAGATCCTAGTGGGTGGATTTACTAACAATTTGGGCTTTTGGTGTAACGGTTTGTTATAGAGATGGAGCCCAAGGAGCTTGAGAACCTAAAGTAGAAGTAGGGGATGTAGCTAAGTCCAGATTTCTCAGAGCCATGACAAAGATTATAAGTAAACCCAAACTAGACATACCTTACTATAGTAGAGGTTTGAATAGAGAAGAGCTTATAGATTGGATTGCAGAGATGAAAAAGTACTTTGACTATGAATCCATGGAGGAGCCCAATAAAGTAAAGTTTACTTGCACAAGATTAAAAGATCAAGCATCTTTATGTTGGGACCATGTGCAAACTGAGAGGCAAAGTAGAGGGAAAGAGAAAATTAAAATTTGGGATAGAATGGTCTCTAAACTAAAGGCCAAATTCTTACCTTCAGACTATCAAATGAGTTTATTTTAAAAGTTGCAAAATTTGAGACAAAAGGATGTAGGTGTGAAGGAGTATATAGAAGATTTTTACAAACTTATTATAAGGGATGGTCATGTGGAAGATGACCTAGAAAAGGTAATAAGGTATGTGAATGGGATACCTTTTAATATCCAAGATGAATTTAGTTTACTAAACTTTAGAACAATAGAAGAAGCCTATCAATGTGCATTGAAGGTGGAAGAGAATTTTTCACGAAGGCAATAAAGGAACTCTAGAGGTAGAAAAAAGTTTTTAAGAGGAAGAGAATAAACTTTGGGGAAAGAGGATAGTAAACTCATGAAGGAGAGGTAAGTAGCTCATAGACCTAGAACTTTAATGCAAGAGGAAGAGGATTCTATGGAAGAAGAAGATGATTCACAGGAAAATGTTTTAAGTGCAATATGTATGCTTGTTATAGATCATTTGAGTTCTCAAAACAATATCAAAAGGACTGAATGGATAGCACATATAGCCCATGGGGATGAATAAAGTGTTACATCTCCAACACACATAGAAGAACTAGATAAAGGAGAAGCCCCTTTGATGAGAAGAGTGCTCCTAAAACCAAAAAACGAGATGAATGAACCACCACAAAGGAATAATCTCTTCAGGACAATCTACATAAATGGAGGTAAGTGTTGTAACTTAATTATTGATGGTGGTAGCACAAATAACATAGTGTCTAAAAAAATGGTAGAGAATATTGGGTTAAAATAGACAACACACCCAACTCCTTATAAGGTTTCTTGGTTGCTCAAGGGACATCAAGTGTTAGTCAATGAACAATGTACAATAAACTTTCATATTGGAGT
This sequence comes from Torreya grandis, assembly GCA_037957365.1. Taxonomy (NCBI): domain Eukaryota; kingdom Viridiplantae; phylum Streptophyta; class Pinopsida; order Cupressales; family Taxaceae; genus Torreya; species Torreya grandis. The sequence goes on along the minus strand of JARHVA010004371.1, from coordinate 803,707 downwards.
CTATAAAGATGAAGTTGTATGTGATGTAATACCTATGGATGTGTGTCATGTACTTGTGCGTAGGCCCTGGTTGTTTGATAGGAGAGCAATACATGATGGTAGGGCAAACACATATACTCTCATAAAGGATGGGAAGAGATTCACATTGATAGCACATTGATTGAATATTCCTAAATCAGTAGATAGCAGTTCAAAAGTGATGTTAGTGTCTAGAAAAGTGTTACTAATAGAGACAAAGAAGGGAGAGGCATGTTTTGCCTTAATTTCCACACTCATGTAAGTGGAATCAAACACCAAGGTGAGTTATCTACTTGATGAAACTCAAAAAAAAATTGGATGAATATGTAGTTATAGTGTCCAATGATTTACCTAATAGATTACCACCAATAAGAATCATTAGTCATTACATGGACTTAGTTCCAAGAGCAAGTTTTCCAAACAAGGCAGCTTATAGGTTGACATCTCAAGAGAATGGAGAATGTGTACAAATTCAAGGGAAATAAATAAGATCATGATAAATTACATATTCCCATTACCAAAGATAAAAAAATTTTATGGACTTTTTAACTAGTGTCAAATACTTCAGGAAGATTGATTTAAAGAGTGGGTATCACCAAATCTAGATAAGAGAGGGTGATGAGTGGAAAATGATGTTTAAAACCAATGATGGGTTATATGAATGGCTAGTTATATCATTTGGTTTGTATAATGCCCCAAGTACATTTATGAGACTCGTGAATGAGGTGCTAAAACCATTCATAGATAAATTTGTTTTTGTGTATTTGGAGAATATTCTAGTTTTCAAAGATTCTAAGAAGGAGCATTTGAGACATATGAGACTTGTGTTAAGTAAGCTGAAAGAGGCAAAATTATCGATGAACTTGAAATTTTCAACTTCATGAAAGAAAAGCTCATTTATTTTGAATTTGGGATTTGTGATTTCATGAGAGGGATTTAAAATGGACCCATAAAAATTAAAAACAATAGTGGAATGGCCTTCACCAAAGACTATGTTTACAATAAAGAGATTTCATGGGTTGGCTAGTTTTTCCAAGAAACTTATTAATAATTTCAGTAGTATTATGCACCCATCACAGAGACAATGAAAGGGGACAAGAAGAAGTTCCAGTGGACAACTACAGTAGAAGAAAGTTTTTAGTTGTTAAAGAGAAAGGTTATAGAACAACCAATTTTAGCCTTGCCTGATTTTGAAAAGGTGTTCCAAGTTGATTTTGATGCAAGTGGGATAGAAATAAGTGCAATACTTAGTCAAGAAGGTAACCCTATTGCTTATTTTAGTGAAAAGTTAAATGAAGCAAAGAAGAAATATTATGTTTATGACCAAGAGTTTTATACAATAGTTCAAACTCTTAAGAAGTGGTAGCATTATTTGTTGCCCGAAGAATTTGTTTTGTTCACTGATGATCAAGCATTGTAGTACATAAAAAGCCAAGGTAAATTGAATTAGAAGCACTCTAAATGGGTAGATTTCCTTCAAAGTTATACTTTTATTTTAAAACCTATAAGTTGTAAATCTAATACAATGGTCAATGCTTTGAGTAGGTGAGCTCTTCTATTGAATGTGATTAAGTGGAAGTCATTGGCTTTGACTCAATGAAAGAATTATATGAATAGGATTCAGATTTCAAGTAAGCATGGGAAACATGTAAGATCCCAACAAGTATTGATAGAACTCCATGGTTGGAATTTATGATCCAAGAATATTTTTTATTCAAGGGGCATAGGTTGTGCATACCTCAAGGTTAAATGCAAGACAATATTTTGAAGGAGAAACATAGTGGTGGTCTTGCTAGTCATTTTGGGTATAACAAGACATTGACCCAACTGAATAAGAAATATTATTGGCCAAATATGAGTGTGGATGTATGGAAATTTATAGAGAGATACATGATATGATATCATACAAAGGGTATAATTTAGAATAATAGACTTTATCAACCATTACCAATTGCCAATAAACCATGGGATACAATAAGTACGGACATTGTGTTTGGTCTACCTTAAACTCAATGAGGTAATGACTCAATTTTTGTTGTGAATATATTTTATAAAATGACACATTTTATATCATCTAAAAATACAAATGACACCACCCATATTGTTAATTTATATTTTGAAGAGGTTGTAAATTTGCATGGGTTATCATTGAGTATTATGTCAGATAGGGACACTAAATTTGTAGGCCATTTTTGGAGAATGTTGTGGAAGAAGCTGGCTACAAAACTAAATTTTAGTTCAACCTATCACCCATACACTAATGGACAAACATAGGTAGTGAATAGATCTCTAGGAAATTTCTTGTGATGCATTGTCAGTGATAAGCCCAAACAATGGGATTTATTTTTAGCACGAGCTAAATTTGTCTATAATGACTTTAAATAGAATTACATGTATGATCCCTTTTCATACTGTATATGGTAGCAACCCAATAAGAATTTATGAATTAAGAAGCACAACTGAGATGAATAGGAGTATGGAAGGTGAAGAGTATGCACAAGCCATGCATGATGTACACATGCAAGTAAAGTGAAAGCTGGAAGAAAGTGGGAAGAGATATAAATAGTATGGTGATATTAAGTGCAATGAGAAAGTGTTTGAAGTGGGAAACTTAGTATTGGCACATTTACACAAAGAGCGGTTTCCAAAAGGTGAGTATAAGAAGTTCAAAATGAAAAATATTAGACCTCGTAAGATATTACACAAGTTTTTAGCCAATGCATATGAAATAAAATTCCCTAAAGGATAGGTATTTCACCTATATTTAATTATTCAAATAGATACCCATTTGTTAAGGGTTACACAAGTGGAGATAACTATGATGAATATTCTTCAACCATTGATTAGAGAGAACAAATGCCTGAGGGAGAAAGAGAAGAAATGGAAGCAATCATAGACATTAGAAACAACAAGAACATAAGAAATAGAGAATATTATGAGTATTTGATCAAGTGGAAAGGGCATGAAACATAGGATGTAACTTCGATCTCTGAATCAAAAGTTGTGAAGAAATGAAAATCAATTGAGGAGCTCACAATAAATCCATGAGTGGGAGTTCATGTTCTATTTACCCTGGGTGTCTGATTTAGGAATATTCACTGATTATGCAATCTTGTATCACCTTAAAAATAGGAATATATTTATTTATTTATTTATTTTACTTTTCTTAACGACTGTCAAGCTAGGCAACTAAGTGTTTTGGATAGTTTTCCTAAAATATAAATTATAATAACTGTCTCTTAGTTTTTTTCATTGATTTATTAGATTACATGTTGAATTCGAGGGTAAGGACTGCCATAGAATATTGGAGGACTTTAATTTGTGGGAAGTAATATTTTTTTTATAGAGAGAAAGGAAGAAAAAGGGAGATATCATAAGGATCACAACTCATTGAAGAAAAAGAAAGAATAAAATTTTTGTGTATTCCCTGTCTTGGACTGATAGTCAGAAGTCACACTAGATATTTTTTACTAGGAATTCCAGTTTTTAATAATAATTCAGTTGTGTTTATTTGAACCTTATTTTGAATTAGAATTATGGGTTATTACATGATATTTGCATGTGTTCTTTCTATTGTAGTTTGTAGAAACTAGCTACCCTAGAAAATAGATTCTATGAATTAAAGCAAGAGAAGCAATATTATAAAAATAAAAGAGAAATGGAATACATAAGAATTAACCCAACCATTTATAATATATTAATATACTAAACCAATTTATTTATTTCCTTCATTGTGTGTAAGTATATATAGTCACATCAATACGTAAATCATTCGTATCAAAACGATGGATCCCAAAACCATGGGTCTCAATATCAAGGGAAACAAAATCATGGTTTACAAAACTATAGTTATGAAAACCATGGGTACCTATAAGTACATGAAAAATATACAACATATTTTTAATAATCTCACATTTATTGAATAATTTCCATAGGGGGCCACATGGCCATACCTTTAGCAGCTAAGGGAAGCTATGCCCATTGATTTTTTGCACCAAGAAATTTTTCAATACTTACAATCTTTCTCAGTGAATTAACAACATTTTCACTATCTACTTTTTTAAACAATATATTTTTTTCTCCACTGTTTCCCTTAAAAAATGGTATTACATATTAATGTGTTTCATTCTAGAATGATACTCAAGGTTCTTTGCTAGACACGTTTCACTTTGAGAGTAACAATCTATCCTTATAGCCTTTTGAACAAACCTAATATTGATAATTAACCTTTGAATCCAAACCACTTCCTTGTTTACATGAGTATTTATTTTGTACTCAATATCTTATGGTGGTTATCAAAACACTAGTCTATCGTTTACTTTCTCAACTTACAATTCCACTAAACAAGTTGAACACATACCCATTGGTAGATCTTCATCAATCAAGATGTATAGCATAGTCTAACTCTATAAAACCATGTAAATTTAATGTCTTTATTTCATTAGGTTTACCCTAATGGAAGATTACCTATTTGTTTAAAATAAACATAATGAACAACTTTGCTTCTTCCAAACCCATGTCTCAACACATACCAATCATACTTCTAAGTCCACATTCTTGGTGATCGCTTCAAGTTGTAAAGAAACTTTTTCAGCCAACACACTAAATCCTCATTTATCTTTATCTTAAAATATTTTTGCTACATCATGTAGATTTCCTCCTCAAGATCACCATGTAGAAAATTTGTATTTACATCTATTTTTTCTATTTATAGATTGAAAGATCTGGAAAAAATTAAATGAATTTAATTTAGTGGGTGAAAAAACCTCACCAAAATTAATTCCCTCTACCTAAGAGAATCTATTTGTTACTAGGAAAGCTTTATACTTCTCAAATTTTCCATATGTATTGTAGTTCTTCTTTAACATCCATTTGCAACCAATAGGTTTTCTTCTAAGAGGTAGTTTTACCAAGTTTCATGTTTGATTTTTATATAATGAATCCATTTCTTCCTCTATAGTCTTCTTCGAAGAATTAGTTTCTTTTGAGGTAAAATCCTCCTTTACATGATTGAAGGATTCATCGGTGTTAAAAAACACTAATAAAATAAATGCATACTAGAAGACAATGGAACTATACTTATTAGGTGCTCTTCTTATTCTATTTGATCTTATCAAAATTGGAGTTTCTAGTTCTACATATTTTGGTTCCTCTTCCTCGGCATCTTCTGAATATTTATCCAAAACTTCTTACAACTCCTACTCTAGTTCATCTTTTGTAGTTGTTTCAATTTCATACACTTGTTTTCCCTCTTCTTCTTTAATTTGAACTTTTCAGGTTAATCATTTGGTTGTCCTTCCTTTTTTGGAACCCCTTTAACCTCTCTAAATATAGCATTGTGACTGTAAATAGTCTTCTTCATTTAAGAATTCCATAACTTATATCTCTTTACACCAATACCATATCCAATAAAGATACATTTTGATGATTTATTTTCGAATTTAGCCTTTTTCCTTTCGAATATGTAAATAAAAATCACAACCAAAATTTATAAGATGTTTGATAGAGGATTGGATTTTTATCATCTGAAGTAGGTGATCTATTGATCAAATAGTACATTGTCCAAAACTTTCTTTCTAATCTTACATAATTAAGCATGCATCTCACCTTATCCATTAAAATTTTGTTTATTCTTTTTGTAACTCCATTATGTTGTGGTATATATAGAGTTTTATTTAGCCATTTTATTCCACAGTCCTTATATAACTTCTTGAAAGCATTATAGCAATATCATTCACCATTGTCACCCCTCAAGACCTCAATCTTCTTCTCTATCTAATTTTCCACAAGACCCTTAAACTCCTTGAAGTTACTTACAACCTTTGATTTAGACTTGATATAATCAACTTAATATTTTCTCAAGTATTCATCTAAAAAAGAAACACAATATATAGATTTTTATAATGATGGAATCTTCATAGGTTCAAACACATCATTATACACTAAATGCAAAATTCATTAGATCTTGTAGAATTAATGGAAAGATTCACTTGAGTTTGCTTACCAAACACACAATTCTCACAAAAATCAAAGTCTAATAGATAGTCAAAATTTTCTTCAACCATACCTTTGGATTTTAATGTTCGAAGGTCTTTATATTCAATGTGTTATGTCATTTGATGAAATTGTCTTATCTATAAGAGATGTAGGATACTAGTTCGACATTTTTTTTACCTCAAGAACCATAGAGCTATTACATTCAACACTTACAATGTTTGCCTCAAACTTAAACATCATTCCTATACAGACTCCTCTATCCAGTACTGCTGCTACATGAATCATCTTGCAATTATATTTATTAAATGCTATTTTTACACCCACATCATTCACCTTACTTACAAATATTATTTTTTTAGTCAAACTTGGAATGTACATAACATAATGGATGATTTTAATCCTTTCATATTCAAATATGAACTTGACTCTCCCTAAACCTAGGATCATATAGGTCAAATTATCTCTTAAAAAGACATCACCTCCATTGATCTTTTCATATTCGTAGAACCACTCCCTGTGAGGGGTCATATAAAAAGAGGCACCCCAGTCAATCATCCATGTATCATCACATGCATACAAGTTTGAAGTTGTGAAGAATAAATTTCTCGAGTCTTCAAGGGACTTGCTTTTGCAGATTGAGAATTATTAAATGATTTACCATTTTTCAACTTTTTAACATTTGCATTCATTAATGAAATGCCTCATTTTACCATAGTTTCAACATTTCCTCTTATCTTTTGTTTTAGTATTAGATTTGCCTCTAGACCTTGACTGCCCTGACTTTATTTTAGTTTTTTCTTGGGAATGAACTCTTAAAAACAAGACATCATTTTTTTTATAATCCTCATCAGATTTACACCTCATTTCTTCTGATAATAAGGCTCCCACTAAATTTTCAATTTCTAATGTATGATAAAAATTCCCACACCTGGCTTATAACATGGTACTAGGAAATATGGAGGAAAAATTAGGGGTGTGATCACAACTTGAGGTAAATTATATGAGTTTAAATATATTACATGCATGTCTCTTATGACAATAAAGGGATAATTTTGTATGCATATAGGTTAAGAAAAGAATGGTATAATTATATATAGTTTTTAATAGATAATAATAAAGGAAAAAGGGCCTTTATTCAAAAGTGTAAAAGGATCTGGTTAGTAGATCAAATAAAGAAAAAAATTGTAGTCAACAAAGTCATATATATGTATTATGTTTTATAGATAATAATAAAGGAAAATGACACTTACCCTAAACTACAAAAGGATATGTCTAATAGATCAAACCAAGAAAGACAAAAGAATCTATTGTATTCAACAAAATTGTATATATTCATTATTTTTTATAGATAATAATAAGGTAAAAGGGGACCTTATCTTAAGGTAGAAAATGATATGGTCACTAGCTCAAATTAAGAAAGACAAAATAATATATTGTAATCAACAAAGTTGTATATAAGCATTGTTTTTTATAGATAATAGTAGGGGAAATGGGTCCATACCCAAAGATAAAAAATAATTTGGTTGGTATATCAAATCAAAAAAGATAAAAGAAGTCTCTAGTAAATAGAAGGAGATGGTCAAAAAGCCAAAAAGATAAGCAATAATACAACCTATATATATATATATATATATATATATATCAACAAAGTTGTATATAAGCATTGTTTTTTATAGATAATAGTAGGGGAAATGGGTCCATACCCAAAGATACAAAATAATTTGGTTGGTAGATCAAATCAAAAAAGATAAAAGAAGTCTCTAGTAAATAGAAGGAGCTGGCCAGAAAGCCAAAAAGATAAGCAATAATACAACCTATATATATATATATATATATATATATATATATATATATATATATATATATATATATATATATATATATATATATATAAAAATCAAAAAAGATAAAAGAAGTCTCCAGTAAATAGAAGGAGATGGTCAAAAAGCCAAAAAGATAAGCAATAATACAACATATATATATATATATATATATATATATATATATATATATATATATATATATATATATATATATATATATATATGTTGTATTATTGCTTATATATATCTACAACCTATATATATATATATATATATATATATATATATAATTGAAATAGGGAAAGTTATATATATTCACAGTCCATAATTTAAAAATAAATACATATATTCTGATCATTAGGGAATGTTGAGGGTGATCCATCATCAAGGAACATTGAAAATGAAAACTTACACAATTTTCTCCAAAATAGTTTGACAATAATGTATTTTATTTAGACGTAAAGAATAGAACATTGCACATTGCATACCTTGTTCTCTAGTAGATTATCCCATGCCCTGCCACTCAAAATGTAACAAATAGAAAACCTCAATGGGTCTATAAGTATGTAAAATACTAGACTATATATCCAAATAACTCTTTCCTAGTCCCATCCATAGCCTTTGATATATGCAAAGCCCCAGTTGGCATAAACTACAGTGAATGTTTCAACCTACAAGTGAAGAGAAAGAGCAAAATATTTAACTCATGTACCTCCTTTCAGTACTATAATTTGTAAGAAAAAGAATATATTTTTTTAATGATTTTGGATAAAAATTGTTAGATATGTGACAACAAAGTTAAATTTTGGATCCCTTTGTGACACAGTTTGTAGCCCATATCTCGATAAGGCGTATGGGGCTTTTCCACCCACTATTGTCTCAGGGGGTCTAGGGGGCTACCCAGCCAAAACTCAAGGAGTCAAACCCTTGTTTTTAGGAAGAATAATTCCACTGAATTCTATTTTTAGAAGGAAAGCCCTAATGGCATTTTCCACTATATTTTTATGAGGAAGAATCCTAACAATGTGTTTCCAATTAGGCATATTTATATTTGTGAAGCTCATATGTAATCTACATAGCGAGTTCACACGCAATCTATTCATTTTCAAATTAATAAAGTTTGATTTATTGCACCGTGTATGCTTCCTTAGCTTACCTAAGTTTTTACCATGTAAATCCTTATTTTTTTAATGTATGTTGTGTATTTTGCATGTTTAATTATCTTTGTTATTTCATTCTATTATTTTCCTATTGTTATAGAGTGTGTGGTTTTCTAAGAAGTGGTATCAAAGTGAGGTTACTCTTGCAACCACTATGTTCTATATATGGTGTTGTTTTTCATAGCATCAACTGGTGAAATTTTTGAATTCAAAGTTTGAGGTGGAGAAGTTTAATGATAAGAACAATTTTGAGTTTGAAAAACTCAAAGCACATGATTTGTTGGTACAATAGGGTCTACATAAAGCCCCAAGAAAGAAAACTATGTGGATGGCTCATGAAGAGTGGGAAGATTTGGATACAAAATCTCTCAGTGCAATATCATTGTGTTTAGTAGATGAGTTTCTTGTCAACATTGATGGAGAAAAGTCTATGATAGGCTTATGGACCAGATTAGAAAGCCTGTATATGATGAAATATATAGAAAAACATGTTTAGTTGAAGAGGTAGTTGTATACATTAAACATGAAGGAAGGTATGAAAATGTTTGATCATTTAACACATTCAATACTCTGTTATACTAATTGACTAATATTGGTATGAAAGTGGACAAAGAAGACAAGGCCATCACCTTGTTATTTATATTGCCAAATTCTTAGGATTATCTAGTAACCTTTATTAGCTTCAATACTAATGATGATATTGTCTATGAATCTATTGTGGGATCATTTTTGGCTAAGGAAATGAGGATAAAATATACTTTAGATACCTCTACTCTTAAAGATATGAATGCTAGGGGAAGATCTAAAGAAAGAGGGAAAAACTTTAGAGGCACATCAAGATCTAATTCACAATCCAGGAAGAGTAAGGTAAGGTGTTGGCACTATGGTAAAGCAAGGAATATTAGTAAGGATTGTTGGAAGAGAAAATAAGGTGACAAAAAAGAAAATCCACCAAAGAAGCAAATCAGGTAGAAATAAGTGAAGGTATGAGTGATGAAGTTTTATCTATTTGTAATTTTTCATCTTATCATTATGAATGATTATTGGATCAGAGTGATACACAACACATGTGTCTGCATAGGAGTTGGTTTTCTTCTTACTAAACCCTTGATGGAAGTTATATTCTTTTTGTAAATAATGTTTCTTGTAAGACTAAAGGGATTGGTAGCATTAAGATAAAAATATTTGATGGTATAGTAATGACTTTAATAGAATTAAAACATGTACCAAAACTTAAATGGAATTTGATTTCTTTAAGTGAATTAGATTCTTGTGGTTATAAGATCACAGATCAAGGTGGAACTCTTAAGGTGTCTAAGGGTGCCTTAGTTGTAATGAAGGCTCTAAAATTTGGGAATCTTTACATATTGCAAGGGAGTGTAGATATCAGTCAAGCAGTTGTGGTATCTAAAATAGCAAAAGATCCTGCTCATTTATGGTATCTATGTTTGGGCCACATGATCATGAAAGGGTTAAAAGTGATACTTGGCACCCTTTAGGAATGAAGCTACATAGGAAAAGACAACTAATCTCATATTTATAACAAGGCTATGTGGACACCTTGGTATTTTTGTGATTTAAAACCACTTGGGGAAATTGGATTTAATAGATATTGATCTCTATGACCTAGGTCTCTATGCCAGACACTATAAAGCTAGATTATACTTGGCACTGCTAGTCAAGTACTATCTAAGGTAGTTAGCTACGCTTACATAGGAATTTTTAGCCATTATAGAAATTATTGTACATTTTCTATTGGAATATATCTCAATTTTATTTAATGGTTCTAACTTGACCAACCAATGCTTCATCTATCAGTTCCAAATTAAAATGCCTTTGAGAAAGAAACGTTGCTCTATATATTTATAATTAGAAACGTTCACCAATGAAAATAAAGGGATCAAAATATTCTTAAAGTAAATTGTAGATAAATAGAGAGAATAGAATCTACATACACAAAATTGAAAACAATTATTATTAGAAAATAATGCATCTTTTGTCATTTGACATAACTTCAAGTTAAAAGACAAGAAACTAGTGATGGTTAACAATCTACAAAAAATGAAATTTAGGAGTCTTAAAAAACCACAAACTTGGTAGCATATTAAAGAGAAACACTCCATTGAACTAAATTAGACAGTGTAAAATAATTCATAGCCCATGTTTTTCCAGAGTTGAGAATATTAAAAAACACTCCATTGTACTAAATTAAACAGTGTAAGTTAGTGGGATTGGTTCAATATCAAGACCCTTATATATCATAATATATTTCATATACCTATTCAATGTGTGTGATTTCCTAAGAATATTATCAGATGATGTAAATCATTAGAATGAATAGCAACAAACTGAAATTGAGAATTTATCTAAGCCACACAACATTAAACTATTTTACCTCATAATTTTAGAATGTCTCTTTGCTTCAAATTTTTTAGATAATTCTTAGTAGTTAATATCATCTAAGATATTGGATTCACACTTCTCTTTTCCATATTATTTCTCAGTGGTGAATGCAGTCTGTAGGCAACATGAATAACATAGTCAAGTTCATCAATTCTACATGCTTATCAATTCCTACGAGACATTCTACAACATTTAAAAACTAACTTCTTTTTTACCTTGGCTTTTTCAAGTCCCACAGCATCTTTTGCAAGATTTAAATATTTTGTGTTATCTAGGTGTTTTAGCATAGCCGACACTATCTTTTCACACATATCATCCACATCACTTCAAATTTTATAGGTAAATAAGAATTCAATTAGAAATGAATTCAGCGACACTAAAATCACTCAAAAAAATTTATGTCAACATCAACAATTTTATAGATAATATAAAAAATAACTCTTACTAATTATTCTCATTGAATTCATAGCCATTGATGATTAAAACCCTATGGAAGGCTTCTTTCCACTTCTCAAGCTTGCCTAAGTATCTCCCCTTCAGTTGGTATCCAACAGAGGCATCAGTTGGTATTAGAGCGAGTTTACTCTGCTAAAAATTGTGTTCTACATTTGGTGTTGTTCTTTGTAGCATCAAATGGTGGAATTTTTGAATTCAAAGTTTGAGTTGGAGAATTTTCACATCAAGAACAATTTTGAATTGGGAAAAATCAAAGCACATGATATGTTGGTGCAATAGGGGATAAATAAAGCCCTAGAAAAGAAACATGTGGGAATGTTGATGAAGATTGGGAATAAATAGATACAAAATATCTAGGTGAAATATGATTGTGTTTAGCAAATGAGATTCTTTTCAACATGGTTGGAGAAAAGACTATCACAGGCTTATGGAACAGATTAGAAAGTCTGTGCATGACAGAATCTATAAAAAAATCATATTTACTCAAAGAGGCAACTGTATAAATTGTAAATGAAGGAAAGTATGAATTTTTTTATCATTTAAACACCTTAAATACTCTATTATGTTAGTTGACTAGTATTGGTGTGAAAGTGGATGAAGAAGATAAGGTAGTCACCTTGTTATGTATATTGCTAGATTCTTGGAATCATATAGTAACCTCTATTAGCTTCAGTACTATTAATGGTATTATTCAAGACATGAAGGTGTCTATGTGTGTGGATTAGGAGCTTTGATAGTCTATGTGACAATGACAAACTATGCAATGTGCTTGTTCTAGTATGCTTGAAGTATGATTGTTTGATCTTCAATTTAAGCATGGTTAGAGATGTTTAGGGATGAGTATGGTGATTTAAGGATATGAAAAAGGTCCCTAAGATGTTTTTTATACTTTGAGTGATTGTGTGCATAAGTATAATTCATTTGGTTTTCCATAGTTTTCATCTAGACACTTTGCGTCTAGTGGCAAAAAATTTGAGTAGATAGTTTGATGATGTCAGCATTGCTATGTATGGATGAGTCAAAGGGAGCTGGTTATATGGTTATGATCACATTATTACCTATTTTATTTACTTTAATTTTCATATCATGCATCAAATCACATTAAAATATATGTAAGGGCAAAGTTGGGCTCCTAGGCAATTTGACTGTATTTTCCCATAGCCAAGTTTGCACGAGGTAAGAAAGAGCTGAGTAAGAAGTTTGATGGTGGCATATCTGGCATGTTTGGATGCTTCAAGAGAAGGTGATCATATGGTTATGTTAATTTTTATACCTATTTTATTTTTTATAACTTTTAGGTCAAGCACCATAACATGATAAAAGATATGCATGTTCAAAGTCGGCCTTCTAGATAAGTTTTTGACATAGCTGTCTCTATGATAAAAAAATCTAAGTGAGAATTTTAATGTTGATATATCTCACACTTGTATGAGTTTTATGATTATTTTGGTAGATGGGTGTATTCTCCTATGTGAGGATATAATATGGTCAAAATTTGAGAACTTTCAAGTGAGCGAGACAAAAGTTATGATTGTGCAAAGTTGGCCTTCTAGACGTATTTCAATGGTCCCCATAGTTTATTTTGCACAAAGAGAAAGATCGGGATCAAACGAAGATCTAATAGCTCATGGATAATTTGGAAGTGAATATATATGGTGAAAAATAATTCAAAGAGGTCAAAATATTCATTTTTTAATGAAGGTAAAGTTTGAGCTCTTTACAAAAGGATCAACGAAGAGTGTTTATTCCAAGGACTCAGGAAGCATCGAGATAAGGACAAGTGCTTGATGGTTAATGGTATAAGTTATAAAAATTAATTTTAGGGTGATAATTTTCATGATCATGGGGGTTATTATAAATATCAAATGGTGAGCATTGTATGATAAGGACTTGACTGATCTACAGAGATCGACGATGCACAATAAGTCAACATTGCAATAGTGTATGAGATGAGGTCTATATGTTCAACGTTTAACATTTGGAATTAATGATATATGCATTAAATTTCATATAAAATCAATGATTTTTTATTTATCTAAGTATCAAGGATATGATATATGATCAAAGTGGTTGAATTTTAACTGTGATCGTTTACATTTGAATATTTGAATTTAACAAAGGGAAAAACTAGTATATGGTTTTTGAACCATATATTTTTATCCATGATGAATTTACTCATGGTGAAAAAATAAAAATGGTAGAGGAATCCAAGGCACATCTGAAAATAAATACTTTAATATCTTAAAGTGTGTATAGACATTGTTATGAATGTTCAAAGTTGATTGTGTGTTCCTGCTTGTTCTGCAAGTGACCAAAGAAGGATAATTAATCTTGTGTAAATGTTGTTTTGATGTTTCTTGATGAATTTGATATTGGGTGGTGTTTTATACTTCCTAATTTATGTGAATTATGAATTTTTAACCAATTTTATGTAGTATAAACAAAGTTTTAAAAGGTGACTAAGTGTTCATTCATAATGACTATGTGCACAAAATGTTGTTTAAGTGAATTATGCTAAAGCAAAAGGTTACTATGTTAGTTATTAGAAATTAAGAGGGACCTATGGATTATATGTAATGGGTCCATGCTTTTGGTAGTGGTTTTTCTTTTCTTTTTTTTTTCAATATAGTGCTAAAAGAGTGAATGGGTTCACATGAGACCTACAAGGGCTACAAGGGCTTAATTGAAAGGTATAGTTCCTTAAGGGTGACCCATAGATGTTATGGCCAACCAATGAATATTATATTGAGCTATGTTTTTGTATTATATATGACTTAAGGTTTAAGGTGCATTCCTAATGGCCAACCAAGATGGTGATTATCAAGTATGCTTTATACATAGTGGAACCAAAGATGATGATTTCTAGACTGGAATGAGAGACTTGGGAGAGATTTGAGAGAGTCTTGTGTGTGTGAATTATGGAGTTAAAGAGTGGTAGAGTACCGTATGGATGATTTAAAGGGTATAATAGATTTAGTACTATTTATATGACCTATAGGTCATAATTTTATTGGTAGAATAGTGCTCTTGCATATTGAGTATGAGTGAAGGTGAATAGTGATAATCATAGGTCCATCATCAGGTTTTAAAGACATTAGTTCAAAGGTGGATGTGTTCATAGGTTTTAGTATGTCAGCTCAACATCTAAGGTGGTTTTATCCTCCTTGAAAGGTGAAACTTGCTAAAGGTCTACTTGTTGTTGCATCTCAACTAGACAAGTGTGGTAGCACCTTGTGGGTTTGTAGCCTCACTAAATAGGGATGGTAGTTCCTTGATCAGTTGTAACTAGTATAAATTGGTATTTGTTTCATAAGATAGTAGTCTAATTATATGTTATAGTTGGTTTTATCCCCCAAGAGGGTTTCTCATATATATAGCTTATGTTATGTGTTTGATCTTGCATTGTCTCTCTTGTTCATTGCTATGAATGATGTATATACTCCATGAATTTATATATTGAATGATTAGGGGTGTGAATTAATTGGGTTTAAACTGCATTATTTGGGATCATTGATTCACCCCACCTATTAGTGATTATACCTCTAATAATTGGTATTAGATCATGTCCTTTGGTAAAGGTTTAACGGCGTAAAGGTGATCCAAGGTACAATATGGGTAGTCATCAAGGAGGTTTCTCTACTAAGCAAGCACCGATGTTTAATGGATCCAATTATGCTTTTTAGAGTGAAAGGATAAGGAAATACAATATTTCCCTAGGGTTTTATTTATGTCAATATGTTCTAGATGGTTATGTTGCTCCTATTACTCCTCCATATAGTGTTGCAAATAAGAAATTATTTGAGAACAATTCCAAAGCAATGAATTCTATCACTTGTGGCCTTTTAGAGATTTAATACACCAAGATAATCCATTTTAGATCTGCTAAATAGATATGGGACAAAATGTAGAGCATTTTTTAAGAAGATTCAAATGTCAAGCTTGCTAAGTTGTAGACTCACAGAAAGCACTTTGAAAGTCTCAAAATGAAGGAAGAAGATTTTGTGGCATCCTTTCTATAGAGAGTTGATGAGATTATGAACATCATCAAAGGTCTTGGAGAGGATCTTAAAAAGTCTACTATAGTCCAAAAGGTATTAAGGTCCTTATCCCTCAAGTTTGATCTAAAAGTATCTACTATAGAATGAAGTCATGATCTTACTTAGTTGAAGATGGATCAATTGCATGACACCATTACTACCTTTGAGATGAGAGTAAATGATGATATACCACCAAAGAAGGAAGCAACATTCAATACTGAGATTAAGCCTAAGAATAATTTCTAAGGTAAGAAACCCAAGGAGGATTACATTTATAATATTGATGAGGATGAACTAATTACTTTAATTACTAGGAAATTGAACACAGGCTCAAGGAAGTATAAAGGTAAAATACCCTTCAAATGTTTCAACAATGGAGAGATGGGACACTTTTCTTGTAAGTTCCCTCATAATCATGAGATAAATGTTGATGAATAGCATAGTGAAGGCCAAGATGAAGATAATAAGACTTACAAGAAGAGAGGATTCATAAATTATAACAATAAAAAGAAGTCCTTCAAGAACAAGAAGAGTCTTTACACCAAAGAAGATTTCAGCTCATCAAATGAGAGTGAAGACAATGACTTAGAATATGATCATGAAGATGATGGTCCTACTAAAATTGAATCTTTGTTCATGGCTAAGGAAGGAAGTTACTCACATCAAAAGGAGTTTATTTGGATTGATCCAGATGATGATGAAGATGAGATGGACTGTGAGATAGTATTAATGAAATGCTCTTGAAGAACTAAAGATTGAGAAGAAGATCAATAAGAAGATGAAATCTAAACTCAAGGACTATTAGGATCATTTAATGTGTTTGTGTCAAGATTGGTTGAAGACTCTAGGGAGCATGATAATTCTAAGTTGGAATCTATGTTTGAAATTCTAAGAGCCAAAGAAGAAGAATGCTCAAGGTATGCTTTTGAGATTATTTCTTTGAAAGATGAGTTAGAGAAGTTTGTAATAAAGGTGAAGTCATTTATGATATTTTAAAAGAGCTCAAGCAATATAGATAGTATTTTGAATGGTCAAAAGCATGATAGTGTTAAAACTGGTCTTGGATATGAAAAGAACAAAAGAATTTAAATCGAGACAAAATGAAGACTATTGTAAACAAGGACAATCATCCTTTGAGAACAAATCATCAGATAAGAATTGAAGGTGCTAGTACAATGAAGACAAATCAAATCAGATAACCTAATGTTATGAGGTATGAAAGATTCAATGGTTATTGTTACACATTGAATCAATTTAGGCATAGGGTTAGAGAGTGAAAGAGGCATGTTATAAATGAGCTTGTATGGAACTATGATGGGGGTCATCAATCAAAAGGTGTGAATAGAGTTAAGTGTTTTAATTATCATGAAATAGGACACATTGCAAATTTTTGTCTAAATAAGGTAAGGCAAGATACATTTCTTAGAAAAGGTATAGTATGCTTCAAGTGTGAGTAGAGAGGTCACATTGATAGATTCTATAAGCAAAGGTCTACAATATAGAATGCTTTCAATCAGGCTCCTAGAGTGTAAGGAAGAAGGCAAGTTAACTCATGGAAGCCAAATGTGGTAAGAATGAGTCATGATGAGACTATAGGTCCAAGTTATTTGTTTGTTATGGTGGATAATGCTTTAAAATTTTAAGATTTCCAAGAGGTATCATTGTCTGCTCATGTTGAGAGTGAAGAGACCAAGGTGTTGGTTGAAGCTAGTCCTAAGGTGTGTATGGATCCAAGTGAACATCCTAATATTATTGAGCATGTATCATACAAATAACATCAATTTTTTATGGCTAGTGATAAGGTTTCAAACTGCAAGATGGATTCTTTAGATGAAAAGGTATGTCATGAATCTTTGTTTTCTCCATTTTTTGTCAATCCAGTTCTAGAAGAAAATGATAATGTTGTAGTGGTTGAGCATGTTGCTTCTCTTAAGCCTAAGAATAATAAGAAGTGTATGCAATCAGAATTCCATGATGCACATGAATTAATCTTGGATTGGATAAGATAGAGCACACCTACACTTCCAATTGGGTATACACTTGTTAAGCAGGATCATGACCAATATGGGGATCTACTAGACCCAATTAGGAGATCACTTGTATCATTTGTCACAACATATCATGCTAGGAAGGGTTCCAAAGTTTACAGTCTAACACAATCACACAACAACCCCAAAAGAGTCTTATAATTTGATATTTTACTTATGCTAATAAATAATAAAGTAAACTATTCTAATAACAAGAGAAGTAAACTAATCTAGTGCACACCCAAGCTTGTGGCACAAAGTGGGGGTTAGAACAAAAAAAATAAACAACTAAACTAAACATGCATAGGAGACATATACTATCATCAATATATATGAAATCCTAATACATAGAAGAGAAGAATACATACTGCATTATTTATCTACTCTTACAAATGAGAAATAAAATTAGGAATACTTACCTTTGAAGATGAACCTATTGAGCCTCAATCTTTCCCTTGGCCAAGGTGCTTTATAAGAGATTATTGTGGTTGTAAGGATAACCAAAATAAATCAATTTTAAGCTACATGACCTACCTAAGCATTTAAAAGACTTCTCCACAAGACAATATTAGAGCTCCAAATAAAATATTAAACCCTAAAGCTTTATACCTCTAGTAGAATGGTCAATAAGTAGATGTTCATTCTCACTTCTTCACTTGATTCTTCACTCTCTTCTAAAATGATGGTAAATGACCTTGTATATATAGTAGTATCTTGCCTAAAAACTTTTAGACATGTTAGCTGTATTAGGTCAATCGAGTCAACCTAGTAAATTTTTGGGATAATCCTTAAATTCTATGCTAGGTCAGCTAGTATGCTAATAAACCAAAAGAGCTAAAATGTCCCCTGAACACACTAAGTTGACCTAGTGTATTAAACAGGACAAAATGATAACAAGGTAAGAAATAAAGGAATAAAGCATGAAAATGACTATAATGGATAGGAAAGAGAATAATAAACTTAAGGTTCAAGGTTTCAGGAGACTAGAGTGTGGATGGCAAGTGGAAAAATGAACAACAACCTTCTGAAGCACCAATGGTCTGCCCACCCCTTTCTCGATGCACCCCTTAAGGCATGCACTCAAAGAGATTGAGACTCAACAATTTCCCACAAGATACAAACTGTCATTAATCAATAAAATTTTGAAAATATTATGTGTATACATATTCCCCAGTCGAAGCTCATCACTTGTCATGTAAGTGTAACATAGGATGGTGCTTCAAAAATAAAACATGATAACACACAATGTTGATGCTAAGTATGGTGGAGTAGAAATAAAATAAGATAAATTAACGGAATGAATTTAAAAACACATACCTTTAACATAACTTAGTGTTTTAGATAAATAAGAAGATTTAAATAAAGTGAAGGTGTCTAATGTAAAGCACGCTAGGTGGACATGTAGAAGTTAGTGCAAAAACAATAGCCAAAAATCAAAGTTTTTGGAAGATAGGCATATAATAGTGTAAAATTATCTCTACATCACCATGAATCCAATGTATTTTATAGTTTTCAAAATAGATGAGTAGAAACAAATATATGAGCAAAACAAGGAATCTAAAGGAAAATAATTTAAGAATTTGAATTGTTAAATATTTGTTTTAAATAGGAAAATGAGAAATCATTTTATTATTTTGAATTTTGAAATAAGAGGAAAGAGAGCTCTAGTGAGAAAATAAGCTAGGATGATGAGGGGATGACATGTTAGGTGAGAGAGAGTTCTAGGAGTGATAGCAGGTGCACTACAGGTATGCAACTACGGATCTCAAACCAGTGTTTAAAATTTGTATATTATTTAAGTAAATTTTGAGTAAAATTTTATTTTCAGCATATATACATGTCAAAAATGAACAAAATTATATTTTAAGGATATTAAATAGGAATATGATAAATGGTTTGGAAGAAAATAGGGAGAAAATAAGAAAAAGGCACATTTTTAGCAAAATACACTAGGTTGACACACTAAACCTACTAGGTTGACTATGTCAAACTACTAGGTTGAATCAAGGTGAAAATCCATATGTTAGACCTAATTTAGACACCTAAAAGTGGCCATCGATGACCTTTAATTAGGGTTTTGGCCAATTTCCACCAAAATGCATAATTTGGCTTAAAAACACTAAAACACATTAAAAGCTTTGAAATTGATATATTAAAGTGCCAATTTTGTCCAAAATATCATAAAATGGGGCAATTTAATTTATGGGCTAGCTAACTTTGATTAGATCATTTTGAGTCAAAATGCCAATTTTTCACCTGGGTGCTCTAGATTGCTCTTTTCCATCAAATCTCTTGCACGAGACACGTGCTTCTATTATTTTGTGTTGAAAACATCCTAAATGGGATAATGGATCCAATGCATCTGACATCAGATCCTAATTCTAATTCAATCAAATTTTAGGTCAATAAAAAGACATTCCAACCAATTTGATTAGTTTGTGCACAAATTGCCAAGATTTGCATCAAAGTGCTTAATCATGATTAAGAGCTAATTAAACCAAATCATGAGGCTAATTAAAAATTCCATGGAACTTGTTGAATTTATTTTTTTTGAAAATGAATATTAAATATTTTCATCATTAGGTGACATCATTTCTTGGGAAGACATCTCTAGGCCATAAATGCATAAAATATCAAGGTTAACCCCTCTAATGCCTCATTAAGACCCTCCATGCCTATTCAATGCCTCTCTATCCCAAATATTGATGAGAATATTTATTAAATTTAACTAAATAATTTAATTAATCCTTAGCCACACATCTCCATCTTGAGATGGATGGTTCAGATTGATTCTAACTCTTTTTGAAAATCTATAAATAGGAAGCCTTGCCTATTGAATTTTAATCTCTTTTATGCCAAACTTATAATGTCCAAATGCATTCAAAATCATTTCATCTTAGTGATATAATTCCCAAATGTTGAGCCAAGCCAAGCCACATCAAATCCAAACAAGGTGCCAATGAGAGATGGAGGTAGCCACACTTCATTGATGCAGACTTCATGAGCAAAAACTGAGCAAGCCACTACAATAAGAATATTAGAGCATCCAAGGAAGGTGAAAGGTCTTTCTTTCATGTTTTAGTTGTGTTTTCCATTTTTATTTTGTTAAATAAACTCCTCCTTTGAGATAGGCTTAGGGCGTTAGTTTAGTGTGTTTTTGATTGATTTATTTTATTCACTAACACAATACTAATCTCCCCCTATTGTAATCCTATGTTCATAAATGGCATGCCTGGTGGAACTTGTCATAAGGTTCCTACAAGCAAACTACTAGCTTTTTTATGCAGAATCTTGGAGTGGGAAGCCCAAAAGAGTGAAAAAATTAGTAAAAACAGGTTTTTCTAGAAGTCACATATTTGTCCCGACACAGTTGTGGGATTGTCACTGCAAGTCGCATATTGTATTTCAATTGCATTTTTACAATAACCTTGATTATATCTATATATTCTAACAATACCGCTACTCATGAGTAGCAATACTGCAATCCTACTACTACCTAGTAGTGATATTGCAATACCATAATTGGATTATCATGAGATTATCGACCTGACTTGCATTATTTCCTAACCAAGTCATGATATTGTCAAAAACCATTTGTGGTTGGACAATACCACAAATTTTGTAGTGGTAGTATTGCATTTAGAGTAGTAAGATTGATTAGCCAAGTCACAAGATTATCAATAAACCATTAGTGGTTTATCAATAATATTGTAACTTCCATAGTCGTGGTATTGCCCTATGAATCGTGGGATTTCTCTAAGAAGTAGAGGGATTGCACTATGTGAACATGAGACTTCATTTTTGCAAGTTAATTATTTCAAACTTAAAATAGCCTCAAAGCTAAAGGACATACTAACTTTTTCATTGTAGGGCCAACTTGAAATTTGTTAAATCATGCTTTTTAGACCTTATTTGAAAGTTTAAAATTGACTATGAACCTTATTTTGGAGCTTAATAAAAAAATTAAATTCTTAGGTGAATGTTTTGACAAAATTGTGCTTTCAAAGTTACAACTTAAGACACAAGGGTTAAAATAACACCACCCAAAATTTCATTTGGTGTTTAAAATTGAACTAGTTTGTCCAAGTTTTTATATTCAATAGTTGTTAAACTTAGAATTTGATTGGAAAAAAGAGGGACATTGCATGTATGCTCTTATATCCATCCTTTTTAGGGAACTTTTAGAATCAAAAGCATCATCCTTATTACAAACATGCCTAGTCCAAGGCATAAAAACAATGCCATCTAAAGTACTCCCCAAAAACATGCAATAGTTTGGGTGACCTTGAAAATGACCCTAAAGTCTATCTATTAGTCATTTATTTTTATGCAAACTTGGCTTGCGAGGGGGACTTCATTACCTCCCACAAGTTCTATAGGGAAGCTTTGACCCAAGGTTTCATATCTCAGTAGTGACTTCAACCACTCCCACTAGGATTAGATGTTTCAGTGGTTAAACCACTTTCTAGTGTTGGAGTTGCACATGGGATGTATCTACACATTGGACATCACACTACACTAAGCAAGCAACAATTGTAGTAGTTTCAAAAAGGGAAAGACCTTTTTGCAAAAATCCAAGTGTTGTGGACACCCAATTACATGTTTTTATTTTACATCTTGATGTGAAAGTCATTGTGTAATTTATCCCCCCATAAACATTTAAAAACTTGTAGTTTTTAGCAAATCCCCACTTACCGTGGAAGTGTTGCTGGTGCAAGGTACACCTTAAGTTCTATGTCGTAGTACTATCATTTTGAGAAAAGGGGGGTGTAAAAACCCTATTATATAATACATATTTTAATTTTTAGATGAACACTAAGAAAGCCTCTCAAATTATGTTTATTGATGGATTCCAACAATACCAAGCAACCTTGTCATTTTAGGACCTAAGAACAGTTAATTAGTTGGTTTTATCCTAGATTAAAATCTTATTTGGAGTCAAAACTTGGTGTGAACAAAGGATACAAACCAAACACATAGTCATCATTTTCATTTGACCAAAGAGGTGTTATGTTGGCCACGTGAATCATCAATTTGCCTTGTTCAAAGTTCATCAAAACATGGAGTCATATCATCTATTTTGACATAGTTATGTTGTCCAATTGAGTCTAGACTTTTACCAAACATTGTTTAAAGTCCTTCACTTGTAATCTAAATTCAAAAGGGCATCTTCATAAGTTCATTGGGTTGATGTGTTAAGTGGGTTCACTATTTTCACTAAACTTGAGGGAACTTAGGTTCAATTTCCAATTTGGGTTGAAGGTCATTTAAGACTCATAATCATTATCACCACTTAACAGACTTAATTTATTTTGTGTTAAATGCTTGTACTTTGATTCTATGTAACAAACATTTTTTGTGTAACCATCCTATTTCCATTAAGATCATTTGAATACATACTTTATGCCTTAGAGATATTATCAAAACTTTTAAGGTATGTATGTCATTTGAGGTAGTGTTACGTTGCCAAATTTGGGAGAAACCATATTTGTCTTAGAGATTTTTTTAAATTAAATTTTTTTTCATGTCTTTTGAGTAGTCTAGCATTGTTACACTGCCCAAAACATTTCAAACATTATTTCATAGACCCTCTTGCATAGATTTCAAGTTTGTACACATTGTTCAAGCCAATCTGATTATACTTTTATGAATCTTTGTCTGTCACAGATACGTTTTTCACATTTGTCTAGCCTATTTGTCAAAAGAACCAATTTTTATACCATTATTTGCAAGAAAACAAACTATCCCTAAAGTTCCTTTATTTCATACCTTATACCTATTTCATTGAGTTTATGTCCAAGAGTCAAATGCCTAGTTTTTGTTAGAAGTGTTTTATATCTGTTAAGTTAAAATCTCATATATTTTTAAAGTCTAGATTTTGAAGTCATTTGGCCAAGAGTCCTAGCACGTGCCTTGTTTGAGCCTATATTTTGACACCACATTTGACCAAAATATGTAACAACTATTTATTTCCTAGATTAGACTAATTTGAAACACTTTGACCTTAGATTTTGGCATTTTGATTTTTGGTCCGTTTACTTAATCTTTTTGCATAATACATGTAACATTAGATACTTGATGTTAGCTTATTTTATCATAAATCATTA
Source organism: Torreya grandis (assembly GCA_037957365.1). Lineage (NCBI taxonomy): Eukaryota > Viridiplantae > Streptophyta > Pinopsida > Cupressales > Taxaceae > Torreya > Torreya grandis. The sequence goes on along the minus strand of JARHVA010004371.1, from coordinate 779,679 downwards.
CATAAACCTTTCCATCCTTTTGATCAATCTAGACCAAGTTTGAACATCATCTTTTTAGACATTGTATTTTTAGAGTTTGTAGAACTCCCTTCCCTTTCTATTGCAAAACATTCACTATGGATCCCAACATGTATTCCTAAACTCATAGTGGACTCATGTACAATCTATGGATTAGTAATGTGGATGTGTAGGAAGAAATGGTGCAAGACCCCTATGCAGATAATATTACTTATGAGATGGATCCTTATCCCTCTTATGATACTCAAATAGGGGCAAAAAACCAAGATCCATTGGCTAAGTATTTGGTTAATATGCCACCTTATTCAGAATAGGACCAAGAATAAACCTCACAATACCTAGCTATGATATCCATAACTGAAGTACCAGTTCCTTAATAATCATAATCTATTAATACACCTTCCACATATGATCCCTTTTTTTAGAATCATTTATTGGAGAACAAATATGAGATTTTGTTTAAAACCATAGAAGTAGGGGCTAAGTTTCTGATAGACTTCCCTCATGAAAGTTTACCAAGCCTAATAAGAATGACTCACAACATATTGTATAGTCAATAGGCCTCTTCTATCAATCCTTTAACTATAGTCTAAATGGCATATCAAGACCCTAGTATGCCTAACAAAATAAATAACCTCATGGAAGACCATTTTAACTAAATGCAGATAGCATATCAAACCTACCTAAATCTAGCATGCAATTTCAATTAGATGACCATGGTTAGTAAACATCTTATTGACTTAGTTCCTTCAATAGGGGTTTTGATATAGTTAACTAGTCAAGACAATCAAAGGTTAAATCCATTCATGCAAAACACTTTGGTAGATAACTTGTTACATATGCCAATTATTGAAGAAGTGTCTTATGCTTCTACATAGAATGATGAACAAAACATAATGGGAAATGCACAAGAAACATCCAATCCAAATCAAAGTGTTACTAATACACAAACAACTAGTCAACAACATATGCCTTTAGTTAATTCCCCAAGTGGCTCTAAAAACCTAGGAATGGGATCTTCTACACCACAACCTCAACTAGTTTCTTCATCAAGCACACGACCAACAAGATCAAGTATTCAATCAACAATGAATGTCATGCCTCAACAATAGAATGTGATGAATCATATTCCTCCTCAACAAGTGATGAGTAGAATTCCACAACAATAGGCATAAATGAATATACCAATGTAGTATAGGCTAAACATATTACCACCTCAATAGGGGGAAACTAATGTTCCACCTCATCAGGTAGTGGAAAATGCAGCTTCTTCTTTGCATACTAAACTGCTAATTGAAAACCAAACGATGTTTAATCAATAGTGTATTCATGTTGGTCAGTGATAGGTGCCAAATCTCCAACATGTGTCCACTTCCCAATTGGGATTTGTGCAAAAACAGGGTTCCAATGTATCTCAAATACTTGCTAGGAAATAATTACCTTTTATACAAAGCATACCAAAAGTTTAGAGACAGGGTCTTGGCTCACAAGTTCCTACTCAACAGCAAGGTTTAAGTAGTCAACAATAGGTCCCTATTCAACCAAAACAAAAATAGTATCATTATATCTCTCCATCCCAACCTCAAAATCCTCTAATTCAAACCTTCATCACCAACCCAAACCAAAATATCACAGAACCAAACATGCAATTTCAACATGTACATCCTAATCTATGTATGCATATTCTTAGTTTGTTTCCTAACTAATCCAACATATACCAAATACCCTCATCATACCCTAGTTTAAGTGATCCACTCCTGCCTACCCAACCATCTACCCAAGCCAATGTTCCCATAAGTTTCCTAGAGCAAGAGTTATAACAAATGAAGGATGCAATCGTTGCCATCCAAGTGGGGAAATAGATTAACAAGTTTAAGTTGGATGATGTGTGTTTCTATCCATTCAATATGGAATACTTACAGATTCCATTTTCTCCAAGATATGAGCCACCAAAATTTGATAAATATAAGGGGAAATGTGACCCCAAATCCCATTTAACTGAGTTCTTTATTACATGATAGGAAGTGGCATATAGCGATATATACCTTTTGTTGTTGTTTCTAAGGAGCTTAGCTAGACAAGCCTTAGAGTGTTGTCTAATAATTTAGTAACTAATTTTGATGATATTTTAGATGAGTTTGTGTATCACTTTTCCTATAATCTTGAGAATTATATTTCATTGGTTGATTTTCTACAAGCTAAACAAAAACTCAGTGAAAATTTTGCAAGCTATCTACAGTGATGGAGAGCACTTGTAAGCTGATTCACCCATATTTTACTAGATAAATAATTAGCCACTATGTTTACTAAAAATTTGCATAGTGAGATATCTTATCATCTAGAACTACAATGTGCACACACCATTAAAGAGATCATTGACAAAGGTTTGTCGATCAAGTGAGTGCTCATTAATAAAAGAGTCATCAAGATTAATTCAACTAATCAAAACCAAGGTACGAATTAGGAAAATGGCCAAAATCAACATCCAATCCAAGTTCAAGCATCACAACTAACACATGTCAATAACCAAGATAGACCAAATTAATTCAACCATAATAGGAATGTTGTGGGAAATGGAGTAACTAAGTCATGTCATGTCCAAATGATGCAAACATCATCTTCTCAACTTGTACTGCCTTTTTAACTTACTCCTACTTAACAACCTCTTCAACCGATGTTGTAAGCACAATAACCAAGACTTGCATAGTAAATGTCACAACCCTTTCCATTGCAAAACCCTCCTCCAAAGAGAATTGTGCCTACGTATCATGTTTTTAGTGACCTTAGAAAGCCTATTGAGTTTCTATTTTGCAAACTTGCTACTACTAATTCGATTAGTTGGCCTATACCAAAGCATTATCCTCAAGGCATCCCTTATCTTGATTCATACCATGAAAATGAATACTATGAGTATCATCGAGTCAATGGGCACAATCTATGAAGATGTGTGCAAATCAAGCATTTAATTGAAAATATGTTAGAGAATGGGGAGATCACATTGGATGGTGGTGCTTCCACCTCTGATCAAACTCTTGTCATCTATCAAAACCCTTTTCCATAGCATAACTAGAAACAACAATGACAACAACAATAATAGCTAGTGTAACAACAAAATCAATAGTATCAAAATCAAATGTGGAACCAACAGAATCAATAGCAAAACCAATAATGTTAGAATAATGGATAAAACCAAGGTTAGAATGATAACAACCAACAAACCTACTATGCAGCTATGCATGACTACAATAGGCTTATAGGTCATATTGCAAGGGGTAGTGTTAATACCATCTCCATTAATCCTAGACCAAGCACCAATCAATCTAGACCATTATTAAACAATGCCACTTAGCCAAATTACATGGATAATCCTTATTTTACATGGGACCACAGACAAGTAAACTATCAAATTAGGATTTCCACTTTTGGACCTTATAATGATAACTCATCCTTGCCATGTGACCACATACAAGTGCACCAAAAATTGAGACTTGTCCCATCTGGTCCCACATCATTACTATTATGTTTTAGCAATCATGGTCCTTTATTCAATCCTGATTGTGTAATCACAACTCAGAGGTCAAATATTACCATCCTAGGCCCACACCCATCTACCACTTTTCCCATTATCCAACCAACCATTCAACCTCGGAATAAGCCATTTACCACTGACCAAAATAAGAAGTTTGATAGTGTGGAATAATTATAGAAGACACCAACCTAGATCTCTATTTTATATTTATTGTGTATGTTGACAATTCACAAGAAAATTTTGAATGAGTTATTAACCCAATCCACTATCTCTAGGGACATATCCCCTAATAAATTTCAAGCTTTGGTTGGATACCTAGCTCCCACCCAATAAGTCACATTTAACCAAAGAAATATGTCTTCTTTTAGCCCACTCCATAATAATCCATTATACATAGAAGTTTATATAAAGCAACATAAAGTGAAATGTGTCCATATAGATAATGGGTCAGGCCTCAACATAGTGTCTCTAAAGCTCATCAAGCTTCTTGGGTACATAATGGTAGATCTCTAACTAGAAATGATAACTATCAAAGCCTACGATGATTAAGAGAGAGAATCATAAGGCACCATTAGCCTACCAATTATTATTGGGTATTTGACCTATGATACACTTTTCCATGTGCTTGATCTTGAGTTTTCATATAATATGCTTCTAGGTAGGCCTTGGTTACATGAGATTCATGCAGTCACATCAACGTTACACCAATGTATCAAGTTCTCCCATTCATGCATGGAAGTGAATATTATAGGATATTTTCACCCATATGAACACTAAAAACATCTTGATTTTAAGTTTTAAAGCTATAATTACCAATATGGCATGAATCTAAGTTCCAAGTAGGATAAAGGAAAGGCCATACTTATTGATTATCTAGAGGAAAATTGCATAAATCCTAATACCCTAGGCTCCATTTCTAACATGTTGCCTCTTAAAGCTTCCAATCATTACACCATTTTAGATAATGGCCCAAAATAATATTTAACACATGATACCTTTCATATTTCCAATATTATTCAGAACCCAAAGGCCTTTGGAAGACCTAAGTTACCCCACACATGCATTGGCAACAAAAAAGTAAAGATAAACTTCATAATCTAGGACCAGTCATGTTCATACTAGCATCTAGACAAGAACAAGACCCTCTCAAAGGAGATGAATTATGGTTATACAATGACAATTTGGTTGATTATTACAAGAGCACCAAATATTTCATTCTTAATCGAATCATGCAACATCAAGAATATGAAGGAAGAGGCCTCAAACCAAATCAACAAGGAACCATTAAGCCAATTTCCATGACTAAATCCAAAAGACCCTATGGGCTTGGATTTAAACCACCTTGGGGTGACCCTATATTTCTTATTTGAGTTCCATCATTGATGACTAGTGATGATGATGTTGATAGTGAGTAGAGTTTGATCATAACCTTATCTTTGATGACGTAGTCAAGACAAACCTATTTGATAATAATGTCTTTTGTACCCTTACCCCATCCATTCATCATAATCCATTTCCATTATACTATCCCCAACTAATATATTAGGGCCAATAAGAATCCAATTTATTGATTGATGAGTTTCAGAATGATGAAGTAATATGTGATTTTCTAGGCCTTAGAGAAAATGTTATGTTAGGAGATCATAAATCAGGATTCTCAATCACATTAGATCTTGAAGCCTATTTTGGAGAGTGGGTGAACACCCTTATCCAAAAGTGAAAACCTCTTTGAGGAGCTTTTTTATTAGGGAAAAATTAAATATAAAGGCTAGTCTAATGGTGAAAACTTGTTTCAAGTGCTATTAGATGGGGGTGTTCATTCTTCTTCAAATGTAGATAAGGAGACCACCAATGATGAGCTTGCCTATGGATCTGAGTTTAGTTCTAAGTAAAAATAACTATTTATTCAAGTTCTTCAAGAATTTCTATCTATTTTTATCACATGTCCAAATCTCCCATTGGGGGACTCAGATTCATCATGCCTAGGAGAAGTTAAAGAGCAAGTCCTAATAGAGGACCCTGCTATCCTAGAAAATGGCTCAACCCTTCTTATCAAAGATAAAATAGAGGTAAAAATTAGGACTCCATCAGACTTGAAATGGATAAAATTAGGTGCATCCCTCATTGAGGAGGAACATGAAGCCTTTACAGTGCTATTGAGAGAATTTGTAGATATCTTTGCATGGGCTTATTCTAATATGCCAAGTTTGGACCTCACCTTAATTTTACATCACCTTTTGGTAAATCCTAATGCTAAAATAGTGAATCAAAAGTTATGCAAGATGCATCCTTTCATTGTTTTATTAGTAAAGAAAGAGTTGGAAAAACTCTTAGAACTAGCATGTATTCGATCCATTGAATACTCAAAGTGGATATCTAATGTTGTACTTGTTAGAAAAAAGCTTGAAAGAATTAGAATCTATACTAATTTTTGAGACATAAACAAACATTTACCTAAGGACAAATTTTCATTGCCTAATATTGACATGATCATCAACTCCATGATGGGTTATGAGATGCTTTCACTCATGGATGGCTTTTCAAGATATAACCATATTAGAATAGCACCAAAAGATTAACACAATATAGAATTCAACACTCCATGGGGAACCTTTTGTTATCAAGTTATGTTATTTGGTCTTAATAATTTTATATCTACGTATCAAATATCCATGACCATCATATTCCATGATATGATGCATAATATTATTAATGACTACATCGATGACATACTAGGAAAATCAAAAACTAGGGCCGATCACTCGACAGTGCTATGTAGAATATTTGAAAGATTGCATGAGTACTAAGTCTGACTAAATCTAAAGAAATGTGTATTTGGAGTAACATCTGGCAAGTTAATTGGCTTCATTGTGTCTCATAGAAGCATTAAAGTTGATTCAACAAAAGTCCAAGTTATAATAGAGATGCCACCACCAACCAATTTGAAGCAGTTCTATAATTTGTAGGACAAGATCTAGTAAATTCAACACTTCATATCTTAGTTAGCAGATAAGTGTCATATATTTACACATCTAAGAAAGAGAGTTCTATTTCATTAGGATAATCACTACCAAATAGCTTTTCAACAGCTAAAATATTACCTATCAAATCTACCTATTTTGTTACCCCATATGCCAATAAAACCATTTTTGTTGTACCTATCAGCTACAGATAGTGCCTCGAGAGCACTTCTAGCTCAACATGGTGGCAATGGAAAAGATCATGAAGTATACTACTTAAGCTATAAGTTAGTCACATATGAACACAACTATATGCCTATTGAAAAATCATGTTTATCCATGATCTTCGTAGCTTAAAAATTGTGACACTACATGTCAAACAATAAGACCATAGTCATTTCAAAGTAGATCCGCTCAAGTACTATCTAAAACATCTTTACAAGGTATAAAGGCCAAGTTGATCATGCTTATTTGAGAGTTTGACATAGAGTATGTCAATCATAAGGCAATCAAGGGATAGGTCCTTGTAGATCAGCTTGCTAAGGCACCCCTTATAGACATAGAGCCTCTCACATTCCAATTTACCAATGAATCCATAATGACCATCATTGACATACCTCTTGAAGAGAAAAATTGGAAGCTATATTTTGATGGATCATTTACTGCACATGGATTGGGGGTAGGCCTCTTATTTATTACACCACAAGCGATCTAATTCCTAAGTCTTTTAGAATTAGTTTTCCTTGTATGAAAAATATGGTTGAGTATGAATCACTTATGGTAAGACTTTGATAAGTAGTATAATGAAACATATCTCATCTTAACATTTATGGTGATTCTTAGTTAATCATTAATCAAGTCACAGACCATTTCCAAACTAAAGATGACAAGTTGGTTCCTTAAAAATCTATTATTGACACTCTAAAATAGCAAATTATAGATAACCAATTTGAGCATATACCCAAGACTAGTAATAGAACTGCATATGCCATGGCTAATATCAACTCTCTAATTTAACAAATGGATAAAGCTAGAGAGTATCAGTTCCTCATCAAGAATTTATTTGCAGTATCTCATGAACCTTTAACCATTGCAATAATTTGTGATATTATTGGTCCTAATTCTATCTAGCATTTAGACTTTTATAACTATCTTCATGACCAAGTTATGCCACCTAACCTATCCCAAAAATAAACCAAAGCCTTTATCCATCACTCCACTCATTATACTCTACTTGGATCAACCATCTACCACCAAAGTTTTGATGGAACTCTGCTTTGTTTTTTTAACTTCAATAGAATCTATACTAGTGTTACGAGAAGTACATGAAGGAGTATGTGGAGCCCACTCCAATAGATAAATCTTATCTAAAAATTTCTTGTGGATTGGTTATTATTAGCCCACAATGGATGTAGATACAACTTCATATGTAAAGAAGTGTAACAAATTTCAATGACAAGCTAATTTGATTCATGTTCTATCAAAGACTCTAAAAGCAATGTTGACACCATGGCCATTTGCTACATGGGGCCTTCACATCATTGGGAAATTCAATCCTACATCTTTAGATGGCCATAAACATATCCTTACCACCACCAAATATTTCACTAAGTGGGTTGAAGTTATACCCCTCACGTGACTAGAAAATAGATTTCCAAGTTCATCTTCAACCATCTCATTCGCCACTATAGTATCCCCTCTATCATTATATCTTATAATGGAGGATCCTTCAAGAATAAATATGTCGATAAGCTATGTGTCGAATACAACATCATGCAACATTTCTCTATGGAATATTACCCTCAAGGTAATGGTCAGGCCGAGGCATCCAACAAAATAATTGTTAACATTCTCAAAAAAATTGTCAATGATGCCAATCACAACTAACACCTTCAGATATTCCATGCCCTTTGGGATTATCATACCAATCACTGTACCCTATATGAGCCATTCCATATTCCCTTTTTTATGGTATATAAGTCATCCTTCACATGAAGGTTGAGTTACCATTTCTATGCATATCTTTCAAGCATGCCCTAGATGATCATGACTATCAAGTAACTCACCTACAATAGCTAAACCTACTTGATGAAAAATTCTCAACTACACTCAATAATCTTCAAACATATCAGAATTGATTCAAAGGCCACTATAATTGATGCATCAAGTATAGAACATTTGAACTTGATGATCTTGTTCTTAAAGAAAACTAAAAGAATACCCCGGTCAAGAAGAAGCATAAAAGTAAATTCAAACAAAATTGGATAGGGCCTTTCATCATTATTGTAGATTATGAATCAAGAGCATACAAACTCACCACACTAGATGGAGATTAACTTCTTGAGCTGATGAATACTATTTACCTCAAGTGGTACTATGCTTGAGCACTATGGTTTAATGTCTATAAGAAATGTTTCAATTGTGCCATTTTATCACTATTCTTATTTGTACGAATATCATTCTTATCATTCCTATTAGCCTATTAATTATTCATTTTACCATTCCATTTTATCAACCAAGCATGTTTTGAATCCTATCTACCTAGCTTGTTTGACCTTGGTTTCAGCATTAGTTATACATTTTTAGCACCATTGAATCTGATTAGTATCAGTAATTATTTTGAGCATTTCAAGTAGAGATAGTATTTTGGAACAGTATGGTAAAAGTTTCAATAGTTGCATCCTTCATTTTTTGTTCCTTTCTTATGACTGGTCTTGATACTAATTATAACCACTTATGGGTAAATTAGTACCATTGATTTATGTCATTATATCCTCGTTATAACCTCCTATGGGCAAACTAGGGAAAGCATTTGTTTATTGAGCCTTGACATACAAAATTTCCATTTCCTATGTTGTATTATGCCTTTATCCCAACTGTAACTATTTTTTTTGAATTGATTGCTACACTAGTCAGATTCCTTTATTGTAAGGCAAAGTATAGTGATTTGAGGTCCTACTCTGGGACTATGTAAGTAGTGCTTGATACTTGTTGAGGTTAGCTTAGTCATCCTTTCCAGTCACACTCTCACCATTTTGTGAGCAACCTAAGTAACACTCTCACCATTTTTTTAGTAACTTAAGCCACACTCTCACTATTTTTTCAGCTTGAACCATTTAGTATCTTGTCATTCTTGATTGAGTTAAGATACTTCAAAATTCTAAAAACATTTGTAAAACCTTTTGAAAAAACCAAAAACATTGACCACTTCTTAGCCTTAAGGATTATAGGAACCCTTACTAAGTCACAAGAAAATCACTTGTTCCTTAGTTTCCCATTCCTTTTTGGCCTTTTATCCCATAAACTTTCCATTTTTCAAGACCATTCATATTCTTCTATTACATCTATTATGTTATTTTCATCAGTTATCATTTTCTTCCCATTTCTTGGGAGAACTAAATTTGTTCTAAAGTTTTTGTTGGATATTGCATCCATGAAACGATGTAGGTAACATCCACTTTCCTAGTGCATATGGAGATATCTCAGCCACCCCCTTCCTTTTCTTCTATTCCCCTATTTTCTTAGTTTGTTAAGTTGTCACCTATTTTCTAGGGGTAATATTTGTATGACTTAAATTTAAATTTTTTATCTTTGTTTATTTCTTTGTTATTTTGTTTGTATGCTTGTTTGTTTTCTTTCATTATGGTTTCCTTGATTCATTATATGTGCATTCATTGGGTGATTCCTTTCCTTTACTTATACTTGAATCCATCCATATTCATACATCTACATTGGCATCATGGTTTCTATCATTGGTGCATTATTTTCTATTGAGTATCGGATTACGGGAGTCAGTGTTTATGCATATTTTGGCCAAGTCTTCATGATGTTATACCATGATGCCTACCGACATGTGCTACAACAAACCTCAGCTTCGAGAATTCTATTTAGCAATGGCAACATTGACATCTCTTTGGTATCAGCATCCCAATCATATCCCAATCATATCCCAAATAGAGTAATTAACCACGAAAGAATTTCAACCTTTATTTATTTTGGAAAATCATCTCCCTACTAGTAGGTTGTCCCAATTCATCTTTATCCTCTGTATCATATTATCATTATCATCATCCAAATTAATCATGTTTTCCATAATTAGGGTCCAATGATTATAACTACTTATGGACAAATCATTTCACACCATCCCACCTACATTTCTCAATGATTATAATCACCTTTGGGCAAATCATTATATTGTCACCCCTTTACTTTTTCTATCCATAAAGGAACATGTTGTTATCTTGTATGTCTATCTTAATTAGGGAAGCTTTATATTCTCAATGATTATAACCACCTTTGGGCAAATCATTGTGTTATCATACCACATTGCCATTATCAGGGTACAATGCTTATAACCGCTTTTGGGAAAACCAATGCACACTATCTCACTTGCATTCTCAATGATTTTGATTAATTTTTCAAACTCATTATGTTTTCACCCCATCGGCTTTCCTTTCTTTGGTCCCCTCATTTCACTTTATTTATTTTTGAGGGACTGTTTGCCAACATACTTATGCCAACCGTTCCCTATAGGGGGCATCATGTAGTTGGTTAATTACCATTGAATGTATAAGCATACAAGACCTTTTCATTATTTTATAAGATGATACTATGACTATAGCTTTTAATGCCTTATTAAATAGGGGCAAACTATAAACACCTAAACTAGCCACTAATGACCTTCAATCAGGGTTTTGACCAATTTCCACTAAAATGCATAATTTGGCCTAAAAATACTAAAACACATTAAAAGCTTTGAAATTGATATATTTAAGTGCCAATTTTTACCAGGGTATAATTAAATGGGGAAATGCAATTTATGAGCCAACTAACTTTGATCAGATCATTTCGAGTCAAAATGCCAATTTTTCACCTGGGTGCTCTAGATTGCTCTTTTTTATCAAATATTTTGTACGAGATATGTGCCTTTTTTATTTTGTGTTGACACTATCATAAATTGGATAATGGATCCAACACATCTGACATCACATCATAATTTCAATATAATCAAATTTTAGGCCAATAACAAGACATTCTAACCAATTTGAATAGTTTGTGCACAAATTGCCAAGGTTTACATCAAAGTGATTAATCATACTTAAGAGCTAATTATATGAAATCATGATCCTAATTAATAATTCCATGGAACTTGTTGAATAATTTATTTTTGTAAATGAATATTGAATATCTACATCATTAGGTGACATCATTTCTTGGAAAGACATCCTTAGGCCATAAATGCATTAAATATCAAGGTTAACCCCTCCCATGCCTCATTAAGACCCTCCATGCTTATTCTATGCCCCTCTATCCCAAATATTGATGAGCCTATTTATGAATTTTAATTGAATAATTGAATTAATCCTTAGCCAGACATACCCATCTTGAGATGGATGGTTCAAGTTGTATCTAACCAGTTTTAAAAATCTACAAATTGGAAGCCTTGCCTATTAAATTCTAAGCTCTTTTATGCCAAACTTGTAATGCCCAAACATTGAGCTAAGCCAAGCCAAGTCAAATCCAAATAATATTCCAAGGAGAGATGTAGTTATCCACACTTCATTGATGTAGACTTCATAAGCACAAACCAATCAAGCCACTACAACAAGCATTTTGAAGCATCCAAGGAAGGTGAATGAAGGTTATTCTTTCATGTTTTAGTTGTGTTTTCCATTTTTGTTTTGTTAAACAAAATCCTCTTTTGAGATAAGATTAGGGTGTTATTTTCGTGTGTTTTTGATTGATTTTTTTTAATTCACTAACATAATACTAATCTCCCCTATTGCAATCATATGTTCACACCTAGTAGGTATAGGTCAACCAAGTGCATTGTGTAGGCTTAAAAGCTAAAATGGAGTGAGAAATTAGTCCAAAAGGACCAGAATGAAACTATAGAACCAAGGAGGGTAAAATAAAGGTAATGTAATAAAATTAAGATAAAATAAGACTAAAATAGGGAAATTTTAGTTAAACTAGGTTGACTAGGGAACCATAATAAACACAAAAAAGTGTGTTGAAAGCTGAAATATGGATAAAATGGCCCAAAATGACCAAAGAATGGAAAGAGGGACCAAAATAGGATAAAATAGATTAAAATGAATAAATTATGCTTGTTTTTTATTAAAAATAGAATGTAAAAGAATGCATTGCGATTATACATGACATGGAGAAACTAATATATCCTCTGTTGTTTCTTGATCACAGAGATGACCACAATTATAGAGGTTGCTAGACATGTCTTGGTCACCAGATTTGTTAGATAGGTTGATAGATGGAGATAGAGCTATACTAGTAGCCATTAGTCTTGAAGGTATATCAAATATGTGGCGGATCCCCCTCAGCATGGATGCATTGGTCATGTTCCTTAGTTGCTAGAAATGATTGACCAAGACATTTAGATGGGAGGTGGATGGGGATGTGATAGAGTTGGATATCACACTAGAGGATGTCCATGCCATCCTTGGACTGCCCATAGTAGGAGAACTAGTGATCGTAGGGATACCAAATAACATATAGGAGAGCAAAACTTTAGCCATATGGATTATAGGCTCAAAAATGATATTATCAAGGTGGAAAGTGAGTATATATGATGTGTATATATCACAAATTTAATATCTATAAAAGGTGGTGATAGGCCTTATCACATAGTGAGTGCTCTATCACAAGTCAGATGGCAAGGTACTAGTGTACAGGTAGCTTTGAGTAGGATGATGCTAGAGGAGGGAGTTATATATGATTTGGGATTTATCATCTGGGTCTAGCTTATTCATGATCTATTCAAGATGTAGGTCAGAAAACATAAGACCATGGAATTGATCATACTAGTAATAACATGGATATATGATATATTTCCTATGTATCAACTAACTAGGTTACCCCATGCGGTCAATGATAGGTCACCTCAGGTGAGGAGATGGAGAGAGGACTAGGTAGTGTGGGTCATGCCCCATGTGTTAGTGCTATAGATGATGATATGCATTGACATAACGTGGTGACCATATGGGTAGCTAGTGACTACCTGGGAGAGCTAGCATATAGTTAGACTGGTTAATGATAGGTCACTATACATGGTAGAGAAAGCCACATCTGGTGGCATGAGTGCCAGGTTAGATGCATCTACCTCACTTAGTGACATTGATACTCATGCTTGAGTAGTGGACTTGGCATGTGAGATATCCATGAGATAAGAGGGGACTTGAGCCATAGATAGTGAGACTGATATGGAAGCCACACCAAGAATGACCATGGACTGATCAGGCACAACAAGGGGTAGAGTAAGAGGTGGAGGTGGAGATACTAGATGTACCACCACTAGCCCCATTGAGAGAGGAGCCATGGCCACTAAATACATGGTATTAACAGATGTAAGAGGAGAGAATAGAGACCATCATCATCTTTGGTAAGTCAGTAGAGGAGCTAGATGAGAGGATATAGAGATCACTCAGACAGAGGCTAAGATAGACATGAGCCATGACAGCCAGGTTCAAGCTAAAGAGGTGACCTACAAAGTATTTACTAAGAGGCCATAAAAATAAGGAGACTATGTTAGGTGATCATGAAAATGATGATATCATAGGATTTGAAACATATCTAGGTAACAAAAAACATGATTGATTTATTGCATAAGTATTTAGTTGGTAGATATCTAGATATAGATAGTTATTATGAGATATGGCAATGATCTAATATCCATCTGGTGTGATTTTATAGGCATACATGAGGATGAGGAAGAGTGATGGGGGTACCTGATTAGGTAATCACACCATGATATCCTAGATGAAACTCTAAAACCGTACAACCCCATGACACTAGAGGATCTATGTGTACCAACTACCCCAGCTCAAATGAGCTAGTTCATACTAGTGGGAGAGGTTGAGAGGTAGATACAAATATAGAGAGGGAACAACCACCAATGGAGATGGGTGCAGGGGAGAGATAGGCTTGGTAGGCCCTAGTTGATGAGAGAGTTGCACATCTAGACATAATGACACAAATGATGAAACCATATATGATGATGTAGACCTAGCTAACATAGGCACATGTAGTGACCTAGATCAAGTTGGTATAGGCACAAATGCAGATAGTATGCCTATAGGGATAGGGAAAGGGATTGAGATCTCATATTGACTCATTACAGTGTACCATTCAGAAGAGTCAGACTAAGGCCTCAATAGGTAGCATGGTTACGCCACGAGATAGACATGATGGAGCTTAACCCTAGTGCTAAGCCTTTGTATATGGTTATATATGTTATATCAAACTCTTCTGATATATATATATGGTGTATCATTTTATCTTATTTTTGTTGGTTGTGTATGTTGTCTTTATGGTTGGTTGTGTTTGTTCATTATGGTTGAGGATATGGATGTTTTGGATATATTTTTTATAGCACATGTGTTTAGCTTTGTTGTATATACTATAGGAAATATATGTGGTGTGGTATCTTTTATAGAATTATAGATTACACATGCATGGTTAAAAATAAATAGGTGAAAAAGGAATTGGAAAAATATAATCAATAAAAGAAATGTACTACACACTTGTTCAAGTTGGAAAATGTGTAATAACAAAAAATGACTAAGTAGAAAGAACCAAGAAATGGCAAACAGGATGGTAAAAATGGATTTTTTTAAAAACTAATGTAAAAGTTTTTTGCATCAAATTAAAACAAGTAAAGTCATACTAAATATCATGTTGGGAAGTATGTCAAACAATGTAATAAAATGGAAGGTATGAAAAGGGTACGAATGGTAATAAAAAAAAATCAAAATTAAGTTAATTAGTTATATTATTTCATGATGGGAAGTACAAAAGAAAAACAAAATTTGTAAAACTTTGGTCTTAAATTTATCATACTAATTCAAGCTGAGAAGTATGAGAAATTTAATAAATTGTTGTAATTTTACATGAACTCAAAAAATAAGAAAATAAAAGGTGAAAGAAAAATTAAGTAAGCATAAATCATACTAAAAATCAAGATGAGAAGTATGTCAAATGATGTGTAACCTCATAATCAATTGAATCTTATCTCTTAATTGACACTTGTAATTTGGATGGTGACTTGTTTATTGGAAAAAATTTGTTTTCTAAGGAGGGTCAGAGCCTATCCATGATCTTATGCTGAAACTCACAAAATAAAGCCCAAGAGGTACCAAAATAGCATTGGTAAGCAGAAGGATTAGGATTGATAAATCAAGGATGTGGGTAATAGGATGGAAAAGGTGGTAATTTGTGAGGGATGTCGGGTCCTATCCATGGTCTTACAAATTAACTCACAAATGAAATCCTATGAGGAGTGATTAGAAATTAAAACAATATTTCCTAAGAGGAAATATGAGGAAAGGAAATTTAAAAAGGGAAATGTAAAAAGAAAAGACTTAGGAATCTTATGAGAAGACCTTAGGAGGAAAGAGGCATACTAAGGACATGAGAAGACACTAATTGACTAGTGGTCATCTATGTACAAAGGAAACCTATTCCCTATAGACACAAAGCTTTGTAGGTAGATAAGTGTGCTATTAAGATCAACTCATGAAGGTAGATTGGTACAAGGAAAATTAAAATGGACCTACCTCCCCATGACATGGTCCCCACTCCTTAGGATCCCTTACAAAACCATCAATCTACTACAAATATTGGGTACTTATGTGAGAAAGTAGGTATCACTAGAAGATTTAATAATTCTCCTCTTCTAATTTATTTGGGTACTACACCCAAAAGGACCTTAGCTCTACCATGAGGCCAATTGTGGAGTTTGAGCTTTGAATCATGTCTTTTAGTGTGATTAGACTTTTAATAATATTTAATATTTTTTCCTTTTGATATCGTTGCCTTTTGTATAAATGATTTGGCTTTTAACTTTATTTTAAAGGCTATTTAGGATTCCTCCTCCATACGAATTTAGAATGACCAATCATGAGAGAGATAGTGATATACCTGAATGAGCTATAGGTTAAGGATAAAGGAAGATAAGTAACCCAAGACAAAATATTAACTAGGACACTTAGTCTTGATGATGAACAAGAATGTGATCTCAAGTCTCAACCATGTATATGCTTAGTTTGAGAAAAAAGGAAGAAGGAAAACAAAGATCCAAAGGTGGACCAGTAAAAGGGGATAATAATGAGAAATAATTGTTTGCTAATTGATCACATGGAAAAAGGTGATAATAACCAAAGGGAATAAGGTAAGTATAACCAATTCACTATGACAACTATCTATGAAAAATAGAGATAAGAAATCAAACAATCATGACGATACAAGGGAAGAGTTTTGAGAAAAAACTATAAAGGAAAAGAAATCAATGATAAGTGAAAAATAACAATGATAAGGATAAGATAAGTATATGCAAAATTTAAAACAAAAACATAAGATAACTATAGTACAAAAAGGAGAAAGATGATATAAGATAGGAAATAATTTGACACAGTGTCAAATGATATAATAAAAAATAGATAAAAATAAGATTAGAGCATACATCCAATCTAAATGTAAATGAGAAAGCACCATTAATGTGCTCATAAATACTAGTAAATCTATCCACACACATTATCCAGAACATTGAATAAATATTTATGAAGCTAAATACAATCTACTACTAATGTCCCATCAATTTTTGTTGAATATTGGGCAAATACTTCTTTTCTAATCTCCTCAACTAAAAAAGTAGGAATAATCATTGGATCGTGTTGAGGAGGGAAATTGGGAAAAGGATGGTCAGGAGAATTTATGGGAATAGGATCTATGGGAGATGCAGGAATCATGGTGGATAAGGATCTATAGGTGAAGGAGGGTCCATGGGTGGAGAAGGAACCATAGGTGGAGGCATAGAAAGTGGTGAAGGGACCATAGGAGGTGTAGCTATGGGAGAAGAAGGGGGAACCTTCTTAGGAGAATGACCTATGGGAGGAATGGTAGAATGTCTATAAATATTTATAAGATGATCCTTAAGATGTTGAAGGATATGATAATGATTAGTGTGATGTGTACCACATTGATTCCATAGACAATACCTCTCACCATAATTAGGTATATGTTTAGGAAGAATATTTTGAGGATGTATGGTAGTGTCTATTGAAAGGGAATAAGGATGCAAGGTATCAATATATTGTCAAAACTGATAATAATGGATATAAGAGTGATTATATTTCCCATGAAAGAAACAAACATGATTGTGATTATTTTTAGGAGAAACACTCATAGGAGAAGGTGTAATAGGTGTGGAAGACAATAGAGATGGATCATCGGCCCATTTTTTGGGCATGTAATCCATCTTAGGTAAAGGAATCAAACCATCACCAAGATAAGGTGGTGATGGAGAGGGAATTAAACTAGGTGTAATAGAAAGAATGCTAGTAGAAGAAGTAAGAGTAGGCTCAACAATAGTGGAAGTGGCAATAATAAATAGTTCTGACATAGGTTCCATTATGGGAGTGGCAAGATCAACAAAAGGTCTAAGGAGGGTTGCACTAACCTTAGTGGTGAACTAATGATGGGAGTCAAGAAACCTATCAAAATGGTAAGGTCTGGTCATAGCATGACCCATGATCATAGTCATATGGGGATCCTAAGAATCTAGAGGTGTTAACACCATCTTTACTCTATGATAAAGAGGAAAAATTAAAGAATCAAGAACTATAAATTCTATAACATTAGAAGTTGCATGAAAAGACTCAAGTAAATAAGAATGATAACACACAATCTTGGCATCACAAGCTTGGACAAGACTGCCTAAGAAAGGATCATCTAAAGAATAACCATCATCATAATCCAGTGTATGAAGATCAATGAAAAAAGTTAGAATAACTTTGTCATGATAAGAAGCATGGTGAATAGAATTTTGAGTCTTGGATAAGACTACAACAATGTCATTGGAAAGAGGTTTATGAGAACAAGGTTACAAGGAAACAAGAAGCTGTAAAATGAGATGAGGCATGAGATTGAAAGTTTTGATCTTTAAGTTATTCTCATCGGGCTTATCATCATCAAAGTCTAATAAGCTGAGAGGAATGTTACCAATGTGTTTGGGATCCATTGTAACCTCTAGTTGAGTTGACAATAAAATTTAAAAGTTGCAACTCATGGAATGGAATGTTAGGTAAAGTCTCAAGAGTAGGAATCTTGAAAATGCCATGATCTTGAAACTATTCAAAATTTCAAGGTTAGTATCTCCTTGAATCCATGGCTCCATTATGAGGGAATTTAATGCATTGGTTGGTGAAAGAATTGATAGCTACCATATGATGAGTCCATGGCCTACCAAGCAAGATTTTATAAGAAATGGGGAAGTTTCAAATCATCACCTTCACATGAACGGTGATGGGTGGGATAGTAATGGGAAGCCATACACACCCAAGAGGAGGCATTTTCCTTCTATAATATCCTTGGTAGGTGATATGTGTATACTTAATATTGCGTTATAAATATCCAAGGGTCTTACTAAAGTCAAGAGAATCAACACAAGTGCTAGAACCCTCATCAATCAATGCACATTTAACTTGGATATTACTTATTTAGATGTTAATAAATAAGGGAGGATCATTTGCACAAAGTAAAATCTTGTCAAGAATCATAGATGTGATGAGAAATTTGAAAGAAAGAGAAGTGTTGATAGTTTCATCAACATTATGGACATGTCTTCACATTATTTCAAGATACTATACTTGAAATCAGATAAAGTTACCTCCCATCCTACTAAAGGAGGATGAGGGACATTCATCTCAAATAATAGTTACATGAGATGGTTCTAATGATGGTGAGAAGTCTTCATAAGTTCAAGAAAAGTAATTTAAGATGGGAGATTAGTGAGCTCTACAATGGGATCCCACTTATCATAACCCATGAGAAGATTGTTAGATATAGGTGCATAATGGTTAAGGATGTCTTTGGAAGGAGGAGCCGAAGAGAATTTAAATTTATGTTAATGAGAATGAAAATTTTTAGGAGAAGGTTGTAAATCATATTGAGATGATGAAGTAGTCAGTTTGGATTGATCTTGAGAAGTAGAAGAAGTGTTAATAGAAGGTTGACTATCATTGGAAAAATGATTATCATTAGTATTAGAAGATGATGGAAGAAGGGTAGAAATAGAATTGGATGTGTTATCCAAGGTAGAATCATAAATTAGACCATCATCAAAGGCTATAATATATTCTTTCCCTAACTCATTCAAATGAGTTGGAGAATAATCTTGGATAACATAGAATGTCTTAGAAGAAGGCAGGGTGTAGATAGGTTGAGAATCAATGAAAGCCACCACCCTTCACATATTACTCATGCTAACCACATTCTCTTCGAAAGTTGGTTCAACAATACTTTCTACATTATCAGTGGAAGGAGTGGGCTTATCTTAGTTTTATTGAATAGGTTGATAATTAGGCAAATAATATTTATAGATAGCTAAATGAGCATTTACTTGATTTAAGGCTTGGGTTTTATCATGAGTTTTTTAGTCCTTGAAAGCAATTTCATAAGCTTGTTAATGATTGTGAGTGATAGAATCACGATAAAAATTAGGGACAAGAATAAAATCCATGTCTAAATTACATATTTTTATATAGGTCTCATGAGAGTGACCCCAACTAGCATGAAACCAACAAAACTTGATAGGATCATACCATGTTTTCATAGGACAAGTAGGTTCAATCTCTCAAGGGAGAGGCCTAGGTAGATGCTTAAGAAATTAATATAAGGAAAGAGGTTTATGAACATTAATGTTATTTGGTGAATAAAAATGAGGATTAGTATATTTTTTAGAAGGATCTGGTTTTAAATAATGGGTAGGAATCATAACTTGAACATTTTGAATGGTATCATATGAATTAGTAACACCATCATTGGTAATATTGTAGTTTTTGTTTTTAAGTAAAAAACAAGAACCCACGTATGGTTGGGGTGGCTTAAATTGATGCATAAGGAAATGTTGTCATTTGGCTTGATCAATGACCTCCTTTAAGGTATGTGGAGAGAGGGTGGGGACTTGATATTATAATTTAGGATAGAGAGCATTGGTAAAGAGATGAAAGAGATTATCATTGACCATATTATGTTCACACTTATTTGAAAAATTCTTCCATCATTTAACAAAGGTTTGGGCATTTTTGTTTGCAATTGATGAAAATGGCCAAAGTGACTTTAGGAAGTGACTTTAGGAAGATCACTAGTTTGGAATTCTTGTACTAAAGCATTCACTAAATCCTCCAAACTAGTAATGGAATGAAATCTAAGTTGATTATACAAATCTAAGGCATCACCTGTAAGGGTTTTGTCAAGGAGTTTGGTAATAACAAAGGTGTTTAATTTGACCCAATCCTTATAAAGATTTCCAAATATCCTAAGATGAAGGTTAGGATCGGTTAATCTATTATACGAGATGGTAGGTGTTATACCTCCTATATCAATGTTAGAAATTTGAGTAGTAAGAAGTTCATTTTATGAATCCTTGATGACTTTGTTAACTAATGGAGGTTGAGGAATGAGATTTACTTGAGAATATAAAAGAGGGGGATGAGGAACACTTTGGCTATGTATGCCCCAAGTCATTGGTTGAAGATTGGATTGAAGATTAAGAAGGTGGTTTTGCATTCACATCATTTGATTCATTTTATGATCTTGGAATGTGTTCATTTGATTAAGAGTTTGCAATAATAGTTGATGAGTTTGATTAGTGTTATTAGATGAAGTAGTATTGGTGTTTTTCTTGGTATTAGTGGCTTGGGTACCACTATTAGTGTTTACATGAGCTTAAGAGGAACTAAGAGAATTTAAGGCACTAGTGGTAAAATTTTCTTGTGAAGCAAAATATGGACTAGTAAATGGTTGAGAGGAAGAAGCACTAGAAGCATGAGTGGCTTGAGTAGCAAACAATGAACTAGTTAATGGATTAAGGATAGTTGGTCTTATGAGAGCCCCACTAGATGTAGAATCATCCATGTTAGTTGAGATACTAGGCATGGAGGTAGAAGAAATTAAAAAAGAAGACGTCATGGCATAAGAAAGAGTCAAGATTGAAGGAAGATGTTGAGAATCAAAGAAATCAGTACCCCCAAATCTATTTGAGAAAGTGGAAGTAAGAGAATGAGGTTCTTCAATTTGATGGCTAATCATGAGGTTATAGATGGTAGATGGATTTTTCCCTCTATGCTGAGGAAATTTCATGATAGAGAAGAGCATTTTAGGAGTATAATCTAACTCAGATTGATCCTCTAAGAAAGGAGGGTTATGTTTCAAAAAGGTATTATGAGGATTCCAATAATTCATTGTATGAGTTACAATATAGACATTACTAGCATTCTCGAAAGGAACCCTACTTTGCCTATGGGAGACCCTATTAAGATTGGTAAATTCTATCATGTCTATTGTCTAAAATTTAGTGTTGTCACCAAATAGATAATCCATGAGGAAAGGAAGAAAGGCAAGATGAGAAAGCAAAGAATCAGAAAGTGATCAAAAATGAACTAGGTCGACTTGGTCGACCTAGTGCAAAAATAAGGATTGTGAAACTAAACTAGGTCCATAATATCAACTTAATATAGAGAACAAAAGCCAATAAAAAGATGGAAAAGGCCTACAAATAGTGTTAGGTCAACCTAGTGTAATGTACATGGGCTAAAAAATGTGTTAGGTTGATAGGTTTGACCTAGTACAGTGAATAAGAAGTAAAGGAAAGAGTTGATAGCAAGCTTGTAAAATAAAATAAGATAGTTTATAATTGATCTAATAAAGTAAATGTTGAATAGTAAATAGACAATCAATTAGATTGACGTTGGCCAATCCAATTGATGCACACAAATCAAAATCTTACACCAACATTGGTTAATGCAAGTTTTTGCACACACAATTGAGAAAAGAGCAAGCAAATAACTTGGATAGTAGAGATAACTAATTGGTCAACCTATAATGTTGATTAGATTATTAAGAATGATTTTAAATGATAGGGAGTTGGATGAAAACAAGGTACTAGATATCAATCTATGGATGGTTTCAGGTGAGTTTAGGATGAAAGGAACTATAGTGATAATGATACAAGCTTGGTATTGGGGCCTACCCCATTACTTCACACACTACAATAATAAGGGTCTCGAGTGCTTAACTAGAATATACCATTAACCATGTTTTATACTTGACTAGAGTACCAAGTTGGCTTCCCCTTTGGTGATGAAATCTAAGTAGGTTGGCCTAGGTAGTCAAATGCTAAAATACTTGTTGATGTTATGTGATTTATCCATGTGTGCATAAAATAGAAATAGTGAAACTAAGTGGTTGATTAAAAACATCCTAATTAGACTATGTGAACTATTCTAAGCATGCAAACAGCTAAAAGGAAAGATGTGATTAACATACAAAGTGAATTCCAACTCTAAAATAAGGCATAGTGAAGACACTATATGCACAACCTACAGAACTAGGTCAATAGTGTCAAGTTAGTAATGTTGAAGATAGGGTCTATAAAACCTACTAGGTCGACCTGGTTATTTCAAATAGCAAACATAACATAAAAGTAGGTCAACCAGGTCAATATATCTAGCTATGTAGGGGTATTTTTAAAGAATGCAAACTTGAAAGTAAAGTATAGAATAAAAAAATAGAGAATAAGAGTCTCACTTTGATGGTTTAAAGATAGAAATGAAGGAGATTGTTGATCTAGAACCTTGGAGAAAATTGTCAAAATCTTACAAACTGGGTCAAGCTGATCAACCAAGCTATATAAGAACCTATTTTAAATGATAAAAAAGTGATAAAATGCATAGGTTGACTTGGTCAAACTTTTAGGTTGAATAGGATATCTAAAAATACACTAGGTCAAGCTAGTTGACCTAGTAGGCTAATCTAGAAGTCTAGGAAATTGAAACCTATACTGGGTCGAGCTAATCGATCATGGTATACAGACACCTACTACAAAGTGGTTGAAAATGTGCTAGGTCAACTTGGTTAACCTAAGAGGTTGAACTAAAAGTTTAAAAAGTGTTGAAAACCTATACTAGGTCAAATTGATTGATCTAATTACCTCTTCTTATGCATAGACAAAAATAATTGGGTAGACAAAATCCAACTAGTGAGTCAAAATATATGATAGAAATGATGACAAAAATAATGTAATAAAAGTGAACAAATCTTGAAAGGATTTGATTTACATTGGGTTCACTAGAATATATGCAATCAAAATTACATAATGCATATGAATTAATCCTAAATCAGATAAGATAGAGCACACCTAAAATTTTGATTGGGTATACACTTGTTAAGTGGGAGCATGAGTAATATGGAGATCCACTAGACCCAATTAGGGAATCACTTATATCATTTGTCACAACATATCATGCTAGGAAGGGTTCCAAAGCAGATAGTCTAGCATAATCACACAACAACCCTAAAAGATTCCTATGATTTGATATTTCAATTATGTTAATAAACAAGAAAGCAAACTATTCTAATAACAAGAAAAGTAAACTAATCTAGTGTGCACCAAAGCTTGTGGCACAAAGTGGGGGTTAGAAAAAGCATATAAATAACTAAACAAAACAAGCATATGAGACATATACTCATGTCAATGTAAATGGAATCCTAATACATGGAAGATAAGAATACATACTACATTATCTATCTACTCTTACAAACAAGAAATAAAGTTAGGAATACTTACCTTTGAAGATGAACCTGTCGAGCCTCAATCTCTCCCTTGGCCAAGGTGATTCACAAGAGATTGTTGTGGTTATAAGGATAACCAAGATAAATTATTTCTAGGCTACAAAACCTACCTAAGAATCCAAAATACTTCTCTACAAGATAATATCAAAGCTCCAAAGAAAGTATTAAACCCTAAATCTTTATACCTTAAGTAGAATGGTCAATAAGCAGATGTTTTTTCGCACTTCTTCACTTGATTCTTCACTCTCTTATAAAATGGTGGTAAATGACCTTGTATATATAGTAGTATTTTTCGTAAAAACTTTTAGACATGTCAGTTGTACTAGGTTGATCAGATCAACCTAGTACATTTTTAGGATAATGCCTAAAGTGTGTGCTAGGTCGATTAGTATGCTAATAAACCAAAAGAGCTAAAATATCCTTAGAACACACTAGGTCAACTAGGTCAACCTAATGTATTGAATATGTCAAAAGGATAACAAGGCAAGAAATGAAGGAATAAAGCATGACAATGATTAGAATGGATAGGAAAGAGAATAATAAGTTTAGTGTTCAAGGTTTTAAGACACTAGAGTGTGGATGGAAAATAGCAAAAGGAATAATAATCTTATGAAGCATTGATGGTCTACCCACCCCTTTCTTGGTGCACCCTTAAGGCATGCACTAAGAGATATTGAGACTCAATAGGTTCTTGCAAGATATGAAGTGTCAGTAATCAATAAAAATTTAAAAATATCATGTGTATACAATAAGAACTAAAAGTATCAGACAACCAAGGAAGAGAAGTAATATGAGGAGTTGTGGGCAACTCCTAGTGTCACATTGTTATAAAAAATTATGAAGTAGGGTGTCTCTATACATGCTTCTTAGGAGACATATATTATTATGGAGAAGCAAGTTTGTGTGCTCAAGATGATAATGCCAATTAGATAAGGTCTTTGGTTAAGGGGGAACAATAAGTTCATGAGCTTGATCCAAAAAATTATGGAGTTATTATGTAGGGTAAAAATGGGTAAATCCATATGGTATAATGAGATTGATGAATTGTCAAGAAGATTTTGATGCTCATAAATGTCTATACACTTTTTTGTGATGTGCTCTAGGTGCTTTTGTGGTCTGAAGATATGTTTTTTCCAATTGAATATTTTTTAGTGCTCTTGATTTTCAAAGTTTTCAGCTTAAGGGCAAGCAAGCCTAAAATGGGTTGTCAAAATAAGCTTCATAGAGATTTGAAGGTTTGTGGTTCTCAAGTTATTTAAGTTTTTGTCAATATGGAAGACTAATTGGCTAGTAGGTTTATGAAGTAAGTTTGTTATAGAGGATGAGCTTGATGATGAAAATTGTTATTATTAATCTTAAGGGGGAATATGAGAGTGCTCCAAATATGAAGTTTTAGGTCTAGAAGATGTATCTACTAAAAATTGTGGGCTCTGAAAGTTCCAGGTAGGGCTACAAAAAAGCCAGATAGGCCTAGTTTTAAGAAGAGTGAACTTTGCTCAGTTTATCCAAAAATATCAAAGTATATTTTTTTGAAAGAGAGTTCTCAAGTTGGTTGAGACCATGTTTCCTTTTTGGTGAGTGTCATGAAGTTCTATTAGTGGTCCATGTGGTAGCTTGAGAGAGAAGACTGGTTAGCATGTGCAGTGATTATTCATGATGTGTAGAGATATTAAGATGTTAAAGATATGAAATGGATCATAAATCTTAGGGGAAGTCCCTCGTAGATGATTCTTGGTGAGTCCCATTAGATTCTATTGGTTTTGTGTGTTCTTTCTTCATTGGTGGTAGTGCTTGGTTGAAGAAAGTGTTGGCATGGAGCAAGAGGAAGGTATCAAGACAAGAAGAGGTAGGCTCAAGGTAAGGGGGAGTTTGTATCATCTTTTCTAAGATGGTCATCTCCTATTGGTGGTCTTCTTAGGTCCTTAGGATCAGATAGTTCCACTTTATCATTGTGTCAAAGGGGGAAAAAGTTCATATTTTGAGAGTGCTTGAAGAGAGAAAAGGAAGGTGAGCTAAATGATGTTTGTTGACATCAATTACAAAAGGGGATATTTTTGGAGATTTTTTTATGATTTCATGAAGTTTTATAGGTTATTGGATGAAGATTCTTGATAGTTTATGTGACAATAACAAAGTGTGCAATATGTTTGTTCTAGTATGCTTGAAGTATGATTGTTTAATTTTCAATTTTGGCATGGTTAGCAATGTTTAGGGATGATCATGGTGATTTGAGAATATAAAAGAGGTCCTTAATATATTTTCTATATTTTGGGTGCTTGTGTACATAAGTATAATTCATTTGGTTGTCCATAGTCTTCATATAGACACATTAGGTCCAGTGGTAGAAAAATTGAGTAGATAGTTTGCTGACATCACCATTTCCACATATAGATGAGTCAAGGGGAATTGGTCTTATGGTTTTGATAAAATTATTCTATAGTTTATTTTCACTAAATTTTAGATCATGCACTAAAGCGTGTCAAAATATATGCAAGGGAAAAGTTAGGCTCCCAAGCAGTTTGATAGTATTTTCCCATACTTAGCCAAATTTGCATGAGGAAAGAAAGAGCCAAGTAAGCAGTTTGATGGTGGAATATCTCACACATGTGGAAATTTAAGTAGAATGTGATCATATTATTTTGTTCAATTTTTTACCTAGTTTATTTTTTCTAAATTTTAGGTCAAGCGATATAGCATTACAAAAGATATGCATGTTCGAAGTTGGCCTTTTAGACAGGTTTTTGACATAATTGGTTCTGTGGCAGAAAAATCTGAGTGAGCATTTTAATGTTAATATTCTCACATGTGTAAGGGTTATAGGATAATTTTGGTACATATGTGGATTATATTATGTGAGGAGATCATATGGTCCAAATTTTGACTGAGTGAAGTAAAAGTTATGACTATGCAAAGTTGGCCTTCCAGGCATATTTCAATGGTCCCCATACTTAGTTTATTTTTCACAAAGATAAAAATTAGGATCAAATGAAGATATAATGGCTCACAATAAATCATACAATGAATATCTATTATGTGTATCAATTCAAAGAGGTAAAATTATTTTTTGGTTAACGAAGGTAAAGATTGAGCTCCTTACAAAAGGATCAATGAATCTTGTTTTGTCCAAGGACTCAAGAAGCAATGAGATGAGGAGAAGTGCTCAATGGTTAGTGGTATAAGTGTTGATAAGGCATGAAAGGGTGAAAATTTTCATGATCATGGGGGTTCTTAGAAATATCAAATGGTGATCACTGCATGACAAGACCCTGACTGATTTATAGAGATCGATGGTGCACAATGAGTCAACATTTCAAGATTACATAAGATGAGGTCAACATGCTCAATGTTTAACATTTGGCATTGGTGATATATGAATTAAATTTTAGATAATATCTAAGGTGCATGATTTATTTGATCATTTATGACATGATATCTATTCAAAGTGGTTGAATTTTAACTATGATTGTTTACATTTGAATATTTGATTTCAACAAAGGGAAAAACTAATATGTTGTTTTTGGACCAAATATTTTGATCCAAGATGAATTTGCTCATAGTGTAAAAATAAAAATGCTATAGTAATCCAAGGTTAAAATTTAAATATAGATTTGAATATCTGAAAGTGTGTATAGTCATATTTATGAAGGTTAAAAGTTGACGATGTGTTTGTGCTTGTTCTACAAGTGACCCAAGAAGGATAATTGAGATTGTGTAGATGTTATTTCAGAATTTCATGATGAATTGGATATTGGGGAGTGTTTTATAATCTATGAGGATCATCTATGTGCATTATAAAGTTTTTACCAATTGTATGTAGTATGAACAATGGTTTAGAAGCTGACTATGTGTTAGTTCATAATGACTATGTGCACAGAATGTTGTTTAAGTGAATTATGTTTAAGCAAAAGGGTACTATGTTGTTTATTGAAAATTAAGGGGGGCCTAAAAATAATATAGAATGATTACATGATTTTGGTAGTGTTTTTATGTTCTTGTTTTATTTTGATGAAGTGCTAAGGAATGAATGGGTTCACATCAGACCTATAAATGTTACAAGGGCCTAATTGAAAGGTGTAGTTCCTTAAGGGTGACCCATATATGTTATTTCCAACCAATGAATATTTTATTGAGATATTATTTTTTATTATATATGCCTTAAGGTTTAATTCATTCCTAATGGCCAACCAAGATGGTGATTATCAAGTATGTTCTATAAATAGTGGAACCAAAGATGATGGTTTCTAGACTGGAGTGAGAGACTTGGGATAGATTTGAGAGAGGATTTTATGTGTTAATTATGGAGGGAAGGAGGTACATAGTGCCATGTGGATGATTTTAAGATAATAAATATTGAGGATTATTTTTATGACATGTAGGTCATAATTCTATTGGCAAAATAGTGTTCTTATAGATTGAGTATGAGCGAAGGTGAAGAGTGATAATAAAAGGTCCATCATCAAGTGTTAAAGACATCAGTTCAAAGGTGGATGTGTTTATAGGGGTTTTATTATAGATAAACATCTAAGATGTTTTTAGCCTCCTTACAAAGTGAAACTTGCTAAAATTTTAGTTGTTGTTGCAACTCAGCTAGATAGGTGTGGTAGCACTTTGTGGGATTGTAGTCTCAATAAATAGGGATGGTAGTTCCTTGATCAGTTACAACTAGTCTAAATTGGTTCTTGTTTTATAGGATAGTATTCCAATTGTAGTTTTAATTGGGTTTTATCCCCCAAGAATATTTCCCACATATGTCTTGTGTTATGTGCTTGATCTTGCATTATCTCTCTTGTTCAGTGCTATGAATGATGTATATGCTCCATGAATGTATTTATTGAATGATTAAGGGTTTGAAATAATTGATTTTGAATTGAATTATTTGGGCTCATTGATTAACCCCCTATTAATTATTATGGCTCTAACAAATCTTGACTATGATCTTGTTGTGGGAGCATTGTTGGCTAAGGCGATAAGAATAAAATCAAGTCTAGATACCTCGACTCTTGAGGCCATGACTGTTAGAGGAAGATCTAAAGAAAGAGTTCAAAGATTTAGAGGCACATCAAGATCTAAATCACAAGATAGAAAGAGTAAGGCAAGGTTCTACCATTGTGGTAAAGAAAGACAGCTTAATAAAGATTGTTGGAAGAGAAAAGAAGGTGAAAATAAGGAATAATCCACCAAAGAAGCAAATCAGGTAGAAACAAGTGAAGGTATGAGTGATGAAGTTTTATCTATTTTTTATTTTTCCTCTTATCATCATGAATGGTTATTATATTCAAGTGATACACATCACATGTGATTGTATAGGACTTTTTTTTTCTTATCATATTACCCTTGATTAGAGTTTTGTTATTTTGGGAAGTAATGTTTCTTGTAAGACTAAAGGGATTATTAGCATTAAGATAAAAATGTTTGATGGTATAGTAAGGAATCTAACAAAAATAAGACATATACCATAACTTAAATGAAAGTATATAATCCTAACATATATATCTTACCCAATCCATATCTTGAAATGACAGGAGGCATTATCATGCTTGAAAAATAGTAGAGGAAACATTATCTGATCAAGGGATAAAGGAGAGGTGGAACTATCAAGGGATTCTTAGAAATCAAGAGAGGTGGAATTATTACCGATATAGAGAAAGGAGAGGGGCCATTGATTGAGCCATATATTTAAAAGATAGGTGGAATTATCACCTATATGAATAAAGGCATGACTAAGGATGATTGGGAAAAAGTCTTGAAGGTAAATTCAAGCTAAATTCATAAATAATTTGTGGGAATTTTTATTAATGTTTCTATCTAAATGCATAAATGACTAGCTTATAGCATACTACATGTACATACTTGTAGTCATGATATGGCCACTCATATATGATATATACCACATACCTAGTATTATATTTAGGCATGCAGTGACTCATACATGACATTTACCTATAGTCATGATATAGTCACTCATATTGGACATGAATGTAGTTAATCACCATAATACACTCCATTTATAATAGAAGGAATAAAAACACTATGTAATAGTCATTGTAAAAATATATCATTCACTATGAAACAAATATAAGATAAATGGGTTAATTTATGCATGTTTCAATTCCAATCTCATGTATGCATGTCCTGACTGATTTAATCCAAAAGAGCATATAATAGAATCATATTCTATCATTCTAAACTCACATGAGATAATACCACTACCATTATTATTTAGAGTGGAAGGGAGTGATTTTGAACACTATTTTCCCAAGATTGTATCAAAATCACTCATATCATTATCTCCCTCTCCCCAAACCATATTGAGAGAGTGGGTTCAAGCACATAAATCATCATTTGTCATCACAATCACTCCCCTATCATTTATCATCATCTCTCATCATCTTCTCATAAACCCTCATTAGTTCTCATCATATCTAATCACTCCCTCATCATACCTTATCATCCCTAATAACTCCCTCATTGACTTCATAACCTCTAATCATCCTTAGTCACTCCCCCATCATCTTTAATCACTCCTTTATCATCCATAATCATCCCAATCACTCCCTTAATATCCATAATTTTCCTTAATCACACCTTCATTGACCCTCATCATCCATAATCATTCCTAATCACTCCCTCATTGACCCTAATTTCCCTTCATTGTCTAATCATCACCCCTCATTATCCCTCACCATACCTAATTAGTCCCTCATCATCCCAAGTCACTCTATCATCATCCCTAATCACTCTTTCCTCATCTATCCTTTTCCCTAATCACTCCCTCACCATCCTTTATCATACCTATTCAATCTCTCATCTACCTTATCATCCCTCATCATCCCTAATAACTCCATAATTATACCTAATCAATTATAATGACTCCCTTAATGTCCCTATTTTACCTAATCACACTCTCATTGACTCTCATCATCCTTAATCATCACTAATAACTCCCTCATTAATCCTCATTTCCACCATCATCCCTAATCATTTCCCCTTATCATACTTCATCATCCCTAATCAATCCCTCATCTTCCCTAGTCACTATGTCATCATTCGTCATTGTCCCTCATCATACCTAATCATTCTCTCCCCATCCCTCCTCATCCCTAATCATCCCTCATTAGCCCTCAACATCCCTAGTTAGTCCCTCATCAACCCTCATCATTCCTAGTCATTCCTTGATCATCCCTTATTATCCCTCATTGTCCCTTATCACTCCCTTATCATCCCTTATCATACCTCATCATCCCTAGTCACTCTACCATTATCACTTATCATCCCTCATCATCCATAATCACTCCTTCCTTATCCCACCTCATCCCTAATCACTCCCTCATTTTCTCACTCAAATAAGTATCAAATATGGTGTCGAATAAATTTTATCATTGTGGATTTAAAATTGATATTTTTATAACTCTTATTATCACTTACTAGTATCTCTATCATGATCCTAACTCTCTACCAAAATCTTTGTCATAATCATGATCCCCACTATCACTATCACTATCATTGGCCAAAATATCTATTATTATCAAGTAGATCAATAATTATTATTAAATTAAAAATTGGCTAGGTAATCTAGGGTTTTTTCCACCTAGGGTGTCCCTCCAGGGATAGGCTGATTTACATGACCCATTCTAAACACACGATTGGATTTTATCCTAATGTGAGTTAAAAATTTTGATTGGGAAATGTATCCATGTAGAATGAAGTCTTAATACAATTATAAATTAATGTCATAGTCATACAAACCAACTATTTTATTATGCATCAATGTGGTTATGTTATTGAAAGGCCTATATATAAAGGCCTAATGGCCTAAGTAAGTATGTATACCTAGATTATAATGCATATACGTAGGCTATTAAATGCTTAAGAGTGTTTGTGTTTGTGTGTTTGTGTGTGTGTGTGTGTGTGTGTGTGTGTGTGTGTGTGTGTGTGTGTGTGTGTGTGTGTGTGTGTGTGTGTGTGTGTGTGTGTGTGTGTGTGTGTGTGTGTGTGTGTGTGTGTGTGTGTGCGTGTGTGTGTGTGT